>CM061068.1:36984320-37338320 GCA_030762895.1 Sophora flavescens
TCTAATCATGTGATTTTGCAAATGCGACATGAAAAATGCAAAAATGTAAAAATTGCAAAAATACCCCCACCCCAACCTTAAAAACTTACATTGTCCCCAATTTAAATAATCAAGTCGGAGAAAGGAGAAAGGAGAAAAATGGAACAACTCACCGAGGTGGTAGTGGGTGCCGGCTCACATGCCAGTCAAAGAGATGCTGGAAAATGTGTCACGACCGTGATACTCATCACGGCTAGGCCGTGATCAATTCTGGTCTTTAGGAGCTGGCCTGTCACGGCCGTGAGTTCCATCACGGCTAGGCCGTGATACATTCTGATCTTATTTGTCCTTGTTTTTTTGATCTTCCTTTCTTCTTAACCTGAAAACACTTGGCAAATCTATTAATTTATGATCTTTTTTCTCTAAATCTTCTCAATTATTCAAAAACAAAATTCAAAACGACTTAAAAAGGGAAAGAAAACTTGGGTTGCCTCCCAAGAAGCGCTTATTTACGGTCTTAAGCTTGACCATACTTCTTTCAATCAACCAGGGTCGACTGGGCCTAGAAGTGCAAGAACACTTGTCTTCCATGGAAGTCCTTCAAAGAGCCGATTTTGTTCATATAGCCAATTGCGCTTTCGCATTGCTCTTTTCATTGAGTTTCATGGCCTTACTTCCTCCCGGCGGAAGTTTTATCTCCACATGACGAGCAACTCCAACTTCATCACCCTTTGGTGCATCATTCGTCATGCAAAGCTTCGGAGTTGCATCCATGTTAAGCTCTTCCTTCACCTCTGGGGACATTATCTCAATTCTGCACACATGACTCTCAAAAGGAGGGTTGTTATATGAGTTAGTCAAATCAAAATCTACCATACCTTCCTCTACATTTAAAGAGAGCTTGCCATTTTTTACGTCTATTATCGCTCCAACTGTGGCCAAGAATGGCCTTCCAAATATGATAGGGAATTTAGAATTCTCGTTCATATCCAACACCATGAAGTCGGTAGGAATGAAAAATTTTCCTACCTTTACGGGGACATTCTCTAGTATTCCTAGAGGAGTTTTAGTTGAGCCATCCGCAAATTGTAAAGAGAATTTGGATGGACTCGATTCCTTGGTTCCTAACCTCTCAAAGATAGTAAGTGGCATCAAACTCGCACTAGCCCCTAAGTCACATAAGGCTTGGTCTATTTTTACTTCTTCGATTAGGAAAGCAATAGAGAAACTACCTGGATCTTTTAGTTTAGGAGGCATATTAGTTTTTATCATGGCATTGTGCTCCTCAATTAAGCTCTTAGTTTCTATTTCTACTTGCTTTATCTTGACCAACCTTTGTGGGAAAGGTATTGGGGGTTGGTAAGGTGGTGGAGGGACATACTTTGGCTCTATCTCTTCATCTTCGCTCATGTCCTCCTCACATTCCATATCCTTTTCAACCACCCCAAGCTTATCATCCCTCAAGTATATGGCATTACAATGTTCATTGGGATTAACTTCGGGTTGTCCTGGGAACGTACCCTTAGTTCTAGTATATGTACTAGCTTGTTGGGCGATCTGAGTTTCTAACATCTTAATATGGATGGCCAAGTTATCTACCTTAGATGCTAACTCTTTTATTGCCTCATTAACTACCCTACCTTGTTGCCTAAACTCTTCATTTTGTTTTCTTTGAGTTTCCACAAAGTTTTCCAAAAGAGACTCAAGTTTAGACTTTTGTACCTGAGGATACCCCGATTCGGGTTTCCTATTACCTTGGCCTTCTTGGAATTCATGGTTCAGCGTGTTGTTGTAGTTCCCGTAGGAGAGGTAAGGGTTGTTCTTCCTTCCTTGGTTGTAAGAATTTGGGGGAACATAGTTTGGCAACTTCGGGTTCGTGTCATAGAAGTTGTGACAAGAGTTCACTTGTTCCCCCTAAGTGCCGGATCCAGGAGCAATACCACGTGGGCACTCCATTATGTCATGTCCCTGCATTCCACAAATATCACAAACAATGTTAGTAGCACCTATTGAACTCACATTAGCCTTTTCAAGCTGATCAAAGCGTTTATTCAATGAGTCAATTTTAGACATAATGAGATCAGTGCTATTCATTTCAAACTTACCCCCCAAAATATTTTTCGGGTTATTACCTCTTTCCGAACCCCATTGGTGGTAGTTGGTAGCTACGTTTTCAATGATATTGAATGCTTCGGTCAGGGGTCTGTTAATAAAGGCTCCACCAGCTGCGCAGTCAAGTGACACCTTCGAAGAGTAATCCAATCCGTTGTATAAGGTATGCACTAATAGCCACCTCTCGAGTCCATGATGTGGGAAAGACTCTAGAAATCCCTTGTAGCGATCCCCATCTTCGGATAAGCATTCTCCATCCTTTTGGAAGAAGCCGGTGATCTGAGTTCGTAGGTAAGCCGTCTTGGATGGAGGGAAGAATTTCTCCAAGAATGCCTACTCCAGTTGGTCCCAAGTTGACAACGTATTAGCGGGCACTTGCTTCAACCAAGCTTTTGCCTTTCCAGTCAGAGATGAGGGTAATAACCTTAAGCGTATGGTATCAATCGGGGCACCATGAATCCTAATTGCATCGGTGAACTCCAGGAATGTCTCCACATGATCGGTCGGGTCCTCCGAGGGTAATCCTCCGAATTGATGTTGCCTAATCGTGCTAATTAGCATAGGCGGTATATTGTAGTTCTCCGCCTCGATTTCTGGCCTAACAATCCCAGTTCGCAAACCCCTAGCATTTGGGGCTGCATAGTCCTTCAGTGGTTTTGTATCCGGTAGATTCGCCATGAGTGTAATGGGAATCAACCTCTCTCTTTCTCTTTGTAGTCTCCTACGTCTATGAAAGGTCCTTTCGATTTCGGGGTCAACCTCAATAAGGTTTCCAAGACTTATGGATCTTTGCATACAAGAGAAAAACACCTATAAGAGAGAGATAGACACTCTAGAAGGAAAAAGTCATAAGTGAAAAAAAAAGGATTTTTTTTAAAGAAAAAACAATTAAAAAGAAAAAGTCCAGAAAAATCAATTTAAAAGTTAAATTGAAATTCGAGGAAGCACAGTCCCCTGCAACGGCGCCAAAAACTTGATGAGATAGATTCCGACAAGTGTACCGGATTCGTCGCCAAGTAATAAAAAGATCGATCCCACAGAGACCGTGATCTCAAATCACAACTAATTATCAAATCAATTAAACTAGACTAAAAAAAAGGATTTTGAAAAGGTTTTGATTTTTGAAATAAGAATCAAGTAACAATCAAATTTAAAATATTCAATCAATTAAAACAGAAAGTAATTCAAATAGGGATTTTTCAAATCTAAAGAGATTCCTAGGAATTGGGTTACCAACAAGATTGCTTATGTTACCAAATTGACTACCCCTTGTTAATTATCAAAATTTGCTTTGAAGGCGAATTTATCCTAAATGATTTAATGCTCCCTCTCGGGTTACAAAAACCGTGCCCAACTAAATCAACCCCTACTTTCGTGGTAGTTGAATTTAGATTGAACCCTTTAAGTTTTGTGACAATTCGTGAACCCTCGAAGGACCGCTTCTAACTCTCGTGATTTAAGTCCTAAGTCTGATTTCTATAGATCCAATACATAAGTTCACCACTAGGTTCCTCCTTAGAGTATCTATGACATGCAAATAAGTGGCCACCGAATTTACGAGTAATTAAAACAATAGAAATCAGATCTAAAGCAAAATTGAAATTAACAAAGGTAAAACATCAATTCATAACATAAATCAGATCTTGGGCATAGCCCCAATCCCTAGAAATAAAGCTACTACTCAAGCATTGTCATGGTGATGACAAGCTTGGTTAACAAAAGCATGAAATAAAACATAAGAGATGAGAAGAAGAAGAAGAAGAGAGATCCTAAAAATTTGCCTAAGTGGTAGCAGCGCCAAAGTCTCTCCAAGTCTCTGCCTAATTGCCCTATTTATAGATTAGGGTAATTTGAATCACAATCAAACACAAATTCAGATCAAATCAGTTTATACAGATCCATAAATCACGCGCGTCACTACTGTGATGGCCAAAGACGGGTCAGGTCGTGACGGATTCTGACTTGGAAGTGCTTCGCTGATTGGTCTGTCACGGTCGTGACCACCATCACGGCTAGGCCGTGATCAGTTCTGCCTGTGAGGGTCTCGTTCAGCTGACATGTTACGACCGTGATGGGCATCACGGTCAGGCCGTGACCCGTTCTGACTTTTCCATTCTTTCTTTTCAGCTTTGCTCGATCATGGCTGTGATGGTTGTCACGGCTAGGCCGTGATGGGCCCTGTTTGGCTCATTTTCTTTACTTTTCAAGCCCCATCTTCATGCAAGCCCCATCATGGCTAATCTTGAGCATTTTAATCCTCAATTCCTGCACAACAACACCACAAAACCGTCTTACCCGTTCCAAGGTAAAAACTAACAAATATCAAATTAAATATGCCTAAGCTATATGAATATGCATGCAAATGTCAATGAAATATGAGGTGAAATCACACTCATCACTTTACTCCCGGCTATTCAGTGGGTGCAACTTCTGGTGTTGAACAAGGTCATTTTTGAAACTGATAGTAGAGCAGTAGTGGATGGTTTCTATAGCAACATGCCTCAACTTGATGAGTTTGGTTCTCTTCTCTCCCACTGCAAGGAGTTGCTGTCTGGCTTGCCAGATTGCAGGGTGCAATATGCTAGTAGAAGTGTTAATGTTTATGCTCATTTCTTAGCTAGGAACTCTATATGTTATCCTAGGAACTTTGTCTTTCAGTGTTTTCCTGCTTGTAATGCAGTTTCTTCTTCTGTTTTAATGATATATGTATCTTTCGATCAAAAAAAAAAAAAAACCCTCCTCCTATTAGTAATTCAAAAGGAAACGGTTTATGGGGAAAGTCTATTTGAACCAAAATACTGAATACATGCAAGGTTTGGGAATAATTGAATCAGGAATGTGAAACCAAGAGTGCAGGATGGAGAGTGGGACTTGCAGAATGGAAGCCGGAAGACGACGACACATAGGGTGTCGATGCGGCGGCAAGGTGGCTTCTGGGTGGCGAAGTGGAGCGTCCTGAGTCGAGTCTGTTCTGCGACGGCGGCGGGGCACCTGGGCGTGCATCTGGACGGTAGAGAACGGACAGAGCAGAGAGCAGTAGAAGGAAGGCGGCGGTTGAAGGTTTGAAGAGATCGGAGAACATTCTACCATTTCATTTTCACAATATATTTTTTATTTTTTATTCCTAATATTTTTGCAAAGAAGGTTTAAAAGTTTTCCAATTTCTGATTTTGTTTTAGGAGGAGCCATAATGGTGGCGGGTTCGTCGCTTGACGTGGGAGAACGACGGATGAAAACAAGAAGACAGAGACACGGAAAAAGAAGAAGAAGGTGGAAGCGAAAGAGAGATGAAAATAGGTGCAAGAAAGAGAGAAAAGGAAAAGGTAACAATGTAACATTGGTCTGGTTTTCCTGTTTTCTCTATGAAACTCTGACCAAGTATCCTTCCTCAGGATATTGTATTTTTTTTTTTCTTTTTTCTGTTATAATTATTGCCAGGTTATTATCCAAGTTAAACAACCGTGATTTGAAAGAACTGGGACAACCCTTGAAACTCTGACCAATTATCCTTCCTTAAGGATCCTGTATTTTATAGCTTTGTTATCATTGGGTGCATCATTTGAAAGAACTGGGACAACCCTTGAACTTAACCACGTCGGAGGGTAAAAGTTGAAAAGTATGAAGAAAACAGAGGTATCACATTAGAATCAGACTAACTTATTGAAAATGTGTCTTTCATGACTGGGGTTACCATTTTCTCATTTTATTAATTACTAGCAGTGACCACTACCAGAATTGGATCCAAATCAAAATTATTTTTTATTTTTGAAAAAAAAAAAGGTTCATTTGCAGAAGTTAGGGTGGATGAAAGTATAAATGAAATGAAGTGAAAAATAAATGAATCTTTGGTTTCTATAAATTTTGCCCAACCGCTAACTAATTATCAGTGTTTCTATGAATTTTGCATTGCTTTCATTCATTCTTAGTTTTTTTTTTTCAACTTCATTTGATGATATTTCTATGATATGTTGCATCTACCTACCGCGACGGCATGGCAACTTTTCCATGCCTCTGGTTCAGAAGATTTGCCTCTGGTCTGGACTTCCTTTCCAATTCAACAATGGGTATGTTTCTTCAGGTAGCATGATAGCAATATGTAAACAAGCAACATGTTCACAATTATTTGCAGATTTCAGTTGAGAACATTTTGAAATTGCATATAACAAACTTCCGATTTGGTTCTATAATAATTCAGTTTAATTTCAATGTAAATAATTCATTCATTGTTTTTACACCTTTTCATGATTCTCAGAGGAACTTATTATCACCGGATGATATGATGATGAAAACAGCTTCCTGTCAAACCCATCATCAATACCTTTATTCCTTTGTTACTTCAATTTGAATTTTAGACAGAAAGTAACATATACAAAGAACATGCATAATGTAAGTGCAATGTCAGATCTTAAGTCTTACCATTTTGTACCTGTGCATAATAAACGATACATGACAAAATGATACCGGACAGCTGGTGGTGCAAGGCTAATACATGACATCTGATACAAGGCTGTATTCCTGTCCTTTTTTATGTACAAATAATCAATTAGAATATTTACAGGTTGTAATTTATTCCTTGAAGTTATCCTTTTGGTCACATAGGAGAATATTCCCTTTATAGATATGTGTATATATTTGGCTACTGTAGCAATACAGAATTCAATGGAATGATTTCATATTTCATCACACCTGTCCTTTGTACATTCCATTCATTTTTATTCTCTGTTATGGTATCAGAACTCTGATCATCAGAGCTCTGCTTCATTCAAAAATGGCCGAAAATAACCAATTCCAAGGGGACCCATCTCAAGATTCCACCTCACCTTATAATCTTCACCCATCAGAAAACCCCTCTTTGGTTTTAGTATCAACTTTACTCACTGGCTCGAACTACCATCAATGGTCACGTTCAATGCGTATGAGTCTCATTTCCAAGAACAAACTTGGGTTTGTGGATGGCTCAATCACAGCCCCTGCTCTACTCAATCCTCAGTATCAGGCCTGGGAGCGAGCCAACACCATGGTTGTCTCCTGGCTGTTCCATTCTGTATCACCACAAATTGCTCAAAGTGTCATCTGGATGGACAAGGCATCAGAGATTTGGATCGATTTAAAGGACTGTTTTTCTCAAGGAGATATGCTGCGCATTGCTGATTTGCAGGAACTCATATCATTGTTCAAACAGGGAGAACTTTCTGTCACCAAATATTTCGCTGAACTAAAAATCCTTTGGAATGAACTTGATGTTTTTAGACCCATACCACATTGTTCTTGTGCCATTCGTTGCTCCTGTGATGGACTTGAAGATGTGAAAAATTACAGGATGCAGGATCAAGTCATTAAGTTCCTTAGGGGCTTGAATGACAACTATTCAACAGTGAAATCTCAAATCCTACTTATGGACCCTCTTCCACCTCTGAACTGTGTCTTCTCAATGGTTACACAACAAGAGCGGCAAATGTTTGGTGAAAATACTAAGTCAAATGCTATGAATGTTACTAGAGGAGGAACTGGTCGCGGCTTCAGTTCTGCAGGTCATGGTTCTAATAGCCAACAAAGGTATGGGTCAGGTAGGGGAAATGGTAATAAGCACTGCACATACTGTGGAAAGCCTGGTCATACAATAGATCAACGTTTCAAAAAGAATGGGTATCCTCCAAACTACAAGTTTAAGGGTCAGCCTCAATCTCAGGCAAATGCAGCTAATTGGTGATACCATCTTAAACCAAGAGGAAACTGAAAACCTTAAGGGAGATTGTGAAGCTCAGAATTTTGTTCTCACTAAGGATCAGTATCAAGGAGTTTTGGCTCTCCTTCAGCAGTCACAAATTTTTCCCACTCCTCACATTTCCAATCAAGTCACTGTTTGCTCTAACACTCCATCTACACATACTCCATATAATGGTAAAACTGCCTTTTCTACCACCTCTTGGGTATTAGACAGTGGCACCACCGATCATATATGCTTTTCTTTATCGTGTTTTTCTTCTTATCATCATATAAAACCCATTTCTGTAAAATTGCCTAATGGTGCTACTGTCTTTGCTCACTTTTCTGGTAGTGTCCCTCTCACTCAACATCATATTCTGAGCAATGTTTTATATATTCCTTCATTCTCTTTTAATTTGATTTCCATTTCGAAACTGACAGAATCCTTATCTTGTGTCTTATGTTTTGATTCAAAATTATGTTCTATCGAGGAGAAGAGTACCTCGAGGATGATTGGTTCAGCTGAAGCATTCAATGGCTTATACATCCTAAGAGTGCCTCACTTCACTGCTCTTTCTTGCACCAAACCCATTTCCAACCATATTAATGTTGTTGACCTTGTTAATGTTTTAGCAGCCAATGTTTGGCATTTTAGGTTAGGACATGCGTCCAATTCCTGCTTAGAAAGTATCCAAAATAAGATTTCCTTTGTGAAAGGTAATAAGTCATACATTTGTGATGTTTGCCATTTGGCAAAACAAAAGCACCTACCTTCTCCAGTTAGCACAACTAAATCTAATGAATGTTTTGATTTGATACATATTGATATTTGGGGTCCTTATTCCACACCTTCTGTGCATGGTCATAAATACTTCCTTACTGTCATTGATGATCATAGTCGATACACCTGGATTTATCTCATGAAAAGCAAAGCTGAAGCATCTAAAATTCTACATATTTTTGTTTCTCTTATTCAAACTCAATTTGACAAAAGAGTTAAAACAATCAGAAGCGATAATGGATCTGAATTTATCATGACTGATTTTTATGCTTCTAAAGGAATTATTCATCAAACTACTTGTGTCCACACACCACAACAAAATAGCATTGTTGAAAGGAAGCATGGCCATTTATTGAATGTTGCCCGAGCTCTAATGATTCAATCAAATTTACCTAAGATATATTGGTCTTATGCTGTCCTTCATGCTGCATACATAATAAACATATTGCCCACACCCATATTAAATGCTTGCTCTCCACATGAAAGATTGTATAAAGTGCTTCCTAATTTCTCTAAACTTAAGGTGTTTGGTTCCTTATGCTTTGCTAGTACCTCAAAAGTCAATAGAACTCAGTTTGATCATAGAGCTTCCAAGTGTATTTTTCTTGGTTACAAGGTAGGAACAAAGGGTTTTATCTTGTTAAATATAGGTACTAGAGAATTATTTGTTTCTAGGGATGTTATCTTTTATGAAAATATCTTTCCTTACTCAAATCATTCTCTTGACACAAGCAACAACAGTAATCATAGCATCATTCTACCCCATGATGAACCTTTCACATCTAGTGATGATATTGTGCCTCTTGCCATCAATACAAAGTTGCATCCTCAATCTACCACCACACCACACAATAATTCCACAAATGATGATGCAGAGCCAACCCAACCTGATTCTCCAAATGCAAATATGTCCAATGAGCCATAGACTAATCATAATTCTCCCATCAATTCACTACCTGAACCACCACTAAGACAATCTTCAAGAATAAGGAGGTGCCCAACATACTTAATGGATTACCATTGCAATGTTGCTGCTAGAACTAAAACATCCTCACAGGTAAAATATCCTGTCTCCTCCTATTTGAATTATGATTCTTTGTCACACAATTATAAAAATTGTCATGTCTGTGTCAACCACTGTTGAGCCAAAGAGTTACTCTGAGGCAATGAAGCATGAATGCTAGAGAGAGGCCATGAGGGAAGAAATACTTGCTCTTGAGATGAACAAAACTTGGGTTGTCACCAATCTTCCAAAAGGAAAGGTTCCAATTGGTTGCAAATGGGTTTTTAAAACCAAGTATAGGGCAGATGGGAGCATAGAAAGACATAAAGCTAGGTTGGTTGCTAAGGGATACACTCAAGTGGAAGGGGTTGACTATTTAGATACTTTTTCACCTGTGGCTAAAATGACAACAATTCGAGTCTTATTATCTCTTTCCTCTACCCTTGGATGGGAACTTCAACAATTAGATGTAAATAATGCTTTTCTACATGGGGATCTAAATGAAGAAGTATACATGTCCTTACCACCAGGTTTTGATTCTAGTGCTCAAGGACAAGTTTGAAAACTGCAAAAATGGTTATATGGGCTAAAACAAGCCTCTCGCCAATGGTTTGCAAAGCTCTCTTCTTTTCTTATCAATGCTGGTTACATACAGTCAAAAAATGATTATTCTTTATTTGTCAAATATTTAAATGGTGCCATTACAGTTTTGCTTGTGTACGTAGATGACATTTTGCTAGCAGGAAATGACATGAATGAGATTAGAAGCATTGAACAGACCCTTGATCACTCCTTCCGCATCAAAGATCTTGGTAATTTGCGATTTTTTCTTGGACTCGAAGTGGCTAGAAGCAAGGGAGGGATCATTGTAAACCAACACAAGTATGCCTTGGAACTCATAGAAGATGCGGGTCTTTTGGGCTGTAAACCAGCAAATACCCCAATGAATAATGCAACAAAGTTCTCTAAAGACATTGGAGATCCTCTTCCTGATGTGACCGAGTATCAAAGATTAATTGGAAGGTTGTTGTATCTAACGACCACTCGCCCTGACATAGCTTTCTTGGTTCAACGACTTTCTCAATTCCTAGCCACGCCAACCATTGTGCACCATACAGCAGCCACAAGAATTCTGCGTTATGTGAAAGGTTCCCCGGGCCAGGGACTATTTTTTCCATCCAACTCAGACCTACAACTTAAAGCATATAGTGACAGCGATTGGGCTTCATGCCCTGACACTAGAAGATCGGTGACTGGCTTCTGTGTATATCTTGGGAATTCCCTCATTTCTTGGAAGTCAAAGAAGCAGAGCACTGTCTCCAAGAGCTCGTGTGAAGCGGAGTACCGAGCAATGACAGCTGTAACCTGCGAAATTCAATGGCTGACATATCTTCTTCAAGACTTCAAGGTTGTCTTTAAAACTCCTGCTCTTCTTTTCTGTGATAATCAATCTACCCTACATATAGCTGCAAATCCGGTCTTTGATGAACGGACAAAACACATTGGGGTAGATTGTCACATAGTGTGAAGAGAATCAACAAGGGCTTATTCACCTTCTTCATGTCCCTTCTTCTCTACAACTGGCAGATGCATATACTAAAGCTTTAAGCCCTCAAGCTTTTCATCAACTTGTTCCCAAGCTGGGTCTAATTGACATATATTCCCCAGCTTGCGGGGGGTAATAAACGATACAGGACAAAATGATACGAGACAACTGGTGGTGCAAGGCTAATACATGACAGCTGATGCAAGGTTGTATTTCTGTCCTTTTTTTATGTACAAATAATCGATTAGAATATTTACAGGTTGTAATTTATTCCTTGTAGTTATCCTTTTGGTAGCATAGGAGAATATTCCCTTTATAGATAGGTGTATATATTTGGTTACTGTCGCAATACAGAATTCAATGGAATAATTTCATATTTCATCACAGTTGTCTTTGTGCATTCCATTCATTTTTTATTCTCTGTATGTGTAACCACATAGCTTACCAAAATTAGGTTCTAATTTTGTGCGCATGTTCGTTTTTTCATTCATTCATTCCAATTAGGTTCTCATTTCTTTTGGGCATGTAGGTGGACTTAGTGGGAGGGTACTATGATGCAGGGGACAATGTGAAATTTGGGCTACCAATGGCAATCACCATAACCATGCTCTCATGGGGTGTGCTTGAATACGACGTACAAATCACCAACGCTGGCAAGTATGCTCACGCACCGGAGGCAATCAAGTGGAGAACTAATTATCTCATGAAGGCCCACAAACACCCAAATGTTCTGTGGGTACAGGTATTTATTTAATTTCAATTCACTTACATAACTCCATACAACCAAGATTATAATTAAGAGGGCCGCGTTTGTGTTGCAGCTGTTTGACTCTGGTGACAAGTACATAGGCAGGTATGATGAGAGTGTTGGAGTGGCTAAAGGGTATTATGCTTCTGTTAGTTTTATATATAGCCACCGAAAAGGAGGATTATTTCACCTATTTCTTGGAAAAGGCTAATGACTTTGGTGGGACAACTTGGGACATAATTGATTAATTGAATTTAGCTGGGATGTTAAATAGGTGTTCAACTCATTGCTTCAATTTTCATATTTGCTTAATAGTAAATTCCATAGATCTATCATTATATCAGACTAATTTTTTGTTAGACTTTGTGTAGCACATAGATGTTTCATTTAATATTATACTCTGTACCATGTGTGATCAACTTGCTCACTGGCTATTTGCTAAGGGACTTAAACCGGACATTTCATATACTATTTTACAAGTGTTTGATGAGTGGTTCAAAGTGCTAATTAAGAACAGATCACTTTACTACATGATGGGATAAAATTACCTGTTGAGATTCTTTAACGGAACTTCTTGATGACTCTTTGCATTCAGATTTCTATTCATATCATAATTGAAGAATTGCCACTTGGAGATCTAATGTTTCTTCCCAAGTCTCGATGAATAATATAGTGTCTGTGAGTATGAGATTTGTAATTTGAAGATTGCTTAGGTACTCCAAGATTAGCTGAATATTGCTTAAAGTACATGTCTGATCTACGACATTTTTGTGCTATTCCCCAGGTGCTTCTCTTTTCCTAACTTATATCAGATATAGCAGTTATCGCAGCCATGGAAGTGATTGTCGATCATGGAAGCGGAAAAGCATCCAGCAGTTAGACAGTGACTATGATGATGGTTGTGATAGGGGCGGGAAGAAGAAGTCCTGTCCTCCAGGACCATCACTGAAGAGGAAATAGCACAGTCAACCAATCCATGTTACTGAATGACCTTTGGAGAATTAACTATTAGCTTCTAAGGTAATGTTTTGTTTTTCCCCCCTTTGATGTACAAGTTACAACTACTACCTGCAAATTAGTGGCATGGTAATCCATCAATTTCTTGCCATTTTTGTTCAATTAAAACATGCTTCTTAAAGCCCAAAAGCTGTAACAAGGTTATAAAATAAAAACTATAATAATGACATGAATTATGAGTAAAGGGTATTGCCGTATTTGTTCATATTCACGTTCAACAAGTTTTAGCAGTTTATAAGCCTTTGTTATGGTAATTATCATCCTTATGGCCCCATTATATGTTATGGAAGCGACGCATTCTTAACATTCTTGAACTCAATTAAAGAGTGTTACGAGGCTCTGGTAAGCTTTTCATACTTGGAAATTGAAATGTTTTTGGTGGTAAACCGTGCAATATATAAAAAAATTGAGTCTTTACTTGGATATATTACAACTTACTCTGCATATTGCCTACAGTTATTTGAACAATTCCTTGAGTAAGAACATAGTGGTGGATGAGATCAAAGGAAGACCGATTCATCATTCGTTTCCAATGACTCTTTTTTCAGGTGATTGCTAGTAATCTCATTTTTGTCATTTTGTTAAAGAATGTGTTCTGTCTACTGTCTACTGTCTCTCTATCTTTTGCATGATTTTGTTTGCAGAAATGATGCATCACATAATTAGAGAAGTTTCTAGAGCTGTGGATTTATGGTCTCTTGGACCATATACCATAACAGAATGGTTGCTTTATTCTTTGGTATTGATAATTAGACATGTTATTTGTCACTCCACTGTGTCTAATAACGAGTCTGCATTGGTCCAGAGATGTATTGCCTTTCCTAAAGTCATAACTAATGCTGAAATCACCCTTAGACCATTTTGGATGTTTTATTTGAATGTAACGACTTGGTTTGGTAAAAGGAACATACCAATTGCGCTATCAATGTTCTAGGAAACGGAAACAAAAATGATTTTGATTTTGATTTTGTAGTTGAATGGCACAGCCGTAGCAAAAAGACAGAGTAAAGTACCAGGAAATCATTCGACAGTAAATCATTAATATTGTGTTGGTTGTTATCAAGATGGGGCTCTCAATGTTCCTTTATCCAAGAGGGTCTCAATGCTCCTTAATAACAACTCAATGCTTGCACGTAGCTAGCGTGTGCACCTTTATGAATGAAATTTTCCATTTCATATGTAGAACGAAAATGTAAAAGTTGTGTGTGACCAACTTTATTAAAAACAATAGTATAAGTCCTTCTGAGCAATCAGGCAAAAGACTATTAGAAGAAGAATAACCAAAATCTTTAATGAATACAAAGGCGAGGATCCTCTTCTCCTGTGGTTGAAGAAAGTATCATTGTTCCTTCCAATTAGTGCATGCTTGCTTTTGTTTAATTTTTTAGGGGATTTTTTTTTTTTTAGTCCTGTAGTTTACACTTTTAATTTAAACTTGGTCTCTATTCTTAAAATTATAGTAGCTTCTCCAAGGTTTAGACATTGTCAAATTAGTCTTTGTTAGGTTAAAGTTATAAAACCATTAAAGTTTATCCCAATTCAAAACAATATAAAAAATATATCTAAATGAAATTATTTTGGCTTGAGAGGCTCTATCTGAAAATTAATCTGGATCGTGACTAATTTCATTTGAATGGGGTAGACCTATTTAAGAAAGCAAAACTCTTCTTTGATACTTAATTTTATCATTTACAAGACTCGAACTTAAGGGTTAATATATTTTTATGTAGCCCCTTTTAATTGATATAGAGATTTATTATTTATAAAATACATATCTACTACAGAATAAGTCGTACCATTTATCCAATTAAAACTAATAGTAACTTATTTTTTAAAATTAATAGGAAACTTGAAAATAAATCTCCAAATATAAGCTATCATATTATGAGCATATGTCAATTGAAACAAAAATAATGCATTCGGTTCTTACCTGTTCTTTGATTAACCATTATATTGGTTAACATTATGGATTTAAATATCTCATATTTGTACATGACAATGTGTGAGTTAATTTATAGTTTTTCAAATGCCAAGTATTTATTGATATTGAGATATACAAATAATTGAGAAGAATCCTTGTAAGGTAAACAACTATTTCAAGTTACTCAAATGTCTACATGAATTTGTATGACTTAATTTGTAGTATTACAAAGTACATATTTACCATATAATAAGTTTAGTTGTAGCATTTCCCCAATTTATCAAAACTAGCGGCAAGATAGGCACAGAGTAATTTTTTTTAATTATTATGAAACTTGAAACTACAATATCAAGCAACCAATGTCATGATAGCGCATTACATTTGAAACAAAAATGGTCTTAATCGATGTTAAAATATGTTCTTTTAATAATGCTTTAATTTTCTTATAATTGATTACGACAATGAACATTACAATTTTTAATCTTACATTTTTTGAAGTTAATTTGTAGTTTTTCAAACATAAAAAAAATATTGATGATGAAATGTACAAAGACTTTTCAAAAATCCTTGCAAGGTAACCAAAATTTGGAAGTAATTTATGTTTTATTCATTTGGTATGCTTTATCGATTTTTTATAAAAAAGATAATAATAATAATTTATTTTGATTGTGTTGTAGGGAAATGCAATAAGCTCCTGGAATTCAATCCATATGTAATCTCCCAATTAATCCAGCTTTGAAGATGTCGAGAATAAATGATAATTGTACCTTGGATTTATTTTTTATTTGAATTTGAATATATATTTTATTTATTTTTACATGTATTCATAACATAATATATTTTTTTTAATGGACATAACATAATATTATTAATGTAATGATTAATTATATAATATGTGTTTATATTAAGGGGTCTTATTATAAAGTCGCATAAATTATTAATTAAAAATACTCACCTTACACAAGTGACAAATAGAATATTATGTACCAAAAATATGAATAAAGACGAGTAAAAATATTAGAAATGTGATTAAAGAGTCGTATGAATAACTATCTTGCCGCTAGTTTACATAATTGAAATCCGGCTGATCAAATTTCACAATGTAATACATATGAGATCAAAAGTTTATACTATTTTGGTTTTTAAAAAACTTTATTTATATTACCTCAAAAAAAAAAACTTTATTTATATTATTTACATTTATATACTTATTAAGGTTCAATCCACAATTTGACTTTTGTGGTAACGTGTCGGTCTCACATTTTTTTGATTATTTTATTGATATATTTTTTTTCTGATTGGTTGTTTGAGACAATGCAATTTGGGCGGAAACTGTATTTTTTGCGAGTGAGCAAAATTTAACGGCCGTGAAAAATCAGTTTCCTTAATTAAAAAGTAAATCACACAAATATAAAACACTTACGAAAATATGAAGAATTATACTTCCGTAAGTAGTCCATTTGGGCGGGTCCCACAACTATGGTCAAACACGGTTTGTAACGGTGGAATGGACATAAAGCTTCTGCTGTACTACTTTTAAAAATTTATATAGTATTTTATTGTTTAAATTTTTTTTTTACTTTAAGACTTTTATTAAGTTAAAGCAAGTTTTATTCTTTCGGGAAATTACTTCACGTCAATTCCATGGCAACAGCATATTCAAGGATCGAATTTGAATAAAGTTTGAATAACTCATTTTTAAGTAGCGTAGTGTTAATCATTTACATCTAACCATTTGATTAATGTATAGTTAGAATTGTTATTTTTAATTGTTATTTGATTATTTGATTATAGTTAGAATTGTTATTTGTAATGTACAACCAGATTCTGTCCCCTTACATGCATATATCATTATATGTCGTATACTCTAAGGTGAGGTGAGTCCAAGGATGTGTATCAAACAATTTCTAAATAATGAAAAGCTTTTCAATTTTCAGGTTTCAAGAGATTTTACCTTTGAAATCCTTAACCGTGATAGGAGCTGAGGACCCGGTAAGTAGCAACAAGTTGGAACCAGCTTATAGAAAGAACTCTAAACAAAAAGTTTGGATGCCCATGGTTAACACCTATGCTGAATTCATCAAAATCATCAAGTGAAAGTTATAATCACTATGAGGAGAATCTAAACTGTGATGACCAAAGCAGTAATAACTAATAAGTACACTTGGGTGGCTAGCAAGAAGATGGTTGGAGTGTTCATCAGTGTGTGGTTGAGACAGGAAGTGGTGAGGAAGTACTGTGTGTCTAGCCAGCTTTCTCGAGACCCAGTTTTTGATGAAGAGCTCTTTTACCCTTCACATCCTGGTTATGATGGAATTCATGCTGCCAAAAGAACAATGGATGTGTATGTTTTTATGAACAGTAAGGTTCTCTTTAAGACTGTTAGAAGAGGTGATAAACTTAAGAAGTTGAAGCCAGTGATTGTAAATGTTAACTACCATCCTGATAAATTAGCAAGAATGAAGGAAGTAGTTGATTTCTATGTCAATGGAAAACAAAATGCCCTGGATAATTTCCCAGATGGTTCTGATTGGTAGGAACTTTAAATAACTATAGTTCTAACATAGGAAGAACTTAGATGCTCTATTTGATGTCATACAGAGGCAATCATTTTAGATCATCAGTTTTATCTCCATGCACTTTTTGTTTTCAGTTTTACAATTTGTTTTGTTTTTTTTTATTAAACAGTTTTCCTCTACTTATACTCTTGATTTTGTATATGTTTTCTGTGTATGAAGTTGAAATCCAATGTTTCTGTAGTGAGTGGTTAGGATCTTTAAGGTAATGGTCTAGCATTATTAATGCAAACAATACTTAATTACACTTCTAAGGGAGGTATCAGTATTATTCAGTGAAAACTTTTGTTAAACCTTGCAGTTTGAGATTGTTGCTTTGTGACTGGTATACCAATATTTTTAATTCTTGCAGGAACTTCCAAATTTACCAATCGAGTTTGCAAAATTCCCCTGGTAATTCCTTAGACTGAGATGGATGCATGCCCCTTGATGTTTGAATGTTTTATGAGTATATTCATTGCCACGATGTTTCCTATAATGTTTGCTCTTCATTTTAAGCCATGCTATGCTTTGGCAACTTTTCTAAGAAAGTAGCTGAACATACAGTTATAATTTAACATTTTGAAGAAATATTGAGTAACAAGGTTGTTCATCAGGAATCTGTTAGTTTCGAGTTAAAGAAGAGATTTTCTTTCTCTGTTTTAGTTTTGTGGACAGGTTGAAGGTTGTGGACATCTACCAATAGAATATCGAATTAACTTTTTCCTAATTTTTTGTTTTTGGTTGTTTTTATTTTTGTGTTGCAGAAAGGTGTGAACAAAGCTAAAATATCAGTTGTTCATGTCAATTCTTTATCAAGGATAGGTGATCCATTGATTTTACAAGTTACAAGGTGGTATTTTTTGTAGGATTATTGAACCCCTTGCTTCAAGCTGTGCGAAATTTAGGTTAAAGTTGCTGTTTGAAGACATCATGAGCAGCCAGATATTGTACATTTGCAAAGAAGGACTCAGTCTTGATGATGAGGTGTGGACCTTTGAGCAATGAGAAACGACAAGTAATGGGTGTATGTATTCCGCACTGAGATATCCAATTTAGTTAGTTAGCAAATCGGTTAAAATGTCAGTTTGTTGTTGTTAGTTAGTTGCAAACGTGGATTTGGAAAGCTACTCTATATAAGACATTTCATTCAATAAAAGTTCAGATTTATTCTTCTCAAATATTGTAATAGTATTTGTGGGTATAGCTTAAAAGTATATAGAATATCGAATTTACTACTTTAGAATAGTTGGAACACTGATACGGCTTTCTAATCATTAGCAGGGAAATAGATGTAAAAAGCAAATTCTGGGTCATCAATACGAGTACACCGTATGTGCCATAGTGTACGGCACTGTAGTTATACTATAAGGTACTGTAGTGAGTCTTTTATTAAAAAAAAAATTATACATAATTTTTTTATTAAGTATGTGTAAATATTTGGTGAATCGGGTACAAATATCTGGTGAATTCAGTTCATTATCTGGTGAATGGGGTTTTTTGAGAAATATTTTTTTTTTGATTAAGTATGTGCAAATATATGGTAAATCCGGTATAAATATCTGGTGAATTCAGTTCATTATCTGGTGAATATGTTTTTTTGAGAAATACATTTTTTTGTTAAGTATGTACAAATATATGGTGAATCAGGTATAAATATCTGGTGAATTCAGTTCATTATCTGGTGAATGTGTTTTTTTTATAAATAAAGTTTTTTGTTAACTATGTGTAAATATCTGGTGAATGAGTTTTTTTGAGAAATAAATTTTTTGGTTAAGTATGTGCAAATATCTGGTGAATCGTGTACAAATATCTGATAAATTCAGTTCATTATCTGATGAATGAGCTTTTTTGAGAAATAATTTTTTTGGTTAAGTATGTGCAAATATCTGGTGAATCAGGTATAAATATCTGGTGAATAGGTTTTTTTGAGAAATAAATTTTTTGGTTAAGTATGTGCAAATATAGGGTGAATAAGGTATAAATATCTGGTGTATTCAGTTCATTATTTGGTGAATGTGTTTTTTTTTATAAATAAATTTATTGGTTAAGTATGTGTAAATATCTGGTGAATGAGTTTTTTTGATAAATAAATTTTTTGGTTAAGTATGTGCAAATATCTGGTGAATCATGTATAAATATCTGGTGAATTCAGTTTATTATCTGGTGAATGGATTTTTTTAGAACTAAAATTTTTATTTTTTAAAAAAGTTAAAAAAAAAAAAAGTACTGCTACAGTAGCACTATAGTACACTTCGCGTATGATATCGCAAAAAATGTGTTCAATTAGCACTGCTCTTGTAAGAAACCGTGATCAACCGGATATTGTACATTTGCATAAAAGGACTCAATCTTGATGATCAGGTGTGGACCTTTGAGCAATGAGAAACCACAGGTAGTGAGGAGTGTATGCATTCCACACCGAGATATCCAAATCAGTTAGTTAGCACATCAATTAAATGTTTTTTTTGTTGCTATTAGTTAGTTGCAGGAGGCAGAGTTGAGAAGCTACTCAATATAAGGCATGTAATCCATTTCAATCAATAAGAGTACAAATTTATTCTTCTCAAATGTTGTTTTAGTACTTGTCGTTATAAGTATATAGAATATAGAATTTACTACTTTAGAATGGTTGAAATACTGATATGACTCGGATTTTTTATGTTGGCCTCTGGATGATTTTGTTGAGTTTTCTTTATTTGGTTATTTTTTCTGATGTTAACAAGTTTAGAAATGGGAAGAAATCACAAAGGGGAAATTATGAAAGGACGTTGGCGCTGGTTTCCCATGCCTTGGCAGAGGTATAGGGTTCTGTTTCAAATTTGTAGTTATATGCCATGAAGTTTTTGAATGGTTTCAATTTTTTTGAAGACCCAAATTTATCTTTATAGAGCAAGTTTTCTGTAACTTTGACTTGGTCATATGGGACATAATAGATTATGATAAGGCAGTAATCAATAATTAGAAATGCATGTGAAAGTTAAAAAATTTATTTTCTCACTAATTAACCCTGTTTGAGACTAATCCAATATCTAATGTCCTGAGCTACTTCATTTTACCGAGGAATTTTATTGCTATATGATTTGTCACACTTTTAGTAATAACAAAGTCACTCAAAATTGTCATATCACCAAGCTAACAAATCTCTCAATATTAAATAATATCTATTCGATTGTATTGATATGGGGTGGTGCTCTTGAATGGTCTTGTGTGCACCTACGCGGTAGTTTGAGTATCATGCTGCTTGTGTTTGCTTGAGTTCTCAATTTTAGTGCTTGGAATATATATTGTGCTAACTGTGTCATTTTGTGTTACCTCCATCTTGGAAAGTCTTTTAGAAATTAAATGAAATACCTTCTACATTATATACCTATGCATTGAATTCAGAAATATTACTTTCAATATTTGATATCTTTTGACTCTTTTGCTCTGGAAGTTTTTTCTTTGGTTTATAAGATTTATCCATTGCTGCATGCTTTTGGTGAGATAGATGAAGGATTTGGGACTTTGACTAGATTAAGTTAGGCTTACGTGGATGAGAAGGGCAAGCGGTATAAAAATAAGCATCGGACGGGTTCGGGCGGGGTTTGTCGGGTTCGGACGGGTTCGATGTAAGAAAAATGAAATCCGAACCCGCCCATCTATACATCGGGTTGGTCGGGGTGGCGGGTTGGTCGGGTTTCGAGCGGGTTGCAATGGATTTATGATTTTTAATTATTTAATTTTATTCCAAAAAAATAAAAAAAAACTCAACGAGCCTAATTAAAATTTAAGGCTTTCAGCCCAATTAAGTACAAAAAAAAAAACAGAAGAGGGGAAAAAAAAAATCTAAGATCCAGTCTTGGCAGCCCATTCTCCATAATTTTTTTATTTTTATTTTTTTTGTTATGAGCGGGTCGGGTCGGGTACCGGTGGATGACATAAATCAGACCCGAACCCGCCCGCTCTTATCCATCTTAACCCATTCATTTCACCCGTTTGAACCCGCCACCCATTTGAACCCGATCGTTTCACCCAATCTCAAAACGGATAGTTCGGGTTCGGTCGGGTCGTCGGTTTATGATCACCCCTAATTGCTCTCTACTAATAAATGCTGATTGTAGATGGTTTTATTATTTTTCTTTTCAAGAATTTAATGTATTTATCTTCTTGAATTAGTTGAATGAAATCAAGCAATCTTACATCATTGAGTATCATTTTGATGATCCTCCCCAGCTAGCTGAACTGATTCCCGAGGCTTCACCAGAAGGAAAACCTAAAGATGAGGTAATAGTTGATTGATTTGGTAGCTTAGTATGAAGTAAACTTTAAACGTAGGTTATATATTTGAAAATGACCCAAATTTGGTTTTTTTTTTCGTTAATCCAACTAATTTTTATTTAATTTTTTATTATAGGTAATCCATTCAATACTTCTTATACTTCTTTAAGTGTGTTTTTAAGGTGTAGGTTTTTTTAGTTGCATTAATTAGGGTTACAAAAATTTGGTAACAAGTCTGATTGTAGAGGTCTCTGTATTTTGACACCTCTCCTTGAAGATACTCTAAAAATTGTTGTTTTTATTTCTCCATAAAAAACAAAAAAATGCAGGTTTTTGGAGATTATAAGATTAAATAAATACCTGGCTTCATGGATGCTATAACATGTTTGTCTCGCTGTACCTTCATTTTTTCTCTCATGTCACATAAGAATTCAGTATTGGGTGTTCTGCAATACTCGCACCCAAAGCTGGCGGACTGGTTAAGCAGGAGAGTTTTGCCTATTTGACACAACTTGGTTAAGTCCTCTTTCACTTTCAATTTACTTTTCTTTATTTTGACGACCAATTTGCTGCTCTTTTGATTACCAACTTGATGCCTATTGTTTTGTGCTATATGTATTAGTAGCAAAGAATTTTTTTTTGTGTGATCAAGTCATCTTGTTTTTTGAGTTTCTTTTTTATTAATTCATCCTATTAGTAATCTTCCTTTACATGTCAAAAATTGAATTCATTTTGATGATAAATTATTATGTTGATTCTGCAAATTGAGTTTTAAATTTACAGGGGAAAAAAAGAAATCTCTTAGATAGTGTTCAAATTGTTTTATAGAATGTATATTATGCAATTATGCTTTACAGTAAGAGGTATTTTCTTCTTTTGCAAGTTTCATAATAACATTCCTCTGATATAGGACTAGAATATTAGCCAAGATCTTTGAACATTCTTGGGACTTTGGGATTGGACAGTGATAATATTAGAGAAGTTTGAACACAGTGATGATATTAGAGAAGTTGCAGACTTGCAGTGATGATTGGACTTTAGGATTCCTTATGGACACTATAGAATTAATGGATTTGATATGATGACAACGTTAGGTTGGAACATTTGAAATATGGTATAGAAGTGATTATATTTGGATATAGGCAAATATTGTTTTCTTAAGAGGAAACTTTAATAGGATATTTTTGCTAATAGCAATAGTAACACCTTGGACTAAACCCAGTTAGGGGGAGTGCTGTTAAATTTTAATATGTATAACAGTGGATTAGCATTAATTAGTTATTAAATTATAATTAAATTATTAATTTATCAGTTATAATATTAATTCCTAATTACGTAACCAATTGATAAAATAGTTGTTGGGTATTTACTAAAGAATGACCCTATGATGGGATGGGTCATTTCTAATATTAACTCATTGAGAGGTCCCTCCTCTCTGCTGGTAGGTTATAAGAATAGCCTCCCCATTAGGCATTCTAACAGTCAGTAACACAGAACCAAAACCTATCAGAAAGAGAGGAGTAACCCTCTCATCTTCTCCAACAATCTGATCACTGTTCATCTTCCTTCTCACCCTTTGATCTGCTGTGATGGATTCTGCGAATCTCCAAGGTATGAACATTCTTCTCTTTCCTATTGATTAACATGAATCACATGCTATAATTTGTATCTGTATGGTATTTAGTATTATATGTTTTCCTTCAAGTGCTGCTACCAGAATGTGTTTGGGTTCAATTGCAGTAGTTTTAGGTTCAAAGTCAGATTGTTTCAAACAATTTGACTACTTTGGAGGTTGATTATATTGAAAGGTTAATTGAGATGTTGAACTCTTTTGTGTAAAAATCCAAGTGACTAAAAATTTATCATATAAGTATTAACTCCTATCTTTTTTCTGCTTTGATGCACATTTTACACAAAACGAGGTTCCTAGGAGTCGAGGCAAAAAAGTTACACGTGTTGAGAAAGAAAATAACATATGTTGATCTTGCCAATGAGCAAGTTCTGAATAGTTATAATAACTACTCTTCTATCTCTCTGTTGATCTTATCGGTCGCCGGAGACAATGTTGTTGGAAGCAGCAAACGAGAGGAGAATGGACGGACTCAGAAAGCAGAGGTGCTGGTCACAAGAGTTGCATAAATGCTTCTTGCATGCCCTTCAGGAGCTTGGAGGTGCAGATTGTGAGTATCTTTGCATAACATGTTTTGGTTGTTATTTGTTCAAGATATAATTATAATTGTCTATATTGATGTCTGATATGTGGTGTTATGTTGCAGCTGCCACACCAAAACAGATCAGAGAGCTAATGAAGGTTCTCCATGGATTGATATCAGATGAACATATTTGAGATTTGTCAAACATGCTGTAGTAATTTTCCCACTTCCTTCCAATTTCTCAGTTCTTCTATTTTTTGCCTTTTTAATTTTGATATTTCCATTTCTAATAAATAGTGAAGGGATACTAAAGAGATATGTCCAACCCTAGGAACAACTCAGTACCTCTTCCAGTTCTTCGAGAAGCACCATTTGTTAAGCAGATTGATGGGGAATGGAGGTGTGGAGTTTTTTTTAACTTCCCTCTAAATAAATATTAGGAACAACCATGACTTGTGTGTTTTGCATTTTCAGTGAACTCTCATGTCATGCATAGATTGCATTCTTTGATATTTGTTGTTTTTCATAACATTCCCAAAATCATGAATTTGTATGGTTCAGTGACTGTTTTGTTTGTTTGATTCTGTGTCTCGTACAGATTTGAGATGTGTTTTGATTGGTTTCATTTTGATTGGTTAAGGTATTGGTAGTTTCTTTGGGGCTACTTAGTAGGAACTAAGAATTAGTCAATTTTTCTAAGTAGTGAAAGAAGTTTTACAATTTTTTAGGATAATGGCACGTTGCTCTTCATATTTTGGGGTGGCTCATGTTATCAATGTAAGAAAAGAAGCTGTTTTGAGGATGCTGGGAAATCAAGATTCAAACTCAAACAGTTTAAGTTTCAAGAGTGTGTTGAAGGAGACTGCATTTCCAGTCTTTTGTAGGAACAAATGCAGAAGATGTGTCTATGCAAAAGATAGAAACATTTTATATAATGTGTATGTCCTAACCGCTGGATGAATGACAATCTGCTGTAACCACAACAAAATTATCGGAAGGGGAGAGGATGGTATCATGAAAAAGGACCATTGCAAAAAGGTCCTTTTTTTTTTTTTATAAAATTTGAAAATCATTTGTTATAATCCGAAATAAATAGATCTTTGTTATGTCTCTAGAATACAATTTTGTCTCAATTGTCTTATTATGTCAAATAACGATTTTCTTTTCATTAATCATTAACAAGAAATGATTTAATTAATGAAAATTTTAGAATAGTTTTATATATCAAAGTATGGTTGTTTATTTTTGGATTAAGGTTTATTTTTATTAATTAGATAATAATATGTTTTCCAATTAAGTTTGCTACATCTACTAAAGTTTTAAAAGATGCTTCTTGTTTTTTTTTTGTTACATGGTTATCTTTCTATTGTTGTTGTTATAGATACGTTAAATACATTAACATATAATATTAACGAAATGTATATAGAAGTTCTATATATCTATCACCAGGCTGCTAGGGATGACAATTGACAACGGGGCTAGTGCGGGTAATGCTTCCCTCGCATCCATTCTCCTCAATATTCATAGATATTTATGCGGGCAGCAGATATCCATGAATATCCACGGATATTTAAGAGTCTAAAATAAAATGAAATAAAATAAAATTATATAATATAATATAACAATATACTATATTAACATTATATAATATACTATATATATTTTAAAAGATTTATTATTGAAGATTTAACCACTAAAAAATATCAAATAAAATAAAAAATAAAATTTATTTCATCTCAAAATGATAAAAATTATGATAATTATTTAATAAAAAATATTTATTATAAATATACGGATATCTATACGACGGATACCATAATCTTCATCCTCATTTAATAATTATCCATTTACTGTCGTCCGCGTGAGTAATTTATGGTCTAGGGTTTATGCGGACAGCGGGTATCCCGTATAGAAGATAAGATGAATTGATGCTTGTAGCATAGATGGTGAAGTTGAAACTTGAAACTGAATGTCTGAATGTGAATGAGGAAATGGGTTCTTCTTCTAATGACGCCGCTTGGAGTAGGAGCAGCAGAGAAGAAAGGAGAAGAAGAAGCCGTACCCCACCCTCCTCACCCCTCCGGGACCGTTCTAAAACCACTTCCTATAGGTTGTCTCGTTCTTCCTCACCCAGCCCCTCAGCTTCCACCACTCTCCTTGTAACTGACACCGACACCGACACTTCTTTCCTCGAAGACCTTAACCCTAACCCTAACTATAACCCTCGAAGCTTTCCTCACACTGTCAAACAGCAATGTTGGGAAAAGGCAGACAAGATCAGAGGACGAGACCCCGATCGCTGGCGCAGGGATCCCATCGGCAACATCGTCTTTCGGAAGCTCGTTGGTTGCCCCGGTTGTCTCTGTCACGATTACGATCACATTCTCCCTTATTCCAAGGTATTCCCTCTTTTCATTGCAACCAAAGAAAGACATTTCGCTGATAAATGCATGCTTTTTTGACTTGCATACACTTTCACTTTGAATTTTTGCTGTTCAGAATTCTGGACCTGCCTAATTTTTCTTTTTTTAATTATTTAATTTTTGCTTTTCTATTAATGGATAAATGTTTGTAGTTTTTACATAAATAAGCATGGACTAACTGCCTTGAGAATTTGGGGTAGAAGAACTCAGTGTAACTGTTCCCTTTATTATGTTACTAGTTTTTGTCTCAGTTTATATTGTCAGTCTGAATTGTTCTTCTTATGAATAAATTCTTTGAATTGGCATGTAACATTTTACTGAAAAGCGCTTAAAATGAATCCGAATCTCATGCACAAATAATATACAATAATGTAGACAAGCCAAAGGAGAAACATGAGAAGGATTTAGTGCCTGTTTGGTTCCAGAGTGGGAACAACCAAACTCACTCTTGCAATGGTCAAACATCGGTTTGGCCATTTTTGAAGATGTTTGGCTCTTTGGTCTAGAGCAATTTTGCATTCCATAATCAATTCTACCTGAAGCAGCTTGAAGTAGCTTCTGCTCTTAAATTTAAAAGTTACACAAGGTTTATATCAAATTTGCTTTTAAAATAAAAACATTCAAACATAAATCATTTCACTTCAAACTCATTTGTATTCAAATCAATTCCATTCAAAATCACATTTGCCAAACGCTCATCCAAACACACTTATAGAAATATGAATTTCACGTGTTCTCAATCTCTAGGAGAGAACCATTAAAAATATTATTAATATGCATACTAGTTTTGCGTGAAGTCGATTTACATATATAGTTTTCCATTGTGTTGCTTTTCTGGCCATAATTTAAGTATGATGGATAGAGGAAGCATTCTCCAAGGAGACAACTTTAAACTATGACCAAACTGTGTTATGTAGGAGAAGAACATATCCTGCACTTTCACCTGCATGATTAATATGTTACATATCATTCCCACATTTTAATGGAGAAGCAACTTCAATGGATATTGCTGTTGGCTTCTTTTGATGAATCACAACGATTGACCTTGTTGAGGCTATATTTCATTTGAGGACTTATCATTTTCTGTAAATGTAGTACATTTCAACTTGTGAGTTATCTGCAGCTATGTTTTGATGGAGGAAATGGAAGAGAAGGCAGGGGAAGACGATGAGGGATTTCTATGTGTTCTCCAAACCACTATCCTATTCATTTTTATGAACATTTAAACTTCCATCAGTTTTGGAGGATCATGAATCTAAATAAAAGAAAGGAAAATGATACCTTAAACCCCCCTTGCAAAAAAACAAATAAATAATAATAAATACATTCCTTTCTCTTCCTTTTTCCTTTGATTTCTTCCCTTCCCTTGCTTGCATCCAAACATACTTGGACATCATGGAGTTACCAACTTATTTGCTGATCTATTTTTTATTTTCTTTTTGCTTATTCTTTATTTGGGTGTTTGGTGAACTACAGGGAGGGGAAAGCACTGTGGAAAACTGTCAAGTGTTGCAGGTATGGTTTCTCACTCTCTCCATTTCTGTGCTTATGTTTGGAGAAAGAATTGGGGGCTCTTGCAATACATTTTATTACATAATGTGCTTTACAAGGTGTTTTTTCAAAACAAATCTTGTAAACATTATTCATTAAATCTAGACATATTTCAACCGAGAGCTTCCTGTTATACTAATATGATATCAGCAAACTTGTTGTAACCATTTTCTTTTACAGTAGTAGGTTAATCATCCCTATGTTAATTGATTCATTATTGACCACCTTTTTTATTCTTTTTGTGTTACGGATGGAGCTATTAGCACTTCCTTATAACTACTTTTACCTTATGTTTCTTCTATTACCCTTAATTAATTTCATTTTAAGTCAAGTTCTTTATTCACACTTTTTATATTATTATATTTCTATATTATCGACTAATATGAGTGTTGAATAATTTCCCTCTTTCAATTGATTTGATGTCAGCTGTCATGTAGTTTAGTATTGCTACTAAACTCCTTGTTACAGTATGGCTCGATTGCATGCTCTATTTTATTTTTTGCATAAAAATAGTTAGTAAGGTTTGCATTGATTTGATAAAAGTTTCTATCCGTGTTCAGGCAAAAGTTAATCGATCAAAGGGTAATCGAACAGATATGTCCAAATCTGAACTTATTCAGAGGAGTTGTTATTGCAAGGTTTCAGGTACGACAATAATTATTATGATTTATATTAGCTATAGTAGTAACCGGACCTTTATTGATGGAGTGCTGGATGCATTACAGGTCGTGATATGGATCTTCTGGAATTGTCAGCCTATGGCAATGTCCGGCGGGGACAAGATTCCGGTGGTTGTAGGATCCAATGACATTTATGTTCCATAATAACTTATTGGATGGTTGATTGTCAGACGAGGGTTAGACATGACCTTATAACTATTCATCTTCGCAAATCTTGAGACTCCATTTGTATACAGACCAGTTGAAACTGCAAAGACAGCGATGATCTTGTCATTTTTTATAGTATATTGATATTGATTTAGATCTAAATAGTTTCTTGGAGGATTTGGTTTTTGACAGAATAGAATATTTTCATGTACCTAAGTTTACGGTGGATTCTAGCATGAAGTTGGTCATTCATGGGTATACTAGTATATCCCAATTTTTTTTCATCATACATGATTTTGAACCATTTGATATATTAATTAAATAATCAACAGTTCAGATTTATTGATTAAAAAAATTTGAAAACAGAAAAAAAAGAATAAAAATACCATCTTACCCTCCCACCCCGATTGTCCAACCAGCTGGCTTCCCCCCTCCCCCCAAAGCCCCAGTTACCTCCAACAATAATAGCGATGGTACAACATGAAATGTTTATAAAAAAAACATGGTGCAACATGAAACAATATCGTTGAAACATCAAACAACATCCACCGAATGTATAGGATGATAAATCATTGAAACAATAAAGATATTGAAATCAAAACTTAGAAAACCCAAAAAATCTAGAAAATCGCCAGCTTCACCGCCCCTTGTTCATCCTCTCATCATTGAAACTTAGAAAGTCAAAACAAATAAGATGATAAATCAACCACAGATAGAGGCGGAGGAGGGCAGAGCATCCACCACCGTCGTCGCGTGCCTTCGCTTCGCAACCCCATCCCTGTACAAGTCAGATCTGGTTCCTGGAAGTGACGGAGCACCACGGGGAGTGAGGAGAGGGTGTCGAGGATGGGTCCGACGAGAAGGTTTTGGGAGAGATCGAGGTGGCGGAGGCGAGTGAAGCCGACGGCGAAAACGGTGGAAGGAAGGTAGGAGTTGAAGTTGTTGAAGGAAAGAGAGGGAGGAGAGAAAAAGGAGGCGGGGAAGGGGTTGGAGAGGTTGAGGGCGGTGATGTCGGCGGCGGTGGGGTGGCAGGTGACGGCGGTCCAATGGCTTGGGGTGGCATCGCAGGGATCAGTCAGGGAGTTAGAGGTTGGATGGAAGGAGGAAGATAAGGGTATAATTGGGGTTTCCACTAATATTTTTTAAAGTAAAAATATAATTTAGTCGTATATTGGTATATCCATAAATGATCAACTTTATGCTAGAATCCACCTAAGTTTACCTAGTGAACTACAAATGTAATTTCAAAGAAGCCTATTAGTAAAAAAAACTAGAGCCGCCTCTTTCTTTCAACCTCCCTTCTACTCATCTTTTCATTCTTCCTCATCCACCGGAAGGGATGGTTTTAGGTCATTTTTTGATTTTGATCTGGAATCACCTCTCTATATCATTTTTTTCTCTCCTTTTATCTAAGTGGGGTGTATTCAATTGGGATTTTAAAGGATTTTAAAAGACTATTTTTTGATCAAAAAGTCTTGGGGTATTAAATCAAGATTTTTAAGTAATTTAAATAAGTCTTGTACAATATATTCAATCAAGATTATTAAGATTTTTGTAAGAGAGAATCCAAATCTAGTGTTATTCAATTATGACTTTTCACAGGTAATCAATAATTTTGTGGTATTGAAAAACTTCATGATTTTGATGGATTGTTTTTTAAGATGAATTTTGTGGGATTTTTTAGTAAAAAATATAAACACCAAACACATTTCAAAAACCCACCCAACCCCAAGAGACTGCGAGAATCCTAATACCTTTTATTCATATATATATTTTTTTACACACCACAGCGCTATCTCCTTTTTTTCCTATACTCCTTCAGAGTTCAGACCAGCTCTCTCTCTCTCTCTCTCTTCCTGAGACTTCCCTCCCCCCTGCTAATGGCTGCCGCTCAGATTCACATTATTTTGCATAAAATCAAGCTTCTTGCCGGTGAGTGGTGAGTGGTGAGTGGTGAGTGGTGAGTGCAAATCCCTGGCATCCCCTCTTTATAATTATAAAACACAGGATTGTCATTGACTCAAACGAAACATTCAGATAACAAAGCTTTAATGTCATTGACTTTTGATAATTGTCAAGGAAAGTTTAAAATTGATACTACACATATATAGGTGTATGCTTCTCCTATAGGATGTTCCTGGGAAACATAGGTCCATGTTTCAATTCAATCGCTACTGAATGCCATGTTTGTTTCATGGTTCTAATAGCTATAGTACTGTTGCATATTTTTCTACTATCTACTCTCTATTTTGTATTAAAATATTAGAAAAATTATATTCAAGTTTTACTTTTTTATTAAAAAATTATCATTTATTTGTTATATTTTTTCTCAACTCTTGTAATTTTGAATGTGTTGAAAATTCTTGTGATTCTTTCGAATTTTATAAATCCATAAAATCCTTTCAGATCTTATAATGTCTTATAATATAAATCCCTTAAAATCCAAACAAGAAAATCTTGACTAAAAAAATATTTCAAAAGAATCTTACAAAATCATTTCATTTCTCAATAGTCTTTTAAAATTCGCAAGATTTTTTTATCCAAAAAAAAGTCTTTTAAAATCCTAATTGAATACATCCCCTAAATAAGTGGTTTTTTCACATAGATATGATTTTTCTTTCGTGTTTTTTCGTGTTTTCGTCATTTGCGTGAGGCGGTGTTTTGTTCGTCGTCTTGTTGCGGCGTCGTTTGGTTTCCCGTCTTGTTGCGGTGTTCGTTTGGTTCAATTGACATATCAGATTTGATCCATTATAGATTCAATCAAGACTTGGGCGTCAACGTTGCAGATCCAGATGAATGAGTATTCCGATCACTTTGATTTTGTAACATTTGTAGGTATTTTGTCATGTTATGCTATTAACCTGGGTGTTGTGAGTTTGTTAGATTCATTTTTTTTCGGTTTTTAACGACATTAAATTTGTGTTGTTTTCGATATATTTTATCAATTTAAGTGAATGAATATCTTTTTTAATAAATAAAAAAAAATTACGTAATGAAAACTTCCGTTTGGATATTGGTGTGAGTGAGTGGAGTTAATCTCGGGGAAAAACAGAATCGAAGAATAGGAGATATGTTATAATAACTTATAAATAAATAAGATACTCGCTAGACATTATAACTCTTTTTGGACAAAAAGATTTCTAAAATTATTTAAAGCAACAACTATTCTCCACTTGTCCTTGAAGAGTTTGTACTTTGTATGGATACTAGTGTAATGACTGTGCTGCAGGGGGAATATGCTATTTTTTAAGATTTTATTAAAAAAATATATGATTGTTGATTTTATGTTTTTTTGTTTAGATTTTTTGTGTGGAGAATTATATATTAAAAATTGTTAAAAAATTATTTTATCCACACCTTTGATCATAAAGTGTAACATATATTAACTTAATAAATATAAGGCAAAATAGGTAGATTGGTCATATACGTTTTTTTTTTTGTTTTTCACATTGGTTCTGTAAGTTTAAATTATTTTTTTCTTTCAAATTGGTCTTATACATTACGTTCCGTTTTCACGTTAGTCATTTCCGTCAATTTCGAAACGTCATCAGTTTTGACCCAACATGACTATCATGTTAGTCTGTCACGTGGCTTGTGATCTGATTCTGTTAGGTCGAAATTGACGGAAAGGACTAACGTGAAAACGAAACGTAACGTGTAGGACCAATTTGAAAAAAAAAAAACTTATAGGACTAATGTGAAAAGTAAAAAAATAACGTATACGATCAATATACTTATTTTGCCTAAATATAATTGATATTATAATACAAACAATGTCTCTTAAATGTAAATAGTAAATACATACTCTCATGTAAATATGCACTCTACTTTTTTACATTTGCAACACCGATAAAATATAACAATATTTATGAAATATTAAAATGTTGATATAAAAGATGTTTGCATGTGGAGAAAAAAATAAAGAAAGAATCAATATGTTTATTTGAAAAAAATATGTTTATTTGAAAAGATAATTTAATGATAATACAAAGATTATGTATATAAACATCATGAAAAATTGTGATTAATCATGAAGATGTTGTCTCTTTTTTCCACTATCTTAGTATCGTACTTTTCTAAAATATTTAATAGTAAATGTATATTTTTAAAGCAATAATATTTGTTTATTTTGGACGTGGGCGAAACATAAAACTAAAAAAAAGCACCAAACACGATAAGTAAATTTAAACAAAATCTAATATTGTTAAGAAATAAAAAAAGCAAAATAAGAAAGCAAATCATAACAAACAAAAAAAAAATTTAAACCACATGTCACATTATAATAGTAAAATCCAAAATGATTTTCATAAAAGACTTTACCTTTCTATCTAAAATGAAAAAAATAAAGGAAGTGCAACAAAAGATTCAAGTCGACAAAATGTTAGTAGTAAATTGGTTAATAAATATTAAATTCTCTCTATAGTCTAAGCAAGAACAAAATCGTAACAAAACAAAATGAAAACTTAACGATTAGAAACATCATTTTTTATTCTCTCTTCAAAATTTATTTGATTTATTTCTCCTCTTTTACTTGTGCAAGTTAATCATTTTTTTTTATTCTCTCTTGAAAATCTATTTGATTTAGTTCATCTTTTTTCCATGTAATTTAATCATTTTTAGAAAATATATTCATCTATCATATTTTTCTCAGTGCGAGTTAACAATTTTTAAAAAATATATGATCTACCATTTTTTTAGGGATATCTGAATATACCGTAACGGTGGTATTCCCTTTGCACGCACAACTTCATAGATGTAAATTCCAAAAATTGAAAATACCTAGTTCCCAAATTCAAAACTTTGTTGCAGATTGAACCGAGGTAAAAAAAAAAGGAATGGAGGGAGTTGAAGTTGTGAACATACACAAAGGTTCCCGAGAAATGTGATTTTGGGAGAAAACAAATTTATTATTTGGAGAGAATGATATTCCAATATTTTAGAATTTGAATCTATTAGGAAAGGGAATCAGAAATTATATTTCTCTTCAAATATCTTTTATATTGTCATGTTACTGTTTGAACCAAAGTGGATTTGGATTTAATAATCTAAGTTTTGATGTTAACAAAAGGATTAAATTTGCTTGACAAAGTGTTAGTTGAGATCTAACATGTGCTTTTAGTTATGCAGGAATACTTTAATATAAGTAAAATAAACTTGGGATAAGTTTTCATTGAAAAATACGTGTCCACCCTTGTAGAGGGCTGCTCAAAAACTTTGGTAAAGTTACTTCGTTAGACTGGTTTACTTAAGTAGATGAAGCTCTAAATATTTGCTAGATGAATACCTAAATAACTTGTTAGGTACAGCAAGTCCAAAGACTTGATAAAAAGCACGTCCATCTTGCCACGTAACCAGACGGAAGTAATTAGTAGAAGTAGATGAACTGAAAAATAAAGTAATCTAATAGACGAGCTCTAACCGCCACGTCACCAGACGGAGATCTTTAAAACTCACTAAGGAATAGCAAGTCCGAAGGCTTGATAGACAAAATGATATGCTACGTCATCAGACGAGCATAGTAAAATATTGAACGGAATTAGTCTCTCATATAACTAAGTAGACGGAGTTTCTTTTTAGACGAGCTCCATCTTAGAATGAATTAAAATCCGAATCTCTTAAATTTATTTCAAATGATTGATATTTATTTCAATAGAATATTTGTTCTTCATATTTGTTTTATCTGCTTTAATGTTTCACCTTGTTGTAAAAAAACATAGTACCATCAAGAAATGTAAAAAAGCAGAATCATACAATAAGATACTGCAAAATGATCTGTACGATGACAACTTTATGACTGAAAAAGCTGGTTTATACACAAAGGAGGATCAACAAGTGCTCAAGCTGCAATACTCAGAGGAGTGAACCTCCAATTTCATGCTACCTCGATAACCAAGAGTACTATTCAGCATTGCCACAATCAAGATATCAGTCACAACGGATATCATGCATTAAATGCTATCTCTAAACGAGATTATTCAAAGTAACCGTTGAAGAAATACAAGTGAAGAAGAAGGTCACTATAAATAGAAGACCTCAAGTTCTGAAGAACAACTTTTTGCCAATTGATAATCACTCATTCTAATATTCTTTCAAAAGCAAGAGTCTGTATTCTTTAGTTTGAATATTGTTGTAATTTTCAACTGATCTTAAACTGTCATATGCTCACACCTAGTTAGTTAAGAAGATCAAACATTATATCTCTTTGTTAGAGTTAGAGCCTGAAGAGACTTTGTAAAAAAGAAATTCTTGTAGCTTAGAGAGGTGTTGAATACTTGGTTGTAATCTATTTGGAGAAATAGTGGATAAATCCTTCAAGTCGAAGGGACTGGACGTAGCTCTTGGTTGGAAGAGAGTGAACCGGGATAAAATCTCTTGTGTGAATCTTCTATACCTAAACTCTTCAGTTTTATTTTCTTATACTAACTATGGGGTTTTGATATTGCTTTTGTTAAAGTCTTTTAAAAAGGATCTTTGTCTTTGTGCTTGCTTCTGTTTCTAATCTCCTTGAGTTCAAAAATTGTTTTAAAGGTTGTTTTCGAAAATTATCAATAAACACAATTCAACCCCCCTTCTTGTGTTTGTTTGTGTCAACTTCAGTTGGTATCAGAGCTCAGCCTCGAAAGGGTTGAGCATCTAACAAGTGCTGAGGGAGTACGATCCAACAACCATGGATGCAGAATGACAAACTATCAACATACCTCCTCTCTTTGATGGTTTTGATTATGACTACTGGAAGAAGAGGATAATGACATTTTTGGATGCACAAAGTCTAGACATCTGGGAGCTCATAGAAACTGGTTATACCGAACCCAGAAATGAAAATGGAGCTGCTGTTGCTAGAGTAGACTGAACAGCAGATCAAAAGGCAAAGCATCAACTCAATCTTAAAGCTAAGCATTATTTGATGTATGCCATCACCAGATCTGAACATGACAAAGTTCACAGTTGCAATACTGCTAAAGAAATCTGGGATACTCTCGCCCTAGCTCATGAGGGTTCCTTACAAGTTAAGGAATCCAAGATCAGCATGCTGGTTCATCAGTATGAGTTTTTCAAGATGGGTGAACATGAAACAATAGACCAAATGTTTGGAAGATTCCAAATCATCACCAACAGTCTCAGATCTCTTGGAAAAATTTATGAAAATAGAGATCATGTCAGAAAAATCCTGAGAAGTCTATCTAAGCAATGGAGGCCCAAAGTAACTGCTATTTAGGAAGCTAAAACCCCGAATACACTCTCTCTAAAAGAGCTTCTTGGATCTCTCAAGGTTCATGAACTTGAACTTAATGAAGAAGAAAATTCCAGAAAAGGAAAATCTATTGCCCTAAAGGCAAAGAAAGCAAGTTCATCAAAAGTTCTCAAAGCTGCTGAGTCATCTGATGAGTTTGAATCTTCTGATGATAATGAAGGATCAGATGAGGATGAATTATCCTTTATCTCCAGGAAGATTCAACATATGTGGAGAAAGAAAGGTGGTTTCAGAAGGAAGCAACTCCACAAAAAGTTTTCCAAGGAGAAGTCAGACTCCAAGAAAAAAGGTCCACCCTTGTGCTTTGAATGCAAGAAACCTGGTCATTTCAAAGATGATTGCCCTGAGCTAAAGGACAAAAAGAAATTCTTCAAAAAGAAGAAAGGCTTAATGGCTACATGGGAGGATCTTGATATGTCGTCTTCAGATGAAGAAAATGAAGCTGAGGAAGAGGCAAATATATGTCTCATGGCAGACACTGCATCAGAAAGTGAATATACTGATGCTGAGGTAATGGACTCTGACCCGTCCACTTTTCAAAATGCTTTTGATGAATTGTTGCATGAGTCATCTATACTATCACGACAATATAAGAGTCTCAAAAAGAAGTTTTCTAAATTGTCTAAAGAATATGATAGGGTCTGCACTAAGAAACAAAACCTCAAAAATGAAAACGGCACAATACAATCAGTGAATGTCAGTCTAGCTGACAAAGTGGTGTGTGAACCTGATGTCTCTTGTGAAGTTACAAAACTGAAGCAAGATATAACACATCTAACTGATTCTCTGTCAAAGCTTGTAGGTGGCTCAGATAAGCCTAGCCTCATTTTAAGGTACTCTAGGTCACCTTATGATAAATCTGGTCTTGGTTATGACAAAGAGAAGTGAGACGCATCTCACAAAAAGTCAAAACCACTTAAACAACATAGAGCTTCAAAAGTTCCAAATAAATATACCAAAGCCAAGTCTAGCTCGTCCAATACCTTTTGTAAAGTGTGTGGAAAAAGTGGGCATATTACATCTAGATGCATACACAATAAACATGCTAAGCATACTCGTCCAGTGACAACTAACAAGAAAAGACCCAAGTCAGTTTGGGTACCTAAAGATAAGATAATACCTATTGTAGATTTGTTAACAACAGGAAGAAAACAGATGTCTTGGTACTTGGACAGTGACTGCTCACAACACATGACGGGAGAAAGGTCTATGTTCGAAAACCTTAAGCCCAAAGATGGTGGCTGGAGCACATTTGGAGGAAATCAAAAATGGAAAATCATTGGTATAGGTAAAATTGGTAAACATCCTTTTCCCTCCATTGATAATGTTCTCTTAGTAAATGGCTTGAAGCACAATCTACTGAGCATAAGTTAATTATGTGATAGTGGATATGCAGTGTCTTTTGATAAGAACATGTGTACTGTAAAGAAAGATGATGGATCACTTTTATTCAATGTAAAAAGGCAAAACAATCTCTACAAGATTGACTTTGAGGACCTCTCAAATCAAAGTGTCTCATGTCTAGTGTCCATTGAAGATGAGCGATGGATTTGGCACAAAAGGCTAGGTCATGCAAGCTTGAAATTAATTTCAAAGCTAAACAAGCATAACCTCGTGAGAGGACTACCAAACCTTAAGTTCAAATCTGATGCTCTCTGTGATGCATGTCAAAAGGGAAAACAAGTCAAAGGTTCTTTTGAATGTAAGAATGTTGTTAGTACCAATAGACCACTAGAGTTGCTACATCTTGATATTTTTGGTCCAACAAGGACTGCCTCTGTCAGTGGTAAGAAATATGGTCTTCTCACAGTAGACGATTATACTTGATGGACATGGGTTATGTTCCTAACTCACAAGGATGAGTCTTTTAAGGTCTTTTATGTATTCTGCAAACGTGTACAGAATGAAAAAGGCATGTGTATCACTTCAATAAGAAGTGACCATATGAGAGAGTTTTAAAATGAGCTATTTCATATGTTCTGTGAAGAAAGTGGTATCCTTCACAACTTCTCAATAGCTAGAACACCACAACAAAATGGTGTGGTAGAGAGAAACAACAGATCTCTTCAAGAGATGGCTAGGACTATGCTCAATGACAACTCTGTTCCTAGACACTTCTGGACTGAAGCTGTTAATACTGTCTATTACATTCAGAATAGAATATACATTAGACCTATCCTGAATAAGACTCCTTATGAACTGTGGAAAGGAAGAAAACCCAACATATCTTATTTTCACTCCTTTGGTTGTAAATGCTATATACTGAATACTAAAGATCAACTTGGTAAGTTTGATGCTAAAACAGATAATGGAATACTATTAGGATATTCTGAAACATGTAAAGGATTTAGAGTTTATAATTCTAGGACTCTGGTAGTAGAGGAAAGTATTCATGTCAAGTTTGATGACAAACAGTCTGATAAGAAATTATCAGAGCTAGATGAAGCTTTTGCAGATCTTGTTCTAAGCATTCCAGTAGACTCACCTGAGATAAAAGTTGATGATCAAGAAGATGACCCCACTCAACAACCAGAAACTTCCACTTCTCAACATGCTACAGTTCAAAAATCTTGGTACTTCAAGAATTATTATCCACAAGATCATATCATTGGAAACCCCAATGAGAATCTAAGAACCAGATCAAGTTTCAGAGAACAAGAAAATGCTGCACTAGTCTCTGAGTTGGAACCAAAAACAGTAGACGAGGATCTTCTAGATGATGGTTGGATTCTATCCATGCAAGAAGAACTCAATCAGTTTGAAGGAAATAATGTTTGGACTCTGGTTGCACTGCCCAAAGACAAATCAATGATTGGAATAAAGTGGGTTTACAGAAACAAACTTGATGAAACTGGTAAGGTAATCAGAAACAAAGCAAGACTTGTTGCTCAAGGTTTCTCTCAAGAAGAAGGTATAGATTATACTGAAACCTTTGCACCTGTTGCTAGATTAGAAGCTATTATAATTCTACTTTCATTCGCTACACATCGTAGTATTATGCTTTTTCAAATGGATGTTAAGAGTGCTTTTTTAAATGGTTTTATTAATGAAGAAGTCTATGTTATGCAACCTCCATATTTTGAGTGTGAAACCCATCCTGAACACATATATAAGCTTAAGAAAGCTTTGTACGGTCTCAAGCAAGCTCCTAGAGCTTGGTATGACAGACTATGTTCCTTTCTTATGGAAAATGGATTTAATAGAGGAAAGGTTGACACAACCTTATTTAGAAAATCCATTAAGTATAATTTCATAGTTGTACAGATATATGTTGATGATATTATTTTTGGTGATACTAATGAGTCTATATGCAAAGAATTCTCTAAGTTAATGCAGAAAGAGTTTGAAATGAGCATGATGGGAGAACTCAAATTCTTCTTTGAACTTCAAGTAAAACAAACCATGGACGAGGTGCTCATCCACTAAACTAAGTATACAAAAGAACTTCAGAAGAAGTTTAAGATGGATGATTGTAAACCAATGAACACTCCTATGCACCCCACTTCCATACTGAATAAAGATGATAAACAGAAAAATGTAGACTAAAAGGTATACAAAGGTGTGATAGGATCTCACTTATATCTTACTGCGTTTAGGCATGATATTATGCTCAGTGTATGTTTATGTGCTCGATTTCAATCTAGTCATAGAGAATCTCACTTATCAGCAGTTAAGAGAATTTTTAGATATTTCAAAGGTACTACTAATCTTGGTTTGTGCTTTAAGAAAAATGAAGCTTACAGATTAGTTGGTTTATGTGATGCTGACTATCCTGGAGATAGAATTGAAAGAAAAAGCACTAGTGGAGGATGTCACTTCATTGGAGCTAATCTTGTCTCATGGTCAAGCAAAAGACAAAGTACCATTGCTTTATCAACTGCTGAAGCTGAGTATATATCAGTTGCAAGTTGCTGCTCACAACTTCTCTGGATCAAACATCAATTGGAGGACTACAATATATTTGTAAGTAGTATTCCACTTATGTGTGATAATACTGCTGCAATAAATCTATCTAAGAATCCAATTTTGCATTCTAGAGATAAGCACATAGAGATTAAACATCATTTTATTAGGGATTATGTGCAAAAAGGTATGATTGATATTCAATTTGTAGACACTGACCATCAATGGGCAGATATCTTTACTAAACCTCTTGCAGAGGACATATTTATCTTTTTTAGGAAGCATCTTAATATGATATGTGTGGATTAATTTAGGCGTCCAGCCTCGAGAAAATTTTGTTTTGTTAATCATGCGTCTATTACCTATGCTCGTCTAATACCTATTTGTAGTTGTGCGTCTATTACATATTGTATTGCACGTCCATATGACGCGTCCACTGATACTAGTTATCGCGTCCATTGAATAGTTTCAGAAGAGTTCACGTTTGCCTATGCTTAAGCATATTTTTATTTTTTTTGTGTTAATAAATGCATTTATTTTGTCTCAAGACAAATTTATCCTTTATTCTCTTTGCTGAGTCGGTACTTCCATCAATCCCATCAAGACCTTTTTATGGTTCCAAGTTACCAACACCGTTATATCATAATGACATGTCATGTCAAAAGTTTTTTTTTTAACCTATGATATTCAAAATTCCTTTAAAAGTAATCTTTTCCCTCTGAGAAAAACTTTACGCTTCCATAACCTCTCGAGCTATCTCTCTCTTTACCTCTCTCTGCTTTCAAACCCTAAGCTCTTTGATCACCTAAAATGGCTTCTTCTTCAACCTTTAACGTGGACAAGCTCAACTTGCCTATAGAGCATCACTTCAACCTTGGAGTGCTTCAAGACTACAATCTAGACATAAGCAAATATGTTAATGCAGCTGTTGACGAATCTGGGCATGTATACCCAGTCGTGCAAGTAATACGGTGGTGAGACCGGTTATCGTATTCACGGGGATTGGATGTCAACTACCAATTCACAAACTCAGCAACTATCTAGACTATGAAGAGAAATCAAAACAAACAAAAGAAAAGAAATAAAATCTTTTTGTCTTTTTGGGGACTTTTAACAAACACTTGGAGTGCAGAAAGGATATGTTGGGACTAGACTTCACCAAACCTCTAACTCATGTACTATCAGGACTAGATACCTCCCATTCATGCTTCAGATATTAAAATCAATCCACTAAATTACTCAAACCCCGATTCCTCGGATGGCAAGAGCCTAAATCCACTAATAGACCCTAATTCCTTAGGTGGCCTAGATTAATGAATTTGCATTAAGATTAGGGATTACGCGATTACTAGTAAACCAAACTCCATTCCTAGATGCAAGGATTACTAGGTGATTGATTCCAATTCCGGTTCTAATACAAATTTCCCAATTGCATACCAAAACACAAATCAAGTCATGGGGGTGCTAGCCACAACAAGCATTAAGCGAAGGAAAATCAATCACTAATACGAAGGCTTGAACACAGAATAATCAGTCAAGATAAATACATAATAATCAGTTTGATTACATCTAATCCCAACAAACTGGGATTAGCTACTCATAAAAGAGAAAGCCAAACCAGAAAAGCAGTAGAGAAAGGAAGAAATGGAGAACTCCATTGAAGCTTCCCACTGTCGTCACAGCAACCCCCTAACTCAGCTCCCTTCTAGGGTTGGAACCCTAGCCCAGTCGTAGCCTCCAAGTGCCTCCAAATGCCCCCTCCAAGAACTCTAAAAATCTCCAGTTCTGCCCTAAAACAGCAACTTATACCAATCAGACTCTGCGCGCGCACGCGAGGTGAGACATGTCTCGCGAGGCGAATGTTAAAAATCTGCTGTTACAGAGACTGGATCTCTCGCGAGGCGAAAGTTGGTCGTGAGGCGAGACCGAAAGGTTGCATTTTCTGGCACAGTCAGCTTTCAGGGTCGCGAGGCGAATTGTGATTCGCGGGGCGAGACAGAAAGAATGACATTCTGCTGTTCAGCTGGCTTTCAGGGTCGCGTAGCGAATCACCTCTCGCGGGGCGAAGCTTCAGAATTCTGCTTGGCTCAATTTCTTCTCTTTTCAAGCTCTAAAATCATCCAAGCTTCATTATGGCCAAATCTGCACAGTTTTCCTTAAGTTCCTGCAAAACAACACCAAGAAACCGCTTCACCCGTTCCAAGGGAAAAACTAACTAAAATCAAATAAAGAATGCCTAATCTACATGAAAAATGCATGCAAAAGTATACAAGAAACATGATGTAAAATCACACTATCAAATCACCCCAAGCTTATTCAATTGCTTGTCCTCAAGCAATCACTAAGGCCAAAAGAGATAAATATACAAAGCATGGATAGTGAACCAAGAACCCGAGTAAATACGAATCCAAGTAATAGGCATGTCAAACAATTCAGCAAGAGACAATCAATTCAATTCCAATTAGAGGCTTAGGTTCTCTAAATTCATATTCTCACTGATTCGGGCACTCCTTCTCACCTGAAGGTCACCCCAAGCTTAATACTTTGCTTGGCTCTCTTTCTCACCTCAGTCAAGTGTTTAGGGGAATAAGACAATTCGCTCCATTTTCCTCAAGGAATGAATTCTACCATAGGCTTGACTATCAACCAAATCTCTACTTTATTAATGAAAACAATTAAGAATCAAGAGGTCTTTTGCTTTGGTTGTAACGGGGCCATGGGATTAATCGTTAGGTGGGGCAATCAAGAAAGGGACATTTCAAAAGGCTACAAAAAACATTAAGCATTGCAAATCATGACACCTTCTAAAATACCCTTTTGGGTTTCGATTCCTTTTCCACCTTTCTTTTCATTTCTCAATTTTCTTTTTGTCATCCCCTTCTCTATATTTTGGTTTTCTTTTTCTTTTATTTGGAGAAGGGGAGATTTTTCAACTCAAGAGAAATACTTTTATGATTCTTTCGTCCCATACTATTTTCAACTACCTTTTTACCCCTTTTTAATACTTTAGAAGGTATCCTATCAAGCATTATTTATCAATAAATTTCAGGGTACCAAGAAGAGTATTTCATTCTTTCAAGCTCAAAATTGGGTAACTAAGGGGTAGCATTTCATCAATCAAAGCTCAGAAGGCCAGAAAAGTACCTAGTGCCTCAATCATTTTCAAAAATGTTTTCAAAAATTTTTAAGCTTCAAAATGGTTTCAAGTCAAGTTCTAGAGAAATACAATCCAAGAGGAATAACACTCTATCACAAAGAATGGGGTAGATTTAGTGAGTACCCCTTTTGGCTCAAAATCTCACATTTTAGTAGTTCGAGAATCAATGAAAAACACAAATCTATAGAACCATATGCTAATTATCAACTATCCAAGATTATCTCAAACATTTTCATTTGTTCCCATATCACAAGAATGAAAAAAAAATTGGGTTCAAAAAATTCACTTTCACAATTTGATTGGCACTTAGTTCTCACAATTGGATGCAAAATCTAAACAAGGGCAATCTAATTGTGTGATCATGCAAAACTATCATGCAGGACTATATGAATGCAACATGGAAAATGCCCCTACCCCAAGCTTAAAAATTTACATTGTCCCCAATGTAAACAATCAAGTTGGAAAGAGGAGAAAAATGGAACGGCTTACCAAGGCGGTAGCGGGTGTTGGCTAACATTCCAGTCAGAAACTTGTTGGGAAATGCATCACGGCCGTGAGGGGTGCTGACTTTGCTTTTTCTTGTCTTCTTGCTCTTCCTTCCTTCTTTCCCTGAAATCACTTGGCAATTTTATTAGTAAAAGAAAACTCTTGATCTTCTCAAATTATTCAAGAGTTAAAATCAAAAACAAAAGGGAAAAGGAAAAGAAAAATTGGGTTGCCTCCCAATAAGCGCTTCTTTAACGTCACTAGCTTGACATCCTAGGATCCTCCTCCCGGATCAAATGGCTTGTGGAGTGGAGATTGCAGAAGTAATATGACTTTATCCATGGTTCCACCTAGCCATGGTGTGAAAACTCCCTTGACCTCTACAATTATGAACTCACTTCCTCTCGGGTCAAGTGGAATTTTCAAGAGGAAGTTTGCCAGACAAGTGGAAGGGGCTAACTTACCAGTGTCCACACATGCATGCAAGCCAACATATTTATTTAATACAGTAAATTCAGCAAGCATGGTGGAGGGAGTGCTTTCCAAATGCCCTGCCTTCTCACTTGTTCCTCCCCAAGGGTGCGTGAAAGGTAATCCCTCTTCTTGTGATTCGCTAACCACCACCACTTCATCTTCAATTTGATCCATTCCCATAACCAGATTCTGCTCAATTTATGCTTCATGTGGCTCTATGGAAATCATACATGGTGGTGGAGGTGGTAGATACGAGCAAAAGTTTTCCCAATCCTCCTCGGAGATATTATACATAAGCCTACCCGTCACACTATCAACCTGTGCTGGAGTAATATGATTCAGCAAATCCATGCAGTCTCCCAAACACCAATCGTCCTCCAAGGTGTGACTTGAGGCTTCCTCATCAGGTGGATAATAGTGATTGTCCATGAATTTCGTCCACCTGACACAACCAAAACTCAAAACAAAAAGATCAAATATATACAGAAAAATAATAGATAAAAATGTCTAAATTAGTTGCCTCCTTTGTTACTAATGATATTGGCAAAACCAATCCCCGGCAACGACGCCAAAAACTTGTTGACGAATCTGGGAAAGTATACCCAGTCGTGCAAGTAATACGGTGGTGAGACCGGTTATCGTATCCACGGGGATTGGATGTCAACTACCAATTCACAAACTCAGCAACTATCTAGACTATGAAGAGAAATCAAAACAAACAAAAGAAAAGAAATAAAATCTTTTTGTCTTTTGGGGGACTTTTAACAAACACTTGGAATGCAGAAAGGATATGTTGGGACTAGACTTCATCAAACCTCTAACTCATGTACTATCAGGACTAGATACCTCCCATTCATGTTTCAGATATTAAAATCAATCCACTAAATTACTCAAACCCCGATTCCTCGGATGGCAAGAGCCTAAATCCACTAATAGACCCTAATTCCTTAGGTGGCCTAGATTAATGAATTTGCATTAAGATTAGGGATTACGCGATTACTAGTAAACCAAACTCTATTCCTAGATGCAAGGATTACTAGGTGATTGATTCCAATTCCGGTTCTAATACGAATTTCCCAATTGCATACCAAAACACAAATCAAGTCATGGGGGTGCTAGCCACAACAAACATTAAGTGAAGGAAAATCAATCACTAATACGAAGGCATGAACACAGAATAATCAGTCAAGATAAATACATAATAATCAGTTTGATTACATCTAATCCCAACAAACTGGGATTAGCTACTCATAAAAGAGAAAGCCAAACCAGAAAAGCAGTAGAGAAAGGAAGAAATGGAGAACTCCATTGAAGCTTCCCACTGTCGTCACAGCAACCCCCTAACTCAGCTCCCTTCTAGGGTTGGAACCCTAGCCCAGCCGCAGCCTCCAAGTGCCTCCAAATGCCCCCTCCAAGAACTCTAAAAATCTCCAGTTCTGCCCTAAAACAGCAACTTATACCAATCAGACTCTGCGCGCGCACGCGAGGTGAGACATGTCTCGCGAGGCGAATGTTAAAAATCTGTCACATTCTGATCGGATCTCTCGCGAGGCGAAAGTTGGTCGTGAGGCGAGACCGAAAGGTTGCATTTTCTGGCACAGTCAGCTTTCAGGGTCGCGAGGCGAATTGTGATTCGCGGGGCGAGACAGAAAGAATGACATTCTGCTGTTCAGCTGGCTTTCAGGGTCGCGTGGCGAATCACCTCTCGCGGGGCGAAGCTTCAGAATTCTGCTTGGCTCAATTTCTTCTCTTTTCAAGCTCTAAAATCATCCAAGCTTCATTATGGCCAAATCTGCACAGTTTTCCTTAAGTTCCTGCAAAACAACACCAAGAAACCGCTTCACCCGTTCCAAGGGAAAAACTAACTAAAATCAAATAAAGAATGCCTAATCTACATGAAAAATGCATGCAAAAGTATACAGGAAACATGATGTAAAATCACACTATCAGCAGTCGGGTGGGGAGGACTCTTCGCGGCGAAAGTCTCTGTCTTTCCCAACTAGAACAGGGATTTCTGGAGAAACGTCCAACTAACTGATACTGATTTCTTCTCAACGGTATTAAGATAGAAGATTGTAATCTCGGAGAAAACTATTACTGATACAATTTCTTGTGCTCATGAGGGTTTAGTTTTCACTTGGTCTTGGGAAGAGGACTTGGGTGACTGTGAGACTATTGAAGTCTGTCTCATGAAGGAAGATACAGTCAGAACTCACACCTGGAAGGCTGTTGAAATGAAGGACATTGTTCATATCCTTCATCATCTTCTCAACAAGGTGGTTCTTCACAAGGTTGCATCCAAGGACAACCTCTCCTCTCTGCACAAATTTTGTCTTTGCCATCTTCCCACAGAATCAAAAATCAACCTTCCAAGAAACCTGGAAGGTGGTTCTTCACCTTGGCCGTCATCTATGAGGCACTAGCATGTCCTCCGTAATATGAGGAATGACAACAACTCAAGATACTTGGAACCTCGACTTCTGGAATACACCTTCTTTAAATGCTATCCGCACACTAAAACAGAATTGATCTACCTCTTTGTTTAAAACAGAAGTTTTCTCCTCTAAGCACGTGATGGTTTTCTTAGACTTAGTTAGAAATCTAGCAAGTCTAATGGATTCTATATGAAGTTCTTCAAAAGCATTTTAAAATTCATCATAAGAAGGTTGATAATTAGAACTTACTTCACTTTCTGAATCGCTGTTATTGCTGGCCATCAAGCACAAGTTTGCCTCCTCAGATTTAGATTCTTCCGTGGAATCTAGATCATTATCATCCCAAGCATTGTAGGCCTTTCTTGCCTTTCTCCATTTCTTGTCCTTTGAGTCAAACTTTTCTTTTTTGTCCTTCTTTTGCGGTTTTGGACAGTCAAGCTTCATGTGGCCAATCCTTCCACATTCATAACATGTGATGCTGTTGGAAGAGTTGTCACCTTTGCTGAAATTTCTCCTTTGAAAGGTGGATGGCTTTCTTTTGAAGTTTCCTTTCTTCTTAAGGAAGTTCTTAAATTTTCTAACTAGCATTCCCATCTCTTCTTCAGATTCAGCCTCTTGTTCTGAATCATCATCATCACTATCTTCCACTTCTTTGACTTGTGATTTCAGAGTCAATCCCTTCTTTCTTTTATCAATTTCTTCACTCTCATTTAGTCTATTCAACTCCAATTCATGTTCTTGCAATTTTCCAAACAGTGTGGCAATGGTCATTGACAAGAGATCTCTGGATTCTGAGATTGCAGTGACTTTAGGTTTACAGTCCCTGCTCAAGCATCTCATGACTTTGTTAATTTGATCCTCATCTGAGATTGTCTTTCCAAGACCAGCCAATTGATTTACGATATGTGTGAATCTCTTTTGCATTTCAGTCATAGGTTCTCCTTGATTCATTCTGAACAGCTCATACTCATGTGTGAGGGTGTTCATTCTTGCTCTTTTGACATCTGAGGTTCCTTCATGTGTTACTTGCAATGTATCCCACATCTCCTTTGCTGATTTGCAATTTGAAACCCTGAAAAACTCATCACGACTTAAAGCAGATGTTATAATATTCTTAGCACGTGCATTATATTGAATTCTTTTCTTATCATCCTCATTCCATTAAGTTTTAGGCTTATTTCTTGGAGCACCATTAGCATCTACAGTAGAGGGGACAAATGGTCCATTTTCTACTGCATCCCATATGTCAACACTTGCTGCCTCAAGAAAGATTACCATTCTTTCCTTCCAATAGATATACTCAGATCCATTGAAAGCAGGCGGGTGTGCAATGGAAGCCCTTTCATTTAAACAGTCATTGTAAGCCATGCTCTTATAGCTGTTAAGCCAAACTTAAGAGTTTAGCTCTGATGCCAATTGTTGTTTTGGCTTCAACAACTCAGAAGGGGGGGGGGGGGGGGGGGTGAATTGAGTTTTCGTAAAAATATTTCCCTCTTAAAAACTTTTCACAAAGCTTTATAAATCAGAGTTGTGGATTTGTGTTCTCAGGATCTTTTATAAAATCAATGAAGGGTTTTTACAAAATCTTGAATAGAAGGTGATGAGGATAAGAAAGATTAATTCAGAATAGGTTCGGGTTCAAAACTTAGTAATAACAAGATACAGTTTATACAAATCAAGAACAGAAATTATACTTGAACTTTAAACATCAAAGTTGCAGGTTCTTGAACAATAAACAGAAAGTAAAGGAGTTTGAGTTTAGAGATACTACACAACCAGATTTATCCTGGTTCAGTCACCACCATTGTGACCTACATCCAGTCCTCACTCCACCTGTGGGATTTCACACACTAACATATAAGCTTTGCCAGGTAGCTTGAAAAACCTTCACACCACAGAGCACTCCTTCACCTCGAGATACCACACTCTTGTGAAGAGCCTCAATGTTCTTCCGTAGGGATACCTCACCCTAATCACTCAGAGAGACTCCCTCTCTCTTTACAATCGAAAAGTAAAAACAAAAGTTGATTCCTAACTCTCAATAGTCAGATAAACAAATTGAAGCACTTATGAGTATTGAAACACTCTTTTCACAGTAAGCTCAATGAAGATGATGAATGATATGTGTATCGCTATAATTCTGTTGTTATTCGTTATGATTCTCTTAAAGTGTTCCTTTGATCCCTCTTTATATAGAATACAAGTTATAGTCATTGGGATCAATCAAAACAGATTTGGATATGACTTAACAGAATCTTTTTTATTGATTCTCGTTCTTGAGATAAGATTCTGATAGTTCTTTTAGAATTTGCGTCCATAAAATAACGAGTCCATTTGGAAAAATAGTCGTGTTCATCTCATAAAAAATAGCCGTGTCCATCATAAAAAATAGCTGAGTCCATTTTTCCACGTCAGCAGACGGGAGTACTAACACAAAGTAATTGGACGTGCTCCATCTAGTAGACGAGCGCTTGTATTACTTTAGTAGACGAGCGCTTGTATCACTTTAGTGGACGAGCACTTTTGTCACTTTAGTAGACGTACGCTTGTGTCACTTTATTAGACGTGAGCTTCTGTCACTTTCTTGGACGCCAGCTTTTACCACTGTTGGACAAGCGCTTCTATTATTCCCAGTGTTGCACGAGTGCTTATATTATTCCAGTGTTGGACGAGCGCTTCTATTATTATTTCCAAAAATCATTTTCATTAACGAAAACTTATTCCTTTTAGTGCAGGTTATGAAAAATGATTTTCTTCATGCATCTTTATTAATTGAGCTATTTGTGAATAAGAGATCTCATCTCTTACAAATCATCTAAGACTGAACACTAATTTCTTTGTTTAAGCTCTTATCTTGATGATTCCTTGATCTTCGTCCTTGCTTTTTGATTCCACCAAGTTTTTCCTTGAATATTCTCCTTTGATTGCTCACTGAACTTGTTGAATATTGCTTGATACCCGTCTTTACAATTTGACACTAAACACTTGCATATACATTAAGTTGTATTTGTCATATATCAAAATCTCTCAGTCATTGAGTCTAACACCCACAGTTAAAGTCAACTTTCCATTTTTAACATCAATAATTGCTCCTGTGGTAGCCAAGAAAGGACCGCCAAGAATAATGGGGATTTGGGAATCCACCTCCATTTCAAGTACCACAAAATTTGCAGGAATGAAAAATTTACCCACTCTAATAGGAACATCCTTCAAGATGCCCACTAGGAATTTTACGGACCGATCCACCAATTGAAGGGAGATTGTTGTGGGTTTTAGTTCACCCATCTCCAACTTCTTGCAAACAGAGAACGGCATAAGACTAACGCTAGCCCCTAAATCACAAATAGCTTTATCAAAACTAGTGTTACCAATCAAGCAAGGAATAGAGAAACTACCTGGATCTTTCAATTTAGGAGGCAATTTATTTTGAATTAAAGCACTGCACTCCTCAGTTAAAGCCACTGTTTCATAATCCTCTAGCTTTCTCTTATTTGACAATATGTCGTTAAGAAATTTAGCATATGTGGGCATTTGTTGTAACGCCTCAGTGAAGGGTATATTAATGTACAATTTCTTAAGGACCTCTAGAAATTTCCCAAATTGCTTATCTAACTTGGCCTTAGCCAACCTTTGAGGGAAAGGTATCGGGGGTTGGTAAGGTGGTGGAGGGACATACTTAGACACTTTTTCACTAGGTTCCTCCTCTTCTAAGGGTTGTGTCTTAGTAGGTTCCTCCTCCTCATCTACACTCCTGTTATCATCTCCCATTTAGCCTTGGGATCCTCAAGTTTCTTACCATTCCTTAAATTCACAGCTTTACATTGTTCATTATTTGGGTTCGCTTCAGGTTGTCCAGGAAACTTGCCCGGTTGCCTATTTGAATTGCCCGCTTGTTGGGCAATTTGAGTTTCTAACATCTTGTTATGGATGGCTAAGTTATCTACCTTAAATGTTAACTCTTTTATTGCCTCATTAAATGTCCTACCTTGTTGCCTAAATTCTTCATTCTGCTTAGTTTGAGTAGCAACAAAACTTTCCATAAGAGACTCAAGTTTAGACTTTTGTACCTGAGGATACCCGATGCGGGTTTCCTGTTAACTTGGCCTTCTTGGAATTCGTGGTTCAACGTGTTGTTGTAGTTCCCATAGGAGAGATAAAGATTATTCTTCCTTACTTGGTTGTAAGGATTTGGGGGAGCATAATTTGGCAACTTCGGGTTCGTGTCATAGAAATTGTGACAAGAGTTCACTTGTTCCCCTGAAGCACTGGATCCAGGAGCAATACCATGTGGGCACTCCATTATGTCATGTCCCTGCATTCCACAAATCTCACAAACAACATTAGTAGAACCTATTGAACTCACATTAGCCTTTTCAAGCTTATCAAAGCGTTTATTTAATGAGTCAAATTTAGACAAAATTAAATCATTACTATTCATTTCAAACTTACCCCCCGAAAGGTTTTTCGGGTTATTACCTATTTCCGAACCCCATTGGTGGTAGTTGGTGGCCACGTTTTTAATGATGTCAAATGCCTCAGTCGGAGGCCTATTCATAAAGGCTCCACCAGCTGCGGAGTCAAGTGACACCTTCGAAGAGTAATCCAATCCATTGTAGAAGGTATGCACTAACAACCACCTATCAAGACCATGATGTGGGCAAGACTCTAGCAATCCTTTGTAACGATCCCAAGCTTCGGATAAGCATTCTCCATCCTTTTGGAAGAAGCAGGTGATCTGAGTTCGTAGGTAAGCAGTCTTGGATGGAGGGAAGAATTTCTCCAACAATGCTTGCTCCAGTTTGTCCCAAGTTGACAAAGTATTAGCGGGCACTTGCTTCAATCAAGCTCTTGCCTTTCCAATCAGAGAGGAGGGGAATAACCTCAGGAGAATAGCATCAATCGGGGCACCTTGAATTCTTATTGCATCGGTGAACTCCAAGAATGTCTCTACATGATCAGTCGGGTCCTCCGAGGGTAATCCTACAAATTGATGTTGCCTACTCATGCCAATTAACTGAGGCGGTATAGTGTAGTTCTCCACCTCAATTTCTAGCCTAGCAATCCCAGTTCGCAAAAGTCCTTTCGATCTCGGGGTCAACTTCAATAAGTTTTCCAAGACTCTTGGATCTTTGCATAAAAGAGAAAAATACCCACAAGAGAGAGATAGATACTCTAGAGAAAAAAAAGAAAGAAAAAGAAATAGATAATAATAAAAAAATGTCCATAAAAACCAATTTAAAAATTAAATTGAAATTCAAGAAAGCACGGTCCCCGACAACGGCACCAAAAACTTGATAGCGTGAATCCGCAAGTGAACGACTTCATCGTCAAGTAATAAAAAGATCTAACCCACAGACAAGACTGTGATCTAACCCACAGACAAGATCTAACCCACAGACAAGACTGTGATCTTAAATAACAGTTAATTAAACTAGACAAGAAAAAGATTTGGAAAAGATTCGGTTTTTGAAATAAGATTAACTAACAAATCAAGTATTTAAAACACAATCAAATAAAATCGCAATCAAATCTAATCAGCGATTTTTCACTATCAAAAGAGATTTCCAGGAATTGAGTTGCAAACAAGACTGCTCATGCTACTAAATTGACTACCCCTCTTGTTAATAATCAAAATTGCTTTGAAGGTGAATTTATCCTAAATAAGTTAATGTTCCCTCCCGGGATACAAGAACCGTACCCAATTAAACCAACCCCTACTCTCGTGGTAATTGAATTTAAATCGAACCCTTTAAGCTTTGTGACAATTCAGCGAATCCTCGAAGGACCGCTTCTAACTCTCGTGATTTAAGTCCTAAGTTTGATTCCTATAAATCTGATACCTAAGTTCACCGTTAAGTTCGTCCTTAGAGTATCTACGACAAGCAAATAAGCGGCCACCGAATTTACAAGTAATTCAAGCAATAGGAAGTAAATCGAAAGCAAAATTAAAATTAACAAGAAAAAAAAACGTCAATTCATCACAATAAACGAATCTTGGGCATAGCCCCAATTCCTAGAAATAAAATGACTACTCAAGCATTGCCATGTTCATAGCAATCTTAATTAACAAAAGCATAAAAAAAACCTAAGAGAAGAGAAGAAATTGAGAAGAAGAGAAATCCTAGTTTTTGCCTATGGGTAGCAGTCAAGAGATCCCTATTTTCGAGCCTTAGAGTCCTATTTATAATGTAGCGTAACTTGAATTCAAAGCTGTTACAAAATCAGATCAAATCAGCAATTAAATTTTCAGATATTGCACGTCACGGTCGTAATGCCTGTCACGGCCAGGCCGTGACAGATTCTGTCTTGGAAAACTTGGCATTGGTTGGCCTGTCATGGTCATGATGGCCATCACGGCCTGGCCGTGACAGGTTCTAATTTTTGCGTTCCTTCCTTTTTTGCTCGATCATGGTCGTGATGGCTGTCACGGCTAGGTCGTGATGGGCTCCATTTGACTCATTTTTCTTGCTTTTCAAGCTCCGTCTTTGTGCAAGATCCAACATAACTGATCCTGAGCATTTTAATCTTCAATTCCTGCACACAAACACCACAAAACCACCTTACCCGTTCCAAGGTAAAAACTAACAAAAATCAAATTAAATATGCCTAAACTATATGAAAATGCATGCAAAAATGTCAAGGAAACATGAAGTGAAATCACACTCATCAGTAACTAGGCAAAAGACCATTGCTACAAGGAAACATGCTCCCAAAAGACCTGCAGATGGCATTGTTATCAGGGATCCTTCTGACTCCCCTACTGCAAAGAAGCAAAGAAGAGTTATCTTCTCTCACAATGAAGATGAGGAAGCTGATGAGGATAGCATTCCTATCAGTTCAATTCCAACAATTGTTCCAACAAAACCTAGAAGGCAACCATCAAGAAAATCCAGATCCACTAAGACTTCTAAGGTAATAATCTCTGCTAGTGATCCTGTTCAAATAGCAGTAGATGCCCTAGTGTCTAGTTTAGAAACTAGGATTGATGGTGTGTCTGTCTCCTCTCCAAATGATGTGTACAGTCCCACACCCCTTTCACCCCAACCAACACAAATAGCGACTTCACAATTTCAACCTATTATCCATGCCGATGATCTATGGTTAAATCAACCAGATGATGGCATTTCCCCTGGTGCCCCTTTCCCCAAACCCTTGAGAACCTTATTTCCCTTCACCTCAACTTTTGTCCTTTATAATGGCAAATCTGAGGATTGGGCCAAGGTAAAATGGGAATGGAAAGTTCTGTTTCATTCTCACCAACCTGAACCGGAACACATTCCAACCAGATGGTATCCTCCACCTGAGTATGAGGAAGAAATCAGCCCATATGTTGAACCCCTTTACCTACCTCATCCTGAGTGTAAATGAATCAAAAATGTGCCTTCTCAAATGCACAATAACTTAGGGCCTCACCTACCCCTCAAAAAATCCCCCCCCCCCCCCCCCCCCACCCCCAAGAAAAATTTACCCCAACCTTATCAAAACTGCTCCTTTCATACCACTCACTGATCGAGTTGAGAGACATATCATACCCGTCTAGGAGACTGACCCCAATAGGAAAATTCTACCTCCTATTCCTGAGAGAAGAGCAAGATCTTCTAAGCATGTCCCCATGATCATGCCAAGGGACACAAAATGGGTGTCTTTTGAGCATCCCAGAGTCTACGGGAGGGCCTCTGACTTCTTTCCGGATCAACTCTACTATGAAATGCTGAAGTGGGAATTCAGCCAAAATAGAGCTGATAGAGCCGCGTATTTTGTCCCTCCATCCTGGCTGAGTCATAATGAAGCAACCAGAATTGGAATCAAGCCCTACAGGATCTGTCCAAGATTACCAATGCTAGATCTAAATAAGGACAAGGACATGAAAAACAGAAGATTCAAGGGAGTGATGCCTGAAGCTGAATCAGCTATGATTGATCTTGATCAAGAAACCTTTGTCTACTTAATGCTGGATTTCCTTTTTCATATTGAATCCATTGAGTTGATCAATGAGCATAGAGCTGCTGATTTCTGGAAGTCTCACATTATCCAATGCACCAGAGAAGCATCTTCCTCTGGGCTATCTGAAGAGGAGAAGAATGATATTCCCAAGGTCAGAGGGAAGCGTGATTTTTCACACTTTAGATATATGATCTATAAAGACCTCTGGGGACTTACTATAAACAGTAGAAATGTGGAATTCATTTACCCGCAAAGGAAATCTCAGTGAAACCCCCACCTACTTCTGAGCTTATTGCAGATGAACCTATTGCTGAAGAACATGGTTATATTGCCACTGCTGTTGGTTTAGAAGATACAGCTGAATCCATTCACCAACAGAGCTAATCAGAAAGACAATCTTCTCAACCTTTAGCTCTAGTTGTGATGCACCCTGAAGATCACTCAAGAACACTGAGCACATTTCAAGAATCTGCAGAAAGCTCAAGGCAACAGGCTCTGCCATCAAATATTGAAGAGATTCTTGGAAAAATAGTTGATGAAAGGGTTGGCAGGATAGTTGATGAGAAGGTTGAAAAGATAACTGAGAAGATCAAGGAGGATGTCCATCAGCAAGTTCAAACTTCAATGGCTCCAACCTTAGAGGTTGTAAATAAAATGCTTGAATTCCTCGTGGACTTCAAGAAAAGTCAGACTCAGAACCCTCCACCTCCACCACCTCCTCCTGCTTAATCGTTACCTTTATTTTTTTTTCTTTTATACTGACAATGATGGTCCTCTCCTTTTACCTTTTTGGCTGATGACAAAAAGGGGGAGAAAGGAAAGAAAAGAGATTTATATATATAAAGTCAGTTTTTGAAAAGCTCTTATTTGTTTGCATCTGCGTATTCTCTTCTACTTGCTTAACTGATCTGATTCTTATGTTTGCTTATTTGCTTTGATATCTGTTACTCTGATACTTATGTTTATCTATTCCCTTATATATACTCTAAGTATGATAAGCTGTTGTACCTATATGTTAGCTTATATGCAGTTGTTTTTCATATGCTTATTCTGCTTAAATATTTGTATGCTGTCTTAGGGGGAGCCTTACAATCTCTCTTAGACTTTGCTTTTCAAATTTAATTAGTTTTGTCATCATCAAAAAGGGGGAGATTGTTGGAACCAAAGTGGATTTGGATTTAATAATCTCTAAGTTTTAATGCTAACAAAAGGATTAAATTTGCTTGGCAAAGTGTTAGTTGAGATCTAACATGTGCTTTCAGTTATGCAGAAATACTTTATTATAAGTAAAATAAACTTGGGATAAGTTTTCATTGAAAAATACGCGTCCACCCTTGTAGATGGGCTGCTCAAAAACTTTGGTAAAGTTACTTCGTTAGACTGGTTTACTTAAGTAGATGAAACTCTAAATATTTGCTAGATGAATACCTAAATAACTTGTTAGGTACGGCAAGTCCAAAGACTTGATAAAAAGCACGTCCATCTTGCCACGTAAGCAGATGGAAGTAGTTAGTAGAAGTAAATAAACTGAAAAATAAAGTAATCTAATAGACGAGCTCTAACCGCCATGTCACCAGATGGAGATCTTTATAACTCATTAAGGAATATGAAGTCCGAAGACTTGATAGACAAAAGGATATGCTACGTCATCAGACGAGCATAGTAAAATATTGAACAGACTTAGTCTCTCATATAACTAAGTAGACGGAGTTTCTTTTTAAACGAGCTTCATCTTAGAATGAATTAAAATCCGATTCTCTTGAATTCATTTCAATAGAATATTTGTTCTTCATATTTGTTTTATATGTTTTAATGCTTCACCTTATTGTAAAAGAAACATAGTACCATCAAGAAATACAAAAAAGCATAATCGTACAATAAGATACTGCAAAATGATCTGTACGATGACAACTTTATGGCTGAAAAAGTTGGTTTATACACAAAGGAGGAACAACAAGTGCTCAAACTGCAATACTCAGAGGAGTGAACCTCCAATTTCATGCTACCTCGATAACTAAGAGTACTATTCAGCATTGTCACAATCAAGCTATCAGTCACAACGGATATCATTCATTAAATGCTATCTCTAAACGGGATTATTCAAAGTAACCGTTGAAAAAATACAAGTGAAGAAGAAGGTCACTATAAATAGAAGACCACAAGTTCTGAAGAACAACTTTTTGCCAATTGATAATCACTCATTCTAATATTCTTTCAAAAGCAAGAGTCTGTATTCTTGAGTTTGAATATTGTTGTAATATTCAACTGATCTTAAACTGTCATATTCTCACGCATAGTGAGTTAAGAAGATCAAACATTATATCTCTTTGTTGGAGTTAGAGCTTGAAGAGACTTGGTAAGAAAGAAATACTTGTAGCCTGGAGAGGTGTTGAATACTTGGTTGTAATCTATTTGGAGAAATAGTGGATAAATCCTTCAAGTCGAAGGGACTGGACGTAGCTCTTGGTTGGAAGAGAGTGAACCGGGATAAAATCTCTTGTGTGAATATTCTGTCCCTAAACTCTTCGGTTTTATTTACTTATACTAACTGTGGGGTTTTGATATTACTTTTGTTAAAGTCTTTTCAAAAGGATCTCTGTCTTACCCCTTGTTGTGTTTGCCTGTGTCAACTTCAGTTACCTATTCATATCATAAAAGATATGTTAGGAAAGAAGTAATATGTTATAAATGCTATTGAACCGTAAATGGTATCCCAAATATTTTGAATTTGAATATGTTAGGAAAGGAAATTAGAAATCGTCTAAATGCGGAAATCCTCCTTAAATGCCATCAAAGCACGTTTTTTGAAATAAATTTATTATAATTGCATTCTGAAACATGTTTTGAAAAGAATAATGTAATAAATATGTATTAATGCTATTTGGAAGCTATTTATGTCAAGAATCCCAGACAAAAAATTTTTGGATCGGAACTAGACCATAGAGACACGAAGCATGATAATTCGACACATGTAAACCAAATCTTGAAATTGTCTGTGGAAGCGACACCTCTTAATCCAGATCTGTGAAGTCTTTCTCATTTGTATATTGTATATATATATAGATATAGATATAGATTATATGGATATATAGATATAGATATAGATAAGAGAGTAGTTTAAATAATTGTTGTGAAATATTTTTTCTACCAAACTAAAGTGAGAGTTGGTCAAAGAATTTGAAAAAATGAAAAATGACATTTTTTTAAATGTCATTTTAAACATACATTTTTTGTAAGAGATTTAAAACATGTATTTTTATTAATAATATGATGCATGCAATGACATAAAATTAATTCAAAATGATATGGAAATAATTCTAGAAAATATTTCGAATGATACTATTCGGGTTTAAATTCAAAAGATATGGAATCAACATTTATTGAACTCAATTATATGGAATCATTCACAATTATTAATATCGAATATTGACCCCATTAAATGACAAACCAGTTATATCAAATCAAAGATTTTCTCCCGCGTTTAATGACTACATTAAAGGCCTGTGTTTAATGGTATGAAATTAATTCAAATTGATAGGGAAATAATTTAGGACCGAATTCGAATGGTACTATTCATATTTAAATTTTTAAGATATGTAATCATCATATTTAAACTTAATTATATGGTTTCACAAAAAAAAAAACAATGAGATATTTCACCAAAAAAATTATATGGAACCAGACTCAATTAATATCAAATATTGAACACATTAAGCGATAAACCAATTAAATCAACATTAATTTAAAATGATATGAAATTAATTCAAGTAGAATTTCGAACGGTACCATATACGGTTTAAATTCAAAATGTAATATCTGGTCATAATTCTACAATATATGAATTAAAAGGAGTAACCAAGTAAACCAACCAAAGGTCGTAGGTAATTAAGTAAACTTTTTTTGTATACACATGAATTAAAATAAGTCTATGAACTTTTTCCCCCGCTAAAATCATATTCCTCTTCTTAATTAATATTCATCTGGTTTATACATTTGGGATACTTGAAAGGACAGGATAGGGGAAGAGCCTTGAATCATTATTGTTCTATACTAATTACATTGGCCAAAACATAATAGTGACTAAGATTGATGAAGAATCTGAAATAATTATCATGAATGAAGAATCTGAAATAATTATCATGAATGAAACAATAGACGTTCAAACAATGATTCAATAAATGATAGGATGCCTTATAAAATATCTCCCTCACGTGCAACCTCCCACGTCTTGGAGGTGTCGGAGCAGCCAAAGTCGTCCTCGCAATGTATAAACCTTAGTGTCGATAGAGAAAGGGGAGACGATTGAGATTAAACAAAAGATATGATGAATGCTATTGTATTGAAAAAGAAAAAATAAATAGAGAAAACTGTAACAATGACGTGTAAAGAAGTGTAAAAAAATAAGGATTGTTTATTTGTATATCTGAATATTTTATGCATTTAGGTGTCATTCTCTATCATACAATTCATACCTGAATTATATGAAATTATTGACAGAGGTTCGTCGGTTGAAGTCTTTGGTGGGGTTGCTAGTGCATAACTAACAATCTCCTTTTCACTACTCCCCAATGTCGCCTGTGACGACTTGTGTTGAAAGATGAATGAATCAACTATAGGAAGGGTTTTAAATGAAATGAGTGTAATATAAACTTAATTTGCATATACCTACCTTGAGCTATCATCAAATTATATTGAGTCATTCTGTCATATACCCTTGTAGCAAGAAAATCAGAAATTATAAACATACATTAAGATATCTTTCTTCTTCACTTCAATAAAAGGGAGGTCTAAAGAAGACTTACTCATCTTTGTTGGTTACTCATCGCAATGCATTGTCATCTTCAGAATTGTCACAATACTCGCCTGTTGCAACAAACAAAAATAATAAGAAGAAGCAAATCACTAAATTGGGGGAGAGCGATGAAAATTTCAAACCTATTGCTATTGTACAGTGTTACAGTGGGTGGAGCAAAGATGAGTGGGAATATGGAATAGTACTTTTTTATTTATGTGAAAATTAACACATTTTTTAGGTCACAAATCAGAAATAAATGCTAATTAGTTTGATTGGATTGAACTTTATAAATTAACCATTTATTGGAATGTTATTATAATTGTATTAATTGTTTAGATTTTAGATTTTATAATTTATATTTATAATTTATTATATATTCATATATTATTAATTCGCTCTAGAGGAGATCATTGCACTAAATGTCTATACTTATATACACGAAATTTTAGAAATAATGTGCATCCTTGATGCCGAATTGATGCGGCACGTTTTTGAAAAACATGCCCTTTACATTTGCTCCAGAGGAGATAATTGCACTAAATGCCTTATTCCTATTTCATCTATTATTAATTGCACTAAATGCCTTATTCCTATTTAATCTATTATATATTTGCTCCATAGAAGATCATTGCACTAAATGCCTTCACTGGTCCATACGAAATTTTAGAATTAATGTCCCTCCTTGAATCACTCATGTATTGACACATAAGGCTTGTTGATGTGTCATTGTCTAGAGAAGAGTATTCTCCTTGAGGACATTTAACATATAATAAATTGTGTTTTATTTTTTTGGCAGTGTTAACCTCCTTTTCTTTAGAGTGATTTTTTTTTGTAATTATAACCAAACACAATGAATTTGAATTACATGAGTGTTAAACAAAATACTTTTTAAAAAAAATTAAAATTACTTTTTTTAAAACAAATTGGTCTTTTTATCTCCAATAATGACACATTAGAAACTAAATGAAGTAATAGTTGTTAGCGGGAAGTTGACTTCCTGTCCATTAAAGTTGACATTGAATTTGTTTAGGATTTATCTGAAAAATCTTGGTCACGTCAACTTGAATACACTTCTTAAACATAAATTTTTTCTTGACAACGCATTTAGATAATCATATGCGACAATGTGATTTAAGCTTTTTTTTATATTATTATTTTTAAATATTTAGCTTTTTTTTAGTTCTAACATTTTTGGTTAGTTACTTACAAATATTTGGTTAATCACGTGCAAATATTTGATTAATTCAGTTCATTATGTGGTTAATGGGTCATCATAAAACTTACAATCATTTTCCACAACCATGTAAATATTTGGTTAATCACATGAAAATATTTGGTTAATGCAGTTCATTATATGGTTAATGGGTTATCCTAAAGCTTATAATATCCACAACCATGTAAGTTTCAGGATGATCCATTAACCATATAATGAACTAAATTAATCAAATATTTGTACGTGATTAACCAGATATTTACATGGTTGTGGAAAATGACTGTAAACTTCAGGATGACCCATTAACCATATATTGAACAGGATTAACCAAATATTTACATGGTTGTGAAAATTGATTGTATGCTTCAGGATAACCTATTAACCATATAATGAACTGAATTAGCCAAATATTTGAATGTGATTAACCAAATATTTGCACGTAATTAATCAAAAATGTTATTACTAAAAAGAGCTAAATATTTTTTTAAAAAAATGGTCAAAATTATGAAAATGCCACCGCTACAGTGGAGTTGTCCAGCAAGTTGTCGTATATCAGTTGTCAAAAAAACACAACTGCTTCTTAAAACCGCGTCCTCGTTAAATGTGGCTACTCTTTTTCAATATACTCCCTATTGTCTATATTATAAGCAAAAAAATAAATAGAACACACATATTAAGATGGTTAATTAATCTCATTAAATCTTGGGAAAAGTTAGGTTTGTTACCTAAATTACCCTACATCTAAAACTTCAATCTTTATTAAAGGAGTCATTGGAATTTGTATTAAATGAAGGATATTTTGGGAATAATGTCATTAAATGAGTCATTGAAAAACAAAATTTACTTATATATTTGTTAACGTGGTTTCTTGGTTTGTTGACCAAAATTCCTTCGTGACAAATAATTGAAGATCAAACGAGTGTGGGACCTACGAGTTATGCGGTAATCTCGTCATTAATGTGCTATTTTGAAAGCAATGTCTGCCAAATACAATTTTGACAATGTTAGTCAAGTTGGGAATTACTGGCAAAGACTTAGTGCTAAGACAAGTATATGAATTTGAAAAAATGGTGTACAGATTATCAATAATGAACCTTGACAATTTGAAAAAGGGAAATTTGAAATTTAAAAGAAGAATGTATTCTCTACGTAGAAACCAACTACCTGATTGAAATAAGTTTACAATGAAGAGAAACACAAATTTTAAAAATAAAGTTAAGCAAAGTAGGATCTAAGAACAAAAATATTCAAAATAAAGGTTGAAGAAAGCAAGATCTAAACAATACTACTTGCGGAAAGTAAATGAACTTAGATGAATAACTTGAAAGAAACACTGGAAATAATGAAGAACAAGTAGAAAACTTGAAGAACACAACCAGTATTGCAATGGTCTTCATACTGAATTGAAATAAGATGGGTGGAGGAAATACTTGAATGTTATCCGTCAATCTGTTGTGTGATCGACATATGTAAGATGTGTATCAAGTAACCGACCTTTATTACATTGTGATTACTAGTATTTATAGACAAATAAAATAGCAATCTAGAAGTAACCCCCTATCTAAATGACTGCCACATGTCTTTGACAGTTCTCTTAGGTTTTACACTTAAACTGTTTTTGTCAAACAATCCCACTAACTGCTCAATGTTTTGAACCGCTTCGTGTCAATTTGCTTATCTTCGACGGTTTGAACTGTTTGACAATTTGTATTGGTAACTTTCGTCGGATTGGGGACTTAACCGATTTCTTCACTTTTCTTTTCTTGACAATTCTTCCTTCGGGTAAGTCTTCCCTTGTTACTTTGTCAGGGACTTGATTGTCGAATCTTTTCCTCTGTCAAACTATATTTTCTTGTCAGACCAAATATTTTCAACACTTAGAAAATTTCAATTATCTCCTCAATCCCTTCGTCGGCCTATCGAGAAAACATCTATCAGAAATTCAAAATTTCACCCTTAACATATGCCCCCAAGTTTTACTTTTTGACGGCTTTGTCTGAAAGAATAGCAAAAATTTGAATTTCTAAATCCTTAACAGATTTTTAATTCTGGGTTTAACTCCAGTAATCAAATCTTATTAGCTTAATCATATCCCTACTTAATAGGGATAATCATAACGTTATATCTGTCTTGGACATCGAACCACCAACTCTTACTTTATTTAAATTTCCATCACATCACCGCTCAGTTTTCTTCTTCTACTACTCGCTTTCTTTCTTTGCGAAAAATTTCTCCTTTCACAAAAATGTTTCATTTTTCACCATTTCGCTTAGTGCTTAGGGCGACTTCTTCCAAAACTTCTGCTTCAACACCTCAATCCTCGGTGGCTGCTCCTAGGGCGGTGGTTCAAGATCCACTTTTGGATAAATCAGAGCTATGGCAAAAATCTAAGGTAATTTATCATGTTCATGGCTCTTCCATTTCTCTGAACCCACCTGCTGCGCTCTTGGGTCCCCTCATTGCCCAGAATGAAATTCCTGATAATTTGTGGGGTTCTTTTCCTTGCAATAACCCTGATGAAGCTATCTTAGCCTCTTTACCTTCACTTCCTATTCATACATTCAAAAAGGGCGATAGGATTTTTAGGATGCCCCCTGATACCAAATTTGATGCCTATGTTGGTTGGCTTGATCGTGTCCAAGCCCATAACGTGAGGTATGGAAAGAAGCTGGAATCTTTGAATTTATTCAACTTTCTCGTCACCTTAAACTGGTACACTATTCTTTAATTGGGGCATCAGCCTTTTCTGGAATAAAACTACCAACAATTTCCATTTCCCATATGGAATGGTGGGCCCAACCCTTTTCGACATGTCAGCCATTACAGGACTTCGTCTGGATGGCCCTTCCATGCATACCCGTGTCAAGGTCAAGAGACAAATTGATGTCTATGTCCCGAGATGTTCTTTTTCTAAATATGTCACAGATTTCAAAGGTAAAGAAAATGAACTAGTGACAGACACTGAGCATGTAGCCTTTTTATTCCTTTGGCTATGTGCTTATGTCTTTTGTAGTAAATCTGCCACTTTGATTGCAGCTTATGTTCCTCTTGCCAACCTTCTTGCTAGTGGCAAGAGGACATCCCTAGGCCAATGTGTTTTGGCCAATCTTTACGATAGCATGAGTATGTTGGTTGACACTATCAGATTAAAAAAGAAAACTAACATAGGAGGCCCTTTTTGGCTTCTTCAATTGTGGCTTCGTGCCGTCTTAGAGCGTCGACTTTCTTACAAGGCTCCTGCAGAATTGTCAATAGATACTTATGGTTCTTATCTTTGCTATGTTTCTGCTGAGTCTTTGTCAAAAGATGAAACTGTCAATTTCAAATTGTATTTCAAAATTTTCCATTCTTTTTCGTCGACTTCTTCAAAAATTAATTTCACCCCTTTTGTCGACCGAAAGTATGGTCCAGAGTGGTTTACTACTACTGTGTCTAAATCCAATGAATCAATTTGGGCCAATTTTCTCTATCAAAGAGTCATTTTTGTCAATGGTCCTTATTTTAAAACCCATCAAATCTATCTTCATTTACCCAATACCACTACCTGCCAACTTGGTTTATGTCAATCTATCCCTACTCCTTACTCATCAGACCCGGATGAGCACTTCGTCAATGCCAAGGTTCCAATATACGAAGATATCGTGGCCATCAGTGACGAAGATAAAGCTTGCAGTACCTCTTTACAACTTGTCCCATTTTCTACTTTCCATGGAGCAACTTAAAGTTTTCTTGACTGGTGGGATGATTATTATCCTAATTATCATCCAAGTCTAAAAGTCTGCTTGAGTCGTATTATAGATGTTGCTGGTAATGGTGATGATTCTTCTGTGCAGGAACAAGATCCAGCATCAAAAACTCAAGGCCAACTTCGGAAAGAAATTCAAGCCTTTGAGAAATTTTACAAAATGAAGTGGAATCCCATGAGACCACATGATATGGTTCGTCATGTCAACAGTGTTTTAGCTAAAGCCAAAAGTACGCATGATAATAAGGAATCCGAAAGACTTGCCAAATATTGGGAAATTCCAAATATGACCAAAGGATATTTTGACAGTTTAAAAGCTCATTTTCCTGATCATGTTCCTATTCCTTGTGCTCCTTTTGGTATAGCTGATTCACACCCAGGGAAGCCGACGAAGGGAGGTAACTTCATTTTTCTAGAGAGAGTAAGTGCTCACGTTGACCCTTTTGAAAAACCAAATCCAGTTACCTTTGCTCGTCGGTTTCTTCAACCGAATGGCGACTTTTTATACCTTTCGCACATGTTAACTTATAACCCATGTACTTATTTGTCAAGTACGTATAAAGGTTTCTCCTCTTATTCACTGACGATCCATTTATTCATGTTTTCCTTGACGGCTACTCCTCTTGACAAACCTCTTCCTGGCAAATCTAAAGCTGTCATATCAGCAGGAGAGTTGTTTGAAGATGATACGAATGAGGAGGAAGATTTGATCCCTACGAAGACCAATCCTGCCAAGAAAAGATCAAAATCTCCCGTGTCTAAAACAACAAAAGGGACAAGAAAAAGAAAAGAAAAAACTCCAGTCCCTAATTCACTTTCCAAGAAATCAAGATCTGTCAGGAGTTCTTCTATCTCAACAGATTGGGATGCTACCAAGACCTCATCCAAACCAAAAGACACCATTGCTGGTTCATCCAACAATTCCCCTTCTGATCAATCCAAGGTAAAGCTTCAATCCTTGTGACCGGTTTGTTGGATTAAAATAGATTTATCCATAATCTCTAAATTTCTTTTCCATTTTATTTTGACAGAAAAAGAAAACTATCCAACATACTGCCGAAGCACAGGAAACAGGTGTGGATGTTGATTTGATGTCTTTAGACTCCAATATGGTATATTTTTCATCATCCTGTCATTTTCCATATATATTACATTTGTGTCTCACCCTGTCCTTTTTGTTAGGAAAAAACTTCCCGAGGTGAGGACTTAATGACCATCCGGGAAATTGTCAGCAGAACTGTTGAACCGACAAATCCTCCTGATCCAGAGGTATAAAACAATTTGTTTGTCATATCCCTTTATTTCATTATTCTAATTCAGATTCATTGATTTTCTTACCTTTACAGGTTGAAGAAAATTTAGAGCAGTTGGCTCGTGAGGGTGAAGTTCTGACAAAAGACTCTTTAGACCCTAAATTCACTCAGGAACTGCCCCCCACTTCTCAACAGCTTGAACCGAATCTTCAGACTTCAACTTCTACGGCTAACGAGCCAGCTAAAGCTGCTGTCATGATTGAGATTCCAGATGAAGATATTGATATGGAGGCCTTACTGGCTGAAACAATTCCTGTCGTCCTTCCTTCGCCTCCAATTAGGCCTCTAACTACTAAGTCTCCCGAACCCAAACCAGCTCTTTATTTCAACACTTGGATCAACATGCTGACTGAATTCAGTCGGAAATAATCTACATTCTCTGCCAATTCTTCGTCAACCCAGCATGACTCCAGTGACTCTTGAGTCGTCAATCTCATGCACGACTTGGAAGCTCTTCTTGGCAACTCCTTTGACGTTCTTTGCTTTGATGTCAACATTCGACAAGAGTTGTCGAGACTAATTAACGAAATCATGCCCCTTCATTCCAATCTTATTTTGTCCAGCCGCACCCATTTCCTCCCAATCCATCAATTTTGGGAGCGGTTCTCTGACAAATTAGAGAAGATGTCTTCTATCATTCCTTCCTATGAAGAGCAGGAAAAGATTAAGGACAATCTTCTATCCAAGTTCCAGGATTTAGAGGCCTCCACACAAAAAGAGCTTGATCTTATCTTGACAGGAACTCACACTAAAGAATCCCTCTTGGACTAACGAAAAAAGTTATTGGCAGAGAATGAATTGACATACCGATAGTGCGCCAAGTTTGACAAGGCTCTAGAGAAAAGCAGAGACAAAATCAAGGCCATTGATGACGAATCTTTTCAACTCAGCCAAAGAGCTGAAACCGTAGTTGGCAAACTTCGTGCTCTACGGCCTGAATATGATGCTGCAGTTGCCAACAATGCTGATCTTACCTTTGCATGGGATCAGTTGTCTCTTGATTTTGGCTTAGGCAAACATTGATTTGTTGTAACCTTCTTTCTGTCTGCCAAATTTTGCAATTTCGACACTTATTTTGTCCTCCGTTTCATGAGAATGACTCTTGGTTTACTAGCACATTTATTTAAGTTTAACTGTTGGTTCCAATAAATTTCGTAACTTACCTGTATCAATTTCCAATTAATTTTGTGGTAAGTTTCAAAACATTGGTAAACCCGCTACATTTAATTTCTTGTCTCTCCAGACCACTTATAAATAGCAAGGCTTACTTCTCACAACATTTGTGCCATTAAACACTATGATTTTACATTAAATATGACCCATCAACGACCGTATTTTTCTAACTACCTCCATGAGAGCCTGACCTTACAACCTTTTAATGCTCAGATTCAAGGTCTTTGTCTTGATGGTCATCTTGCTAGTAAAGATCAGTAACCAACGTAATGGGCACGGTAGAGATCAACAGCCATTGTAACCACTAGAGCTTACTACCGCTGCCCACCTCTGGTTAGAGCAGACTTGAAACAGAATGAGTGCATCTGTTTCCAGTTCCATCATCTTCTTCTCGGAGGGTGGTTATCTCTCTGGTGTTGTCTTTACTACACCATAAGCAACCACCACCTTCTGGGTTAAATGATAGTGAGATCTACTCATGCCGGATTTTTTTCCTTTACATTCTACGCACCCTCGACATATGAAGTAGACGAAACCTCATCAAATGGGAATGAAGCCTCGACAAGTTAGGTTATGCTGCTGCGTTGTCGAAGAGTGAAGGAGAAGAGTCTGCCAATATTATCAGAGTTAGCTTTGATTGCTCATTTGTACTCTTGACAAACAATAAATAATTTAGATTGACAATTTGTACTTTTAACAATGTATGGTTGTATTGCCAAGTTAGTGAATAAAATATTCTCATTTCTTTTCACTTGTTATTGATCTTTACTTCCAGCATTGTCGGTTGATATTTCTTCAAATACCTGCCATTAATTGAATTAATTCCTAGGCCCGTATTGACATCGACAAGTGCATACGCATTTCCAGAAAATACTTTAGAAATTTTAAATGGTCCTTCCCATTTTGGTGACCACTTACCATACTCTCGACAACTTTTATCCATAGGCAAAATGACTTTCCACACTAAGTCGTCTACATTAAATGATTTAAACTTAACTCGATTATCGTAGAATTTTGCAATTCTTTCTTTCTGTCGCATCAAGTTTTCCAATGCAATCAACCTTTCATCGCTTAATTCGTCCGATTCATCCAACATTGCATCCCAATATTGGTCGTCAGGCAAGTCATCTTGTCTTTGAATACGAATTGATTGAAGATTGATTTCGACAGGTAATACCGGATCATGTCCATACACTAACTTGTACGGTGAAGTTCTTGTTGATTGTCTGGGTGAATTCCTGTATGCCCACAGTTTTTGGTCAAGAGTGTTATGCCAGTTCTTAGGTTGTCGACCCACATGCTTTTTAATAAGACCAATAATAATCTTATTTATGGCCTCAACTTCGCCATTAGCTTGTGCATAGTACGGAGTAGATCTGAGCATCTTAATATACCTAGAGTTTGCATATTCTATAATTTTCTTTCCGGTAAAAACTGATCCCTGATCAGTTGTCAAGGTTTGCGGTATTCCAAACCGACAATGTGATTTTCAATAAAATCAATCACATCTTGTTGGGTGACTTCTTTGAGGCAAACTGTTTCTATCCACTTGGTAAAATAATCAACCCCAACCAAAATGAATTGATGTCCTTTTGATGACGACGGGTGTATTTAGCCAATTAAATCCAAAGCCCATCCTCTGAATGGCCATGGTTTGACTATAGAATGTAATTCGTTGGCCGGAACATTCTGTATGTGGCCATGTTTCTGACATTGCTCACAAGATTTGGCAAACAAAATGCAGTCCCTAACCATAGTTGGCCAATAATACAAACTCCGTTGGAGCACCCATTTCATTTTCTCTCCTGCTTGGTGGGCCCCACATATGCCTTCATGGACCTCTGACAAAGCCAAATAAGCATCTTGCACACTTAGGCACTTATGTAAAGTTCTGTCGGCATACCTTCTATGTAATAGTCCACCCTACATAGTATAATTCAATGCTTTATATTTTATCTTTCTATCTGCATTCTGACTTGGGTTTTCCAAATATTTAATTATTGGTAACCTCCTGTTATTAGATAGAGTCACATCATTGACCAAGACATCTCTTTCTTCCAGTGGATATAATAATTCTCTAATCTCCATTAAACCTGACAAAGTCTTTTGAGATATCTTGTACCCTAAAGCTATTTGAACTAACTCATTAGCCTCTTGATTCCGTTCTCTGGGGATATACTTGACAATTACGTCATCGAATTTTCTCATTAACTTACTTGTTATGATCAAGGTTTACAAAACCGGACCGGCCATCGAACCGGTGAAGGCAGCGGTTCGAGGTTCAATGGTCCAACCGAGGTTGAACCGTGGTTGAACCGGTTATAATTAAATAATATTATTTTAATTTTTAATATAATATTTGTAACAATATTAAACAAAAAAATAACATAACAACTAAAATTATTAAGCACAATTTTTTTTATTTTGAAATTAAACTAAATAAATATAAAGATATATGTTAAAATCATCTTCATAGGGAAAACCAATCCAAAATCTACAACCAGCCCACATATGTTAGAAAACAAAAGAATTGGGTTTTGGCTAGGATGACCCAAATCCTTTTATACTAATTTTTTTTTTTAGGAAACCGGTTCAGACCGGTTCAAGCCGGTTCACTACCGGTTATGACCGGTTTTGAACCGGTTCTCCGGTTTTTCCACCGGTTCAATATAGGGACGGTTTTCCCTATGAACCGGACCGGCCAAGGTCCCGGTTCCCTGTCGGACCGGCCGGTCCGATCCGGTTTTCAAAACCTTGGTTATGATACAATAATTTGTCAAATTATAACTGACACATTTGTATTCTTGAGTAAGCTATTTAATAACCAACTGAGAATCTCCAAATATCTGCACATTTCGTGCTTTCATTTCTACTAGTATCTCTAACCCGACAATCAAAGCTTCATACTCAGCTTCATTGTTAGAACATGGATACTTAAGCTCAAACATGAACTTAGTAGGAGTTCCTTATGGAGTCACGATTAAGATTCCTACTCCACTACCTCCTTGATGCCTTGACCCATCAAAGTAAAGTTTCCACGGTTGTAAACTGACAAAGTTTATTTTTGGCACATCGAATCCCGGATGTTCTACCAAGAAGTCGGCAACTTCCTGACCTTTGACAACTTTGACTGGCACATATTGTAAAGAATATTCTGACAGAGCAATGGTCCATTTACCAATACGCCCATTAAGGACTGGTTTTGATAACATATACTTTATTATATCAGTCTTAGAAATTACTAATACATTACAAGGCATCATATAATATTTTAGTTTGGTACATGAAAAATACAATCCTAGACATAATTTCTCTATAGAACTATATCTTTTCTCAGTATCATTGAGAACTCTGGTTAGATAATACACAGCCCTTTCGACATTGTCATAGTCATCCTGGGTCAAAACACATCCTATAGTATCTTCAGATGCTGATATGTACAACTTCAATGGTCGACGAGGCATAGCAGGCATCATGACCGGTGGATTGACTAAGTATTACTTGATCTGGTCAAAAGCTTCTTGATGACAAGATTCTCATATAAAGCTATGTTCCGCTTTTAACTTGACCAATGGTGCAAATACTCTTGTTCTTCCTAACAAATTTGATATAAACCTCCGTAGAAAGTTAACCTTTCCTAGGAAGGACTGTAATTCTTTCTTATTTGTTGGTTTTGCGGCTTCCATAATTGCTTTGGCTTTATTTTTGGCCACCTCAATTCCCTTCTTATGAACTAAAAATCCCAAGAATTTGGCAGTCGACACCTCGAAGCTTCACTTTTCTGGGTTCATTTTGAGATTGTGTTTCCTCATCCCTTCAAACCCTTGCTTCGGGTGCTCTAAGTGATCGTCTTTAGTTTTTGATTTGACAACCACATCATCAATATATACTTCTATAAATTTCCCAATCACATTATGGAAAATAGTATTCATTGCTCGCTGGTAGGTGGCTCCTGCATTCTTTAAACCGAAAGGCATGACAATCCATTCATATGTCCTAATTGCTCCTGGACACTTGAAGGCAGTCTTTGACACATCTTCTTCGACTATAAAGATTTGATTATAACCTGTATGGCCATCCATACAGCTTAAAATTTCATTTCTTGATGCTGAGTCGACAATCATGTCGGCTATTGGCATCGGATATTCATCTTTAGGGGTAGCAGTATTTAGATTTCTAAAATCTATCCATACCATCATTTTACCATTCTTTTTAATAACAGGAACTACATTAGAAAGCCACTCGACATACCTGGTTGTTCGAATGAACTTTGCTTTAAGCAGTCTCTCTACTTCTTCTTTGATTTTATGCACCACCTCTGGGGCAAATTTTCTGCTCGCCTACTTGACAGGTTTGCAATCCTTCCTGAGTAGTAACCGGTGTTCGACAAGATCCCTACTTAAACCAGGCATTTCATCGTAGTCCCATGCGAAGCAATCTTTATATTCTGTAATTAGTTTGACAAGTTTTTGTTTGTAATCCTCTGGCAGAAAAGCACTCACAAAGACAGGCCTTTTCTTTTTCTCCGTACCTAAGTTTATTTTTTCCAGGGGATCTTCCACTTCCACATTTTGCTTAACTTCGGCTTCCTTTTCAAAACCCAAAGGGCTATCGTTAATGATACAATCTGCCAACACACTTTCTGAAGTGTGTACTTTTTTGTCGGCCAGATAAACCGACAATCTTTTCAGTTGTATTTCAAGGCTCATTGTCGGAACTTGGCCGAGATTCGTCGGCCTTTTCCTTTATCTTAACTCCAATTCGACTGAGAAGACTTGCTTCCAATGCATCCTTGTCAATGACCCCTTCGTTGGCAGTTATAGGTCTAACGTTTGGTGAATATACCTTGAAATCAACATGTAATTGCTGAGCATAACAAGCACTGTCATCTGCTTCAACAATCTCCATCCGATCTTGCGCATTCCACAAGATTACTTTCATATGCATTGTTGACGGAATTGCTCCTACAGGATGAATCTAATCCCTGCCAAGTAATAGGTTGTAGCTTGACTTGGCTGCAATTATCACAAACAGTGTCATCCTTTCGACAGTGCCAACTTGCATATTCAACAAAATGACGCCATCTGACGGAGAGGTCTTGCCACTGAAATCAGTGATGACCATATCTGTTGGAATTAAATCCGACTAATCTTTCCCTAGCTTTTGAAACATTGCTCTCGGCATCAGATTCACAGTAACTCCTCTGTCAATTAAAACCCTATTGGTATGTCTTCCATCTATTATGGTCTTTACATGAAATAGCCTTAAATGGTTCCTCTGCTCATCTGTAGGTTTCCCCAATTGGGCCACATTATCAAAAACAGTGACCAAGTTTTCTTGAACATACATCCAAAAATCACCTGGATCTCTATCGTTGTTGACAACATCTTTGCCGTCAAAGAAATCAACTTCGAGATATCCTTCATATTCTGCTGGAATGAATGAAATCAATCATATCTTCATTTTTATCCCTAGTTCCAGTATGACTTCATTCTCTGGATCCTCATCCAAGAATGCACCTCCAACCATTCTGCCATGATTTCTTTTTAAATCATTCTCATCATCTGATCCTGACCTATCTGACAGAGGTCGGGCTATTCCTGTGCTGCAATTATCCAGTGCCTCGATGATATCAGCTAGATATTCATTCTGGCTATCCATGTCCATGTCTTTACTGATGTTTATGTCATCATTTGGATCATTCAGTGCTTCGATGACAGCATCGAACGACATTTCTTCTTTGATTAAATTGCACTCAGGCCTGAACGTTGCCAACTGTTGTTTTCCCATTCTCGCCTCAAACTCTTTCTCGAGTCCTACAACCCTTTCCATGTCTACCAGCCCGATAGGCCATTTGCCTGTGGATCGTGTTGGTGGTGATGCCTGGCTCTAAGGTCTTCTTCTTCTCTACGAAAACCTGTGACATAGGCTTATTCTGCCTGACTTGATTAATAGGTCCAATCGCATCAACTTCCATGGGATGGGTCACTATCATGCTTTTGATTTTGGTATTTCCACTTTTGTCAGCTATGTTGTCAGCCACTGCTACCAGACAACCAGTATCCTGTGAAGGCATTTCCTTTATGGTGATGCCCTCTTGCTTGGCAAGATTCTTATTTTGAGCCTGTCGGAGCCTCTGTAGCCTCCTCTTTTAACTCTTAGATACAGCCGACTGACTTGATGGTCCTGACAAACCAGGTCCTGTCATCTGAGTGTTTTGAGATAGTTTCCCCCTTCGGTAATCCTCATTCCAGAAGGGTGGATTGTGATTTTTGAACTTATTTTTTCTAACCCATTTCTACTTTCGTAATTCGGGGTAGCAGGTCATAGCGGAATTTCTTACCCATCGATCCACTGTTATATTGGACGGGGGTTTCCTAGTCCTGACTGAATTGAACCCTCCACTAAAAGACTTGTTACTTCCCACTGATTCTCTGACTGGCTCTTCAAGCCAACCTCCAGTGTTTTTGTCTAAGTCTTGTCTGATACGTATGTTGCTGATGACTACCTGTCTGCATGTTGACAGTATGTGTATCACTTCTGTGCACACTGTTAGACCCAGCATGGCTGCTCGGGTGCAGGAACCTACCTTGACTATTACCGTCACGAGACTCAGTTCTGTCTTATGGGTGATATGATGGCGTTCTCTCCCCCCTTGCCTTCTTGGCAACAACATCGTCATTAAATCCTTCACATTTTGGGCAAACTTTGAAAATACCACCAGACTTCTTGCGTGTCATGAAGTGGACAAGCGGTTCTCCTGGCTTTGGATAGATATCAAATAAATCTGTCAAGTCCATCTGAATATTCTGTCCAGCTCTTATATTGACCATGCCTATTCCCATAGGGACTTGGCAGCCAGTTTTGTTAACTTCGGGACCGAATGGCTCTGTATCAATCTTCATGTCTGGTTTCTTGTCTGAAAACTTCAATCTTCCTTCTGTCAAACCTTTCTGAATGATGTCCCTGAAATGCATACAGTCGTTAGTTACATGACCAAAAGTATTATGAAACTTACAATACTTCCGATCTTTTATTTCATGGGCTTTCAATAGCCTATGATCATCTGACAACTTTAACTGCTTATCTTTAAGCAATATGTCAAATATTTGGTCGGCTTTGGTCACGTCGAATGTATACACTTTCTTATTGATGAAAGGAATCCTTTCTCTGGCCCTTGCAGGTCTCAAGGCTTGACATGTCTAAGAGGGACCAGTTTTCAATTCAACATAGTCCACCTTATAATCTTCAGAATTATTGCCCTCTTCGTCAGAATCACTACATCAGACAAAATTAATCTTTTCTCTTTTGAGGACTTTCCTCTGCTTGAAAACCTTTTCGGCTTTCAATTGTTCAATTTGTCGGACCTTGTCACCCAACTGGGCAAGATCAATTAGGTGTTGGTTGACCATTTTCTTCCTGATATAATAGTCTAATCCCCCGGCAGCAATCTTTGCTATCTCTGCCACAGGGATAGGGGTGAAGCAACAACTCCTCATCTGACGGAATCGGGCAAAGTAATCATCGATAGACTCGTTATTCATTCTTTTAATACCGAATAAGTCTGTCAACCCGATTTTTAAATCACCCATAAAGAATTGATCATGAAAGCTCCTCTCTAATTGATTCCAGGAATGTATGGAATTAGGTCTCAGAGTTCAGAACAAAGAAAAAGCATTCTTAGTTAATAAACTAGGAAAGAACTTCATTTTTAGTCCATCCTCTAAAGCCAAATCTCCTAATTCGATCGTATACAATTTGGGTATTTTGTATCCTCGAGGCAGTTCTGCCTGTTAGACCCAGTCAGGAAATGCCGATGCAAAATATGACTGATTGGCATAACCTATGTTAAAACCAAACCTATTCAATGCTTGTTCAACAACTTGGTTAACATTCTAGTTTAAAACATTTTGACGAAGCGCTCCAAGAGCACCCTGGTTTATGACAAAGTCTTCGTCTTCCTCTGGCTGTAGAATGTGTACATTTCCACGTCTCAAAGGGACTCGACGATAGGGTTGTGACCGCTCGTCATCGTGTTCGGATCCATCAAGTTGGATGACTTGTGGTTGCTCAACCCATGGTTGATTATTCTGACCGTGGTTGACATTCCTATTGGGATTTCTAGTGGCATTTTGGTTGTCGTTTGGGGCCAACACACCCAAGGCTCTATTTAACCTATGTATCTCATTTGCCAATGTCATGCATGCATTATTTGTGTTTTCCATTAATGATGTAATCACTGTACCCATTTGCTGAGTAAATGTATTCACCATGTCAAAGTTACTAGAATCAATTTGTTGTCGAACATTGGCTAATGTAGCCTCTGACAGACCAACAATATTTTGCGGGGGTTGTCTAAGTGGGGATACTTGTGGCCTTACTACTGGACGCTCTTGTCAAGTATGGGTCATCATCACTGACCCTGTTATCCCATTCGCTTGACTGGGGATTTGTCCCCCCAGTCGACAGTCCTGCCTGTCCAGATGTATGGGCGGTCGTCGTTACTCCATTTGGATATGGTATGTATACAAATGGGGTATTTGGGTTGACAGTGTTCAAACCGTAAGGCATTCCATACAAAGGTTGTGGTAGAGGTTGTGTAGTCCCTCTTGGGTTTGAATTAACAATACTCCGTGGAGATAATCCGGTAGTTGGTGGATTTATTTGTTGTAAAACTGGGGAAGTTGGTGACGGGAGTGTTCCTTGGCCAACTTCGTCAAATCTATTGATAGCTTGAGCGTAGGAAACACCTCTTCCCGCCACTAAACTTTTAGTGCTATTATTTCTTGCATTGGTAGCGTTAACCATGGTTGCAGGAATATTATCAACTGGCGCAACAGTGGTTATAGGATTAGCATCCACCGTTGACACAGTGGCGTTAGTGCTGACTACGCTTGCATTACTTGCACTACTCATATTCAGAGAGTTTTGGGAATTAGATGACGTTTGAATCACACTCCCACTCCGTAGACGCATACAATAAATTTGTATGTCAGAGTTCGTGACACTATAGGAGTTACTCTAAACTCATCCCACCGGGCGTGCCAATTTGTTAACGTGGTTTCTTGGTTTGTTGACCAAAACTCCTTCGTGACAAATAATTGAAGATCAAACGAGTGTGGGACCTACGAGTTATGCGGTAATCTCGTCATCAATTTGCTATTTTGAAAGCAATGTCTGCCAAGTACAAATTTGACAATTTTACTCAAGTTGGGAATTACTGGCAAATACTTAGTGCTAAGACAAGTATATGAATTTGAAAAAATGGTGTACAAATTATCAATAATGAACCTTGACAATTTGAAAAGGGAAATTTGAAATTTAAAAAAAGAATGTATTCTCTAAGTAGAAACCAACTACCTGATTGAAATAAGTTTACAATGAAGAGAAACACAAATTTTAAAAACAAAGTTAAGCAAAGGAGGATCTAAGAACAAAAAAATTCAAAAGAAAGGTTGAAGAAAGCAAGATCTAAACAATACTACTTGCGGAAAGTAAAAGAACTTAGATGAATAACTTGAAAGAAACACTGGAAATAATGAAGAACAAGTAGAGAACTTGAAGAACACAACCAGTATTGCACTCGTCTTCATATTGAATTGAAATAAGATGGGTGGAGGGAATACTTGAATGTTATCCGTCAATCTGATGTGTGTTCGAGATGTGTAGGATGTGTATCAAGTAACCGACCTTTATTACATTGTGATTACTAGTATTTATAGACAAATAAAATAACTATCTAGAAGTAACCCCTATCTAAATGACTGCCACATGTCTTTGGCAATTCTCTTAGGTTTTACACTTAAACTGTTTTTGTCAAACAATCCCACTAACTGCTCAATGTTTTGAACCGCTCCGTGTCAATTTGCTTATCTTCGACGGTTTGAACTGTTTGACAACTTGTATTTGTCGGATTGGGGACTTAACCGATTTCTTCACTTTTCTTTTCTTGACAATTCTTCCTTCGGGTAAGTCTTCCCTTGTTACTTTGTCAGAGACTTGATTGTCGAATCTTTTTCTCTGTCGATCTATATTTTCTTGTCAAACCAAATATTTTCAACACTTAGAAAATTTCAATTATCTCCTCAATCCCTTCGTCAGCCTGTCGAGAAAACATCTGTCAGAAATTCAAAATTTCACCCTTAACAATATTGGACAAAAACCGGAGGGAGTAATCGTAATGTAGGTGATGAAAAGGGAGGCGAAAATGGCTGACCACTGACCAACTGCATTTTAGAAATCCAATACTAAAGAATGTAAGCACTTTAAGCCAATAGACATTGCATTGAACCATTTGCAATTTTGCATATTGGTGATCTAAGGCACGAGTAGGCACTTTGGTCGTGGCAAGCAATTTCGCCATGATTTGTCATGATCCAATTGCAAGTTATTAAGACACACCTTTCTATCTTCGTTCCCCTTTTTCTTTCTTTTTGAACAGAAAGTCACTTTGACAATTGATTATTGACGTGGTAAACTGGCTGAAACGCATTATAATTGGTGGTAATGCAATTAGGCAGCTTGGATAACCTCTGTATATTGGTTGTTACTTGCTTTTTTGAATAGTACTCTTCGGGCGATGAATGTGTGGCTGTTGACTGCCAAAACTTTAGGGGATCTAGAAACAATTACCCAATATGTGGGTACTACTAGTTTGAAATTGAGGGTAGATATGATGGAAGTTGCACAAGCCATTTTCTTTTGTGTTGGCTAGAAATTGACAATCATGCTTACTTCCAATGAACTATCTTTATTGTTTTGGTTCCCTTAATAATTGAAATTTGGCATTGGCATATGCATATGGAGGAAAAGAAATGAGCAATTGTTTTCTTTTAGCATAGGAAAAGGTCTGAAATGAAGAAGGAGGAAAAGTCAAAAGTAGGGAGTGGCAAGAGGAAGAGGATATAAATGTGTCATTTTATTAGCATTTAAGGGTCCTGAATCCTATCACTACTACTCAAGCTACTTAGAAATTTAGCATTTCTTATATTTCAAGTTTATCCCCACAGGTGACAGGACTTGAATATATGATTTTCAGTTCCACTTTTGATCCAATTATATATTATATATATATATATATATATATATATATATATATATAACAAAACAGATGCTCACTAATTCTTTGGCATTATCAAAGCACACATGTAAGAGTATGAGTGTGTGTTTGGTTCCACTTCTAGAGGCACCAGAAGTGCTTCTGCACCTGTCAAACGTGATTCTGGTAATAAAAGAGGTGTTTGGCAACACGTTTATAGAATCAATTTTGCATCCAAAATTGATTCTACCAGAAGCAGCTTGGAATAGCTTCTGCTTTTGAATTGAAAAATTACACTAGGTTTTACATCAAACTTGCTTACAAGGTAAAAACATCCAAACAAAAATTACTTTACTTCAAACTCAATTGTATTGAAATCAATTCTACAAAATCTATTCCATCCAAAATCACGTTTGTCAAACGTTCATCCAAACACACACTGAGAAGAGTAATGCGCGTTTGGTTCCACTGTGGAGAGTATCAAAATTGTGTTTGCCGTGATTTTACTATTTTGTAATTATGGAGGCAGAAAGTGGATATCCTCATATCCCTTCTAACTTCTAAGTTGTTTGTTCAAATACAGAGGAACAGAGAGAGAAAAAAGAAACAATTGTTACTTCTCTACTATGTACCAAAACATGTACAAAAATAGGAAGAGGGAGACCCATCTTCCCGTTTTATAGGAAAATACAACACCTCTGGATTGTTATGCATAGTATAGATCTTCTCCACCTATAACGAGGTAATTCACATATATTTTATATATGTACATGAACTCACAAACTCTGCCAGCTAAGAACATGAAAAGGCACCTATCATAGTGTTAAATCAAAAGAGACAAAATAGGTCCTATCGCATAAAACTCCTCGTCCTTGTAGATTAGTTCCCCCACTTCTATATAAGGTCCATGAAGCCAATCAATACCCCATTACTCTAATATGGTCATCACCACTCATGTCATGTCTCACAGGGTGAGTGCTAATTCAAGAATTCTCATGAAAATTAAGGGATCTAGACAAAGCTGCAGGGTTAGCCCGCAACACTGAAGAGGCTTCCACATGATTCTTTTCATCCTTATTGGTTGATTTGAAGGACTTAAACATACCGCCCCCACTCACTGATTCATTCTTAATTCCTAGTGTTTCCCATATAGAACTCTTTGCAGCTTCACTTGGGTCATCAAATCTCAATGTTTTGGGAACCAAAACACACCCGTTTCTCTGCTTTGATGGTTCTTCTTTGTGCAAAGAGTCTTGCTTAATCATGTCACCATCCCTTGAGTGCTTCCCCAAAGTCGGAGAATTTGGACCAGAGCTTGTAGAGTTTAAGTCTGAAGGAGAAGAATGTGAGGAAAACCATGAACTATTCCAATTCCCTGGCATCGTGCAGTTCCAAAAAGGGGTAGGAAAGAATGATAGGGGAAAACCTGAAGGACACAGTGCAGGTGAGGGAACTGAAGAGTTCCAAGGATAAGGCCAAAGAACACTAGGAATGCATGGAACTTGAGGCATGAAACCATTATTCCCTAGTACCGGATCTTGAAAGGTACTTTTGTTACTTTCTCCAGTGGAACTTGAAACCATAATGGAAGATGCACTTGAGCAGCCTATGTCGTCATCATTATTTTCCTCGTTTCCGCAAGGAACGGGAAACCTTTGATCCTTAAAGCCATGAAACTCATTTCCTGTTGTGCCATTAAGAATCTTTTTGTCTCCAAGGTTCTGGACAGGTGCTATGGAATCACACATTGGTAAATCTAATCCAAAGCTGAGGACTCTACCATTGCTTTTTAACGCGGGAACATGAGTTCCATTAGGAATATCAATCCTAGCAGCTTGAAGAGCCTCAGAGATAGTGATATGGGGATAAAGAGAAGCAGAGTTCTTATTCTTTCGTCGTCCTGCCCCAACCGGCACATTCCTCATGGTGCCACCCGCAGTCCAGTATCTTTGACAGGCTTTGCAGAAATAACGTGGCTGGTTGACATTGTAGTTGTTGTAGTAACAGAACTTAGTGTCCATGCTATTGCAGCGGGGACATGGAAGCAGTTTATCTGGCTTCTTCAGGGTTTTCTCTTGCGAGTTGCCTGCATCGCTTTGTTCCTTCTCTGAGTTGCCACTTTTTGATTTTGCACTTTCTTCTTCTACGGAAGGTATTTCTGGATTCACTATAGCCTCAAGAGATTTGCCTGAATTCTTACTGCCTTCTGCATCTGAAGGAGGAGCTGCCTCTTGTTCCTTCTCGGTAGCATTATCAGCTCCTGGATCCTAATAATTTGACAAAAGGTTTTGCTTAATCAACAGTGTATCAAGTGTAAAGAGATATTTTTATACGAGAATGAGAATAGCAAATCTAAATCTAGATTATTGAATCAAATGATCAAGATTAAAACATAAAATCACGTGAATTTTTTTAAATGATCACGTAATCACTAAAGAACTAAAGAATTAGGACCTTCTCATTCCTAATGCTACAAGCAAGAAGTTGGAAGGCGAAAATAAATCTTGTATCAGTTTTTTTTTTATTGAAAAAAAAAGCTTTAAAAAATGGCTGCTAGAGCAGGGACAGGACTGTACCATCAACAGTACTGGTGTTAAGCAGGACGAGACAGTGCAGAGTCTGCATACACCAGACAGTTTACAGGTATTCAAAGTTGAAACAATAAAACTAACTGATGTGAAAAGAAATTGTCATGTTCCTGTTCCTCGGACAGATTTGACTGAAATTGTTCGGTTGATTGTTATAATCATCAGTACTAAAACATCAAAGTGTTTAACAAAAACAACAAAACTAAATCATATCCAGCTAATTAGACTTTGAGAAAATTTTATTAACTATTAAAGGTGGAATTTAACTTTACTCCAAAATATTGATAGCAATTTGAATTGTGATTCAAAAAAACAAAAATTTTAAATTTTAAAAAAATCTTTTAACTAACTTTTCCGTGAAGACTCTGTTTCACAAGTTCCCCAACATTCAGACTGGTAGAATAGCATTGAGCAATATAATCTTAAATTTCGCAATTGGAAACATAATATAATATACTAATTTTCCATCAGAAATTTAAAAACAAAATAGATATGCTCTTTTTGCATTCGGAAAGCAACACAAACAAGCAAAAAGGAAAAAAAATTCAAGCGAAAACAAGTTTCAAAACCCAGAAACGTAAATAAAAGGAAAAGTGAAAATATAAAACCGACCCATGAATTGTTTTAGTATTTAAAACAATGGGTCATCCTCGAAATTGTACGTATACATCACAAAAACGTTGCTTTTTCAGATTCACTATAACACCAAACTCACCTTATTTCCGTCGTCGTCTTTCTCCTCTTCTTCTTCTTCTTTGTCGACATCCATGGGCTCAGTGGAGTAGTCAGAGTTGTCGCTGAAGACTGTAGGAATCTCAGTTTCACCGGGAAAGGGAATCTTGTGGCCAAAGAGCTTAATTGCAGGGTCTCTAGTTTGTTGCATTTTGTGGGTATACAAACGCGAGAGATGGTTTGGTTGGGTAAAAATACAAGTCAAGGTTTGTGACCGACTTTGCGTTACTATTTTGTTTTGTTTTGATCTGAATTGTGAATAAAGGCATGTCGAATGGGATTTTGATCCGTTTATTATTATACTTTAAAACCCAGAGTTATGTGCCACGTCATCGCGGGTTTCAATTCTTAGCCACAACTTCTTGTGGCCTCAATTCAATTTTCTTCTCTGTCTGTGTTTGATTCTCGGTAGCACGCTCGTTGCGTGCACCCTTCATTGTTTTTCCTAGTCACACTTTTCTTTTTGCCAAACTTCATCCTGCCTGTCAAGAAAACGATCCGGTGGAGATATTCTTAGCACTTTTTTCCGACACCACATATTGTATAATTTGTATTATTTATTTCGCACCACCCGTTACTCGAGTACCACCACATATAGGTGACCCTGGAATGGATTCCCAGCTGTTAATTTATGGATGTAGGAAGAGTTTGATTATTGAATTAAATTTTGTGTAAGTTAAATATATTAATATAAAAATAGGTATATGAAATTCGGATCATAGATTAAGGTGAATATATGAATACGTGAAAATTGTGAATGTAGAGAATCTGAATCCAAATACACCCTAAGACCCTATCCGAATGGATTGAATGAAATGACCGGTAATAAAGTGGGGTGTAAAAGTACATTAATATATCAAGTCACTCAATCTCCTCAAACCTCTAATTTTTATACTCTTCCAATGGGAGGGTTTTGGATCTTTTTCCATTTCCTTATTAAATTTCCAAATAATGAACAAGTGTACTTTTTTTCATTATAATTAATCATTAGTCACTCCATTATTAATTACTCCACTCCATCATCTTTTATGTTCATTCAAGAACTACAAAGCTCCGAACACGATTACTATGCTCTTAGCGAAGCTGCTAGAAAAATGAACCTAACTAGGGTTAGCCCTAGACCTAGCTTTTATAGCAGCTAATATAGATGTCCTGATAAAGTCCTAATAATTCGATGACATGATTTTAGGCGAATGTTGCGGAGGCGATGTAATGGTGAGATCTCTGAGTGTTCATCATGGTTGATTGTCCTCCAGAGGATTCATGATTTGTCTCTTTCCCTGATTTGTGCCATATACTTAATTGTACTGCCAACTATTTTTGCTTTTCATTTTGCATGAAACCTTGATCATACTTTAGACATGCACCGGATATGTGACCCAAGTACTTTTCAACCCATATATGAACCACTTCCAAATTTCCAGCATAAATATTAGCCTCCGACCAAGGAATCTGCTCAGTTAGTTTTCATGGTAAATGAGATGATCAATTATTTCCTTGCAAGAAACAATTATGGAAATATGGAACGACTTTTAGGATGATTTATCATTAAAAAAAAAACTTTGGGAGCATCTTAACTCCTTGAGATTCGTCGTTATTGATCCATGGTTTATGATTGGTGATTTCAACGAAATCCTCCATCCCTCGGAAGTTCGTGGGGGCATCTTTCCTAGCAATAGGGCTCTAAAATTTGCCCAAGTTCTTGGCCAGTGTCATCGCATGGATCTTGGTGCAAAAGGTCATCAGTTTACTTGGTACAGGAAAAATGAAGGAGCTCCTAGCATGTGCAAGAGGTTGGATCGTGCCCTGGGAGATTGTGATTGGAGAACTAAGTTTCCAGAAGCCTTCATTGAAAATCTTTTTAGACACCATTTGGATCATTGCCCTCTTCTCTTACAGTGTGTGAGTGACGTCCCGGATAGAAACGCATGTCCCTTTAGATTTCAAGCGGCTTGCCTTACTCATAAAGAGTTTCCTCCTATAGTTAAAGCAGCCTGGTTAAAAGAAGATCATAGGGTCACTAGCAGCTTAGAGTGGGTGAAGAAGGATGCTTTGGACTTCAACTCTAAGACTTTTGGTAATATCTTCATAAACAAGAGAACAATTGAGGCTAGGTTGTCCGGCATCCAGGGGACCCTTGAGAACGCGGGTATTCTAAGCCTGGTTATTCTTGAAAAAGATTTCTAGGATAGTTATCAGGATATATTAAAGCAAGAAGAGCTATACTGGTATCAAAAGTCTCGTGAGAAATGGGTTAGGTTCGGAGACCGTAATACAAGATTCTTCCATACTCAAACTATAGTCAGAAGGCGCAGAAATAAAATTCATGGGATTTTGCTTGAGGATGACTCTTGGTGTACCGATTCTGGCATCTTGAAACAAGAAGCTTTAAAGTTCTATAAGGAGTTGTTTTCTTCCACCATAAACACCAACCCTGTGGAGCTTCATTCGCCTCTTGTACCGAGACTTAGCCAATATGAGACTGATACTCTCATTGCTCCAGTGTGCAAAGGCCAGGTGAGGAAAGCACTGTTTAGCATGAAATCTTATAAGGCACCAGGCCCAGATGGTTTCCAACCCCTATTGGGATACCGTTGGGGATGATATGTGGAAGCTGGTTAGAGATGCTGTGATGAGAGGTTTTCCTGAGGAAAGTATTGCAGAGATTCTTATTATCCCTATTCCGAAAGTCGATCATCCTAAGACTTTTAAAGAATTTCGCCCAATTAGCTTATGTAATGTTGCTTATAAGGTTATTACCAAGGTTCTGGTTCATCATATCCGGCCCTTCCTAGATGATCTTGTTGGTCCCTTACAGAGTAGTTTCATTCCAGGAGGAGTACTACAGACAATGTGATTGTGGCTCGGGAGGTTATCCGTTTCATGCATCACTCTAAGTCTAAAGCAGGGACTATTGCCTTTAATCTTGATCTGGATAAGGCTTATGATCGGGTTAGTTGGGATTTTTTGGAAGAGACCCTAAGAGAATTTGGTTTCCCAAAAATTTCTATTAATTTGATTATGTGGTGTGTCAAGGCAACCAATCTTTCGTTACTTTGGAATGGTGAAAAGCTTGAGAGCTTCAAACCATCCAGAGTCCTCCGACAAGGAGACCCGCTCTCTCCTTATCTGTCTGGGGGGGGGGGGGGGGGGGGGGGGGGGGGGTTAACGTTGGTTTTTTGGTTTCTGACCAAAATTCATTTGTTACAAATAATTGAAGATCAAACGAGTGTGGGACCTATGAGTTATGCGGTAATCTCGTCATAATGTGTGTATGTATTGTCTGCCAAGTATGAATTTGACAAGTTAATCAAATCTAGTAATATACTGGCAAGGACTTGGTGTTAAAACGAATAGATAAGTTTGAAAGAGATGTACAGAATATTGCCAATAGTGAAAGTTGACAATAAAACTACTTACGTTCGAAAATCTAAGTTTGAAGTTTGAGAGAAAACAAATTATTTAATAGAAAATAACTTCCTAATCGTACTGAGTTTATAAAGAAAAGAAAACTGAAATTTGAAAGGAAAGTTAAGTGAAGAAAGATCTAAATGACACTACTTTCAAGAAGTAAAATAAATTTAAGCAACGAACTTGAGAGAAATACTGGAAATTAAAAGGAACAAGTAATAAACTTGAACAAAAGAGATGAAAATGGCATTGAATTTTGCCATAGTATTGAAATAAGAAGGATGGAGGGAATACTTGAATGTAATCCGTCAATCTGCTGTGTGATCAAGATGTGTAGGATGTGTATCAAGTAACCTCCTCCATTACATTGTGATTACTAGTATTTATAGGCAAATAAAATAACTACCTAGAAATAACTCCCTATCTAAAATACCGCCACATGTCCTTGGCAGTTCTCTCAAGTTTTATACTTATTGCTTGTCAAACAACTCTGACAACTGCTCAATTTCTTGAACCGCTCCGCGTCTGACGGCTTATCTTGCTGATGCCTTAAGCTTGTTAGTCTTGAGGACTTAGCCATTTCCTCACTTTTGTACGTTTGACAACTCTTCTTAGCACTTTGTCAAAAAAATGGGTTGTCAATTTATCCTTTCTGTCGGCCAGTATCTTCTTGTCGGCTAAGTATAATACTTGGAAAATATCACTCATTATTCTGATTCCTTTGTCAGCCAGTCAAATGCATCCGTCAATAATTAGAAATTTCACTCTTAACAGATGCGCTCTAAGTTTCGCCTTTTTGACGGCTTTGCTTGTCTGACATGTTAACTGAAGAACTTCTGTCAACTCCACACCTGTCAATGCTTATAATCTTCTGAGTTCGACATTCTTCTTTATGTCGAATTTTTATATTTTTGACAAACCTTCCCTCAGTTCTTCCGTCATCCTGTCAGATTTATTTCTGTCAAGAATTTGAAATTCTTCCGCTAACAGATGCCCCCCAAGTTTTGCTTTTCGACGGCCTTGCCCGAAATAATAGCAAAATTTGAATTTTAAATTGCTAACAAATTTTCTTAATTCTGGGTTCTTATCCGTTAATTAAACCTCGCTTTAATTTCATCCCTGCTTAATAGGGATAATTATAACGTCGCATGTCTCTTGGAATTCGAACCAGAGGCCTTCACTCCTCTTTAAATAGCAGTCACATCACTGTTGACCTTTCTCTTCTTATCTTTCTTCTTTTCTCGCGAAAACCCTTCTTCTTTAAAGGAAAAACCCTTTCCTCCTCCTCACTTCGTTCAATTTTCATGGCAACACCTTCAAAGATATCGACTTCAGTACCTCAAACCTCGATTGCTCCTCCTAGGGCAGTGGTTCCAGACCCACTTTTGGAAGAATCCAAGTTATGGAAGGAATCTATGGTAATTTACCCTGTTCCTGATTCTTCTGTTGCTTTGAGTCCTCCTGCTGCATTCTTGGGTCCTCTCATAGCCCAAAACGAATTTTCTGAAGATTTACGTGGTTCCTTCCCTTCTGCTAACTCGAATGAGGGTATTTTATCCTCCTTAACTCCCATCCCTAATCATGTCTTTAAAGAGAGCAATAGGATTTTTAGGATGCCCCATGCCACTCGGTTCGATGCTTACATTAGTTGGCACGACCGAGTTCAGACTGAAAAACGCAACGTGTGGGAAGAAACTGGAATTTTTGAGTTTATTCAACTTTCTCGCCATGTTAATCTAGTAGATTTTTCTTTAATAGGGGCATCAGTCTTTTTTTTGGAATAGAACCACAAATAATTTTCACTTTCCTTATGGGATGATGGGTCCGACTTTTTTTGACATGTCGGCTATTACGGGCCTTCGTCCAGATGGCCCTACCATGCATTCCGATGTCAAAGTGGAGAATCAGATTGATGTCTATGTGCCAAAATGCTCTTTTTCTAAATATATAGCAGACTTCAGAGGTGGAGATCATGAACTTGTGACGGATACTGAACATGTAGCCTTCCTGTTTCTTTGGCTATGTGCTTATGTCTTTTGTAGCAAATCTGCTTCTTTGATTGCTTCATATGTTCCTCTTGCCAATCTTTTATCAACTGGCAAGAGATTAGCATTGGGCCAATGCGTTTTGGCTAATCTTTATGATAGTATGAGTATGTTAGTTGATACTGTCAGATCTAAGCAAAAGAAAACCAACATAGGAGGGCCTCTTTGGCTTCTCCAGTTGTGGTTAAATGCTGTCTTGGAGCGTCAATTTTCATACAAAGCTCCTTCAGATTTGTCAATTGACACTTATGGCTCTTATCTCTGTTACGTGTCCGCTAAATCTTTGTCAAGAGATGAAACTTCCAACTTTAAGTTCTACTTCAAAATCTTTCATTCGCTTTTATCCACCTCTTCAAAGATCAACTTCTCTCCTTTTATTGACCGGAGGTACGGTCCGGAGTGGTTTACGAAACTAAGTACCACCATTTCTAAATCCAACAAGTCAATTTGGACTAAATTTCTTTGCCAAAAAGTCATTTTTGTTGATGGTCCTAGTTTCAAAACCCATAGAATCTATCTACATTTTCCCAATACCACTGCTTGTCAGCTCGGTTTCTGTCAAGCTATTCCTGCTCCTTATTCGTCAAATCCTGATGAGAACTTTATTGGTGCCAAAGCTCCAACATATGAGAATATTGTGGCCATCAGTGATGAGGATAAAGCTCGTCGGGCCTTCTTACAACCTGTCTCATTCTCTGTCTTCCACGGAGTTACTCAAAGCTTTCTTGACTGGTGGGATGAGTATTATTCCAACCATCGTCTGAGTTTAAAGACCTGCTTGAGTTGTATTGAAGACACTGTGGGTAACGGTGACGATTCTCCCATGCAGGAACAGGATCCGACAACAAAAACTCGAGGTGAACTTCAGAAAGAAATTCAAGCCTTTGAAAATTTTTACAAAATCAAGTGGAATCCCTTGAGACCATTTGATATGGTTCGTCACGTCAACAGTGTTTTAGCTGAAGCCAAAAGGAGGCATGACAATAAGGAAATTGAAAGGCTTGCCATATATAGGGGTATTCCAAATATGACCAGGGAATACTTTGACAGTTTGAAGGCCCCTTTTCCTAAACCGGTGCCTATTCCTTGCGCCCCTTTTGGTTTAGCTGATTCACATCAAAGGAAGCCGTCGAAAGGAGGTAACTTTTTCTTTTTGGACAGCGTGAGTGCTTACGTTGACCCTTTTGAAAAATCAAATCTAGTTACCTTCGCTCGTCGGTTTCTCCAACCTGATGATGACTTTGGATTCCATTCGTGAATTCTAACTTGTAATTCAGGTATTCACTCGTCGAATAACTTTTATTATTTCACTTTTTGGCTGACAATCAACTTATTTATGTTGTTATTGACAGCTATTCCTCTTGACAAGCCTCTCCCTGGTAAGTCTAAATCTGATGTACTGTCGGGAAAAGCACCTGAGGATAATGATGAGGATGAAAACGTAATCCCTGTGGCGGCCAAAACTGTCAAGAAGAGCTCACGGCCGGCCAAAGCTTCTGTTTCTAATCCTCAGACAAAAGGGTCCAAGAAAAGAAAAGAGCGGTCGGCCAAAGCTTCTGTTTCTAATCCTCAGACAAAAGGGTCCAAGAAAAGAAAAGAGAAAGCTACTCCTTCCGATTTTCCTTCTAAGAAATCAAAGTCTACCAAAAGCTTTTCAATCTCGGCAAACTCTGATGTCGGCAAAGCCTCCACTGGATCTAAGGTCCAAGACATCGTTGTTAGCTCTTCCAACACTTCTCCCTCCAACCCATCCAAGGTAAAAGTTTTAAGTTGATCTATCAAGCCATATCTCTTGTTTACAACTTTTTATTTTTATCTTAGCAGAAAGAGAAAGTCGTCGGGACTATTCCCGTAAATGAAAAGACGAGTGCTGATGTTGACTTGATGTCTTCGGACTCTAACCTGGTATTTCCACTGATCTTGTCATCTCCCTTTATATATATATATATTCCTCATTGTCCTTTATGTCAGGAAAATTCTTCTCAGATTGAAGATTCAATGACTATTCAGGAAATTCTCACCAAGACCGTCGAACCAACGAATCGATCTGACTTAGAGGTACAGGCTGACAGAAATTTAGGAAGCACTATTACCGACATGAGAGGCCTGACGGATGATCCTCAACCTCTTGAATCCCATCCAGAAATGCCCCCCGGCCCTCATCATCTTACTTCAATCGTTTCAACTTCCATTGCCGACACATTTGTCGAGACTACCGTCATGATTGAAATTCCGGATGAGGATATTGACATGGAAGCCCTGCTGGCTGAAACAACTATTATTTCTTCTCCACCTGCCATCAGACCTCCCATCATGAAGTCTCCTGACCCTAAACCGGTCCTTCACTTCAACACTTGGATTAATATGCTATCGGAAGTAAGTCGAAAAGAGTCAACCCTCTCTGCCACATCTTCATCAACTCAACATGACTCCAGTGATTCTCGAGTCATTAACCTCATGCATGATCTCCAGGCTCTTCTTGTCAATCCTTTTGATGCACTTTTATCTGACACCAGCATCCAACAAGAGTTGTCACGACTCATCAAAGAGATCACTCCTCTCCATTTCAATCTCCCTGTGTCGAGTCGTACGCATTTTCTCTCCATCCATAAATTTTGGGAGCGGCTCTTTAGCAAGTTAGAAAGGATAACTTCTGTCATTCCTTCTTATGAAGAGGAAGAAAAGACTAAAGATGATCTCTTAGCTCGCTTCCGAGATCTGGAAACTTCCAAGTAAAAGGAACTTGACCTTATCTCCACTGGAATTCATACTAAAAAGAGTCTCCTGGAGTATCGGAAGAAATTGTTGGCAGAGATTGAATTGACATATCGGAAATGTGTCAAGTTTGACAAGGCCTTAGAGAAGAGCAGAGACAAAGTCGAAGCTATTGACGATGAATCTATCCGACTTGGCCAGAAAGCTAAAAGTGTAGTTGGCAAACTTCGCACGTTACAACCTGAATATGAAGCTGCTGCTGCTGACAAGACTGACTTTTCCCTTGCATGGGATCAGTTATCCTTTGATTTTAACCTAGGCCAAAATTGACAGTTGTAGTTCTTCTCTTTGTAAAATTCTAATCTGGTCACCTCCGACAATCATTAATTAATAAAATGTTTCTTTTCATTTGTTGTCAATTTTTACTTCCAACATTGTCGGCTTATATTCCTTCAAATACTTGCCATTAATTGACTTAATTTTCAAGCCAGTATCAACATTGACAAGTGCATAAGCATTTCCAGAAAATACTTTATCAATTCTAAATGGTCCTTCCCATTTAGGCGACCATTTGCCATATTCTCGACAACTTTTATCCATGGGCAATATGACTTTCCACACCAGATCATCTACCTTAAATGATTTGAACTTAACTCGACTATCATAGAACTTTGCAATTCTTTCTTTTTGTCGAATCAAATTTTCTAATGCAATCAATCTTTCATCACTTAACTCATCCAATTCGTCCAGCATTGCATTCCAATACTGGTTGGTAGGCAAGTCATTTTGCCTTTGAATGCAAGTAGACTGAAGATTGATTTCGACATGTAGCACAGGATCGTGTCCATAAGTTAGCCGATATGGTGAAGTTCCTGTCGACTGCCTGGGTGAATTTCTATATGCCCACAGTATTTGATCAAGAGTACTATGCCAGCTCTTAGGCTGTCGGCCCACATGCTTTTTAATAAGACTAATAATGATCTTATTTATGGCCTCAACTAGGCCATTGGCTTGTGCGTAATATGGTGTAGATATGAGCATTTTTATATGCCTAGAACCAGCATATTCCACAACTTTCTTGCCAACGAATACTGACCCTTGATCTGTTGTTAGAGTTTGGGGTATGCCAAACCGACAAATGATGTAATTTTCAATGAAATCAATTATGTCTTGTTGGGTGACTGCTTTGAGGCAAACTGCTTCTACCTATTTGGTAAAATAGTCCAATCTAACTAGAATGAATTGATGTCCTTTCGATGAAGTAGGATGTATTTGACCGATCAAATCCAAAGCCCATCCACGGAATGGCCAAGGCTTGACAATAGAATGTAATTCGCTAGCAGGTACATTTTGTATATGGCCATGTTTCTGACATTGTTCATAAGATTTGGCAAACAAAATACAATCTTTAACCATAGTTGGCCAATAATACAAACTCCGTCGAAGAACCCATTTCATTTTGTCTCATGCCTGATGGGCTCCACATATGCCCTCATGGACTTCTGATAGAGCCAAATAAGCATCTTGCTCACTCAGGCACTTGTGTAGAGTCTCGTCAACATATCTTCTATATAACAGTCCCCCTTGCATTGTGTAATTCAATGCTTTGTATTTCATTTTCCTATCTACATCCTAACTTGGATTTTCCAAATATTCAATTATTGGCAACCTCCAGTAGTTGGGTAGAATTACATCATTAACCAAAATATCTCTTTCTTCTAATGGATACAATAATTCTCTGATTTCCATTAGTTCTGACAAAGTCTGTTGAGATATCTTGTATCCCAAGGCTATTTGAGCCAACTCATTAGCCTCTTGATTCAAATTTCTGGGAATATATTCGACAATTACGTCATCGAATTTCTTCATTAACTTACTAGCTATGATACAGTATTTTGTCAAGTTGTAGTTGACACACTTGTATTCTTGAGTAAGTTTTTTGATGACTAATTGAGAATCCCCAAAGATATGCACATTTCATGCTTTTATTTCTATCAGTATTTCCAATCCGACAATCAAAGTTTCATACTCAGCTTCATTGTTGGAACATGGATACTTAAGTTCAAACATGAACTTTGTAGGAGTTCCTTGTGGAGTCATGATTAAAATTCCCACTCCACTACCTCCTTGATGCCTTGATCCGTCAAAATAAAGTTTCCAGGGTTGTAAACTGACAACATCTATTTCTGGTACATCCAATCCTGGATGGTCTACCAAAAAGTCAGCCACTACCTATCCTTTAACAGCTTTAGCTGGTACGTATTGTAAAGAATACTCCGATAAAGCAATGGTCCATTTACCAATACGTCCATTAAGGACTGGTTTTGACAACATATACTTTATAACATCAGTTTTAGAAATAACGAATACATGACATGGCATCATATAATATTTAAGTATTGTACAAGAAAAATACAATGCTAGACATAACTTCTCTATTGCACTATATCTTCTTTCAGCATCATTGAGGACCCTACTTAGATAATATACAGCCCTTTCAACATTATCATCATCATCCTGGGCCAATAGACATCCTATAGTGTCTCCAGATGCTGATATGTACAACTTCAACGGTCGACGAGGCACTGCGGGCATCATGACCGGTGGATTGACTAGGTATTGCTTGATCTGATCAAAAGCCTCTTGGTGACAAGGCTCCCATATGAAGCTTTGCTCTGATTTCAACTTGACCAACGGTGCAAATATTCTCGTTCTTCCCCTACAGATTTGATATAAACCTTCTTAGAAAGTTAACCTTTCCTAGGAAGGATTGTAGTTCCTTCTTATCTATCGGTGCCGAGGCTTCCATGACCGCTTTGGCTTTATTCTTGTCTACCTCAATTCCTTTTTGGTGGACTAGGAATCCTAGGAATTTGGCAGCCGACACTCCGAAGCTACACTTCTCTGGGTTCATTTTGAGGTTATGCTTTCTCATCCTTTCAAACCCTTGCTTCAGAAGCTCCAAGTGGTCATCTTTGGTTTTGGACTTGACAACCACGTCATCAATATATACTTCTATGAATTTTCCAATAACATCATGGAAAATTGTATTCATTGCTCGTTGATAGGTGGCTCATGCATTCTTTAAATCGAAAGGCATGACAATCCATTCATATGTCCCAATCGCTCTTGGACACTTGAAGGCAGTCTTTGACACATCTTCTTCGGCTATAAAGATTTGATTATAACCTGCATGGCCATCCATACAACTTAAAATTTCATTTCCTGATGCTGAGTCGACAAGCATGTCGGTCATTGGCATCGGATATTCATCTTTGGGGGTAGCCATATTTAAATTTCTAAAGTCTATGCATACCCTCATTTTGCCATTCTTTTTAATGACAAGAACTACATTAGAAAGTCAATCGACATACCTGGTTGTTCTAATGAACTTTGCTTTAAGCAGTCTTTGCACTTCCTCTTTGATTTTATGCACTACCTCTGGAGCAAACCTTCTACTTGTCTGCTTAACAGGCTTGCAATCCTCCCTAAGTGTCAGCCGGTGCTCGACGAGATCTCTGCTTAAACCAGGCATTTCATCGTAGTCCCATGCAAAGCAATCTTTATACTCTGCAATTAATCTGACAAGTTTTTGTTTGTAATCCTCTGGCAGAAAAGCACTGACAAAAATGGGCCTTTTCTTTTCTTTCGTCCCTAAATTTATCTCTTCCAGAGGATCCTCTACTTCCACGTTTTGCTTAGCTTCGGCTCCTTTCTCAAAACCCAAAGGGTCGTCGTCAATGATACAATCCACCAACACACTTTCTGCAGTGTGTACTTCTCTGTCGGCCAGATAGGCCGACAATATTTTCAAGTGGGTTTCAAGGCTCATTGTCGGAATTTGGCCGAGTCTTATCGGCCTCGTCCTTTACCTTAACACCAAATTGGCTGAGAAGGCTTGCTTCCAACGCATCCTTGTCAATGACCCCTTCGTAGGCAGTTATAGGCCTGACATTTGGTGAATATACCTTGAAATCAACATGTGATTGCTGAGCATAGCACTCACTGTCATCTGCCTCCACGATTTCTACCTGATCTTGGTCATTCCATAAGATTACTTTTTGATGCACTGTTGGCGGAACCGCTCCTACAGCGTGTATCCAGTCCCTGCCAAGTAATATGTTGTAGCTTGACTTGGCTGGGATTATTACAAACAGTGTCATCCTTTCGACGGTGCCAACCTGTATGTTTAACAAAACGACACCATCTGATGGAGAAGTTTTGCCGCTGAAGTCCGTGATAACCATATCTGTCGGAATTAAATCCGACTGATCCTTCCCTAACTTTTTGAACATTGGTCTTTGCATCAGGTTCACAGTAGGTCCCCCGTCAATTAAAACCCTGTTGGTAGGTCTTCCATCTATTATGGCTTTTACATGTAAAGGTCTGTTGAATCACCGGCAAGTGTACCGGGTCGTCGTAAGTAATAAACACGGTAAGTAATTACCAAGGTCGGACACAGGGATTGGGCTACCAATTCTACCAATTTGCAAGAAATTCGATACGTTTGACCAAGTAAAAGCAAGTGGTTGAGAAGAGAGAGAAAATAGGATCGCAATTTAAATCAACAAATCAATTAGAGATAAAGTAGTTAGTGATAAGATAAGATGAGAATTAAAATCTGGATTAAACATATAAGGTCACAAATCCACCAACCCAATCATGCATAGTACCCAAGTGATGATGATCCCCTCCCTAAGTTCAATTGCAATGTCAACCAGGACCCCCAAATTCTCCTAATGACACTATCGTGCTCAATAGGACGTATTCAACGATTGAGTTAATTACTTGCTACGGTCTCATAACCCAATTATCAAACTCTATTAAATCTTGTTCCCTATAAGGTTGCACTGATCTCCTACTCACTCTCGTGCAATATTCAATCAGTGATCCCAATTCAAGTTCTAAACGCGAATTACCTATCAAGTCTCATCATGTTAACTAGTCAATCATGCATGCTTATGATCAACGCAATAAATTCAGAATTGGAAAACATGAATTGAGGTAAAGGAGGGAAACATACATCACATTGAACGCTACACCGCCATGGGTGGTTTCATTGATCCCTTAGACAAGGGAATTAATTCCTCATGCTTGTAACAACGATCAAACAATCGGATTTCATCATAATTGTAAAATAGGAAAAGAACATAGGGAGACGCAGCTCCAGAGAATAAGGATTTGTCTCCAAAAAACGATCTAAAACAAGTGGTGAACAAAAGGTTCTTAATCTGCCCTAAAACAGCCTATAAATAGAGGTTCTGGGTCGCGCCCGCTCGCGGGGCGAGCAAGATCTCACGAGGCGAAATTCAGTTTTGGCTCCATCTTGATTTGAATACTCGCGAGGCGAGATGGTTATTCGCGAGGCGAGACAGAAAGGGTGACATCTCTGGCACAGTCAGGCCTTCAGGATCGCGGGGCGAGATGGTGATTCGCGAGGCGAGACAAAGGGTGACTGTTGCAGTTCAGGCTGGTCTTCAAGCTCGTGAGGCGAGAGCCTGTTTCGCGAGGCGAAACTTCCAGAATTGCTTTTCCACTGTTTTCTTCATTTTCCTTGACTCTAAGAGCTTCACTTTTAACCTGAAACAATAAAAGGAAACGAAAAGCGTAATTCTACTCAAAATAAACTAAAAACTACTAAAAATGCATTAAACGAATAAAATTCTAACTTAGGAACAAAACAAGGACAATTTGGGAGATTAGCGAGGTTGACTCACCCAATTAGGCACAAAATCTACCCCTTTTCTAGCTGGAAACTAGATGAGCCAGAGGCTTATCAAGGTCTCAAATGGTTTCTCTGCACATCGGTGGGCTTCTCCAGCTGAGCTGCATTGTCGAATACGGTAACCAAGTTCTCCTGAACACACATCCAGCAATCGCCTGGGTCCCTTGCATTGTTGACGACATCGTCATTGTCATCAGAGAAATCGATCTCAAGATATCCCTCATATTCTGCTGGAATGAATGAAATTAACCCTATCTTCATTTCCATCCCTGGTTCCAGTGTGACTTCATTGTCTGGGTCCTCATCCAAAAATGCACCTCCAACCATTCTGTCGTGATCTCTTTTCAAATCGCTCTCATCATCTGATCCCGACCTATCTGACAGAGGCCGGGCAATCCCTACGCCACAATTGTCTAGTGCCTCGATGATGTCGGCCCAATCTTCATTATGGCCATCCATGTCCATGGCTCCGCTGATGTTCATATCATCATTTGGATCATTCAGTGCTTCGATGACAGCATCGAATGACAATTATTCTTTGGTTAAATCACACTCAGGCCTGAACGTTGTCAATTGATGTTTTCCCATTCTGGTCTCAAATTCTTTCTCGAGTCCTGTAACATTTTCCATCTCTGCCAGCCCGAAAAGGCCATTTGCCAGTGGATCTTACTGGTGGTGATGCCTGGTCTAAAGCCTTCTTTTCTGTTAAAACATGTGATGTAGGCTTATGCTGCCTGGCTTGGTTAATGGGCCCCATCGCATCAGCTTCCATGGGATGGGTCACTATTATGCTTTTCATTTTGGCGTCTCCTTTTTTGTCAGCTTTGTTGTCAGCCACTGCTACCAGACAACCAGTATCTTGTGAAGGCATCTCCTTTATGGCGACGCCCTCTTGCTTGGCAAACTTCTTCTGTTTAGCCTGTCGGAGCCTCTGCAGCCTCCTCTTTTGTCTCTTAGAAATGGCTAATTGAGTTGATGGTCCTGACAGACCAGGCCCTGTCATCCGAGCGTTTTGAGCTAATTGGCCCCTTCGGTAATTCTAATTCCAAAAGGGTGGACCACGATCACTGAACTTGTTTCTCCTAACCCATGTCTGCTTTTGTAACTCTGGATAACGAGCCGTGGCAGAATTCTTCACCCATTGATCCACCATTACGTTGGATGGGGGTTTCCCGGTCTTGACGGAATTGAATCTGCCACCGACAGAGTTATTTTCCACTGGTCCTCTGATTGGCTCCTAAAGCCAACCTCCGGTGTGGTGCTGTCTAGGTCTTGTCTGATGCATGTGTTGTTGACGGCTATTTATCTGCCTGTTAACAACAGGTGCAGCACTCCTGTGTACACTGTTGGACCCAGCATGGCTGCCCGAGTGTGACAGTCTGCCTTGGTTACCACCATCACGAGACTCGGTACTGTCACGTGGGTGATATGATGATGGTCTCTGTCCCCTGGCTTTCTTGGCAGCCACTTCATCATAAAATGTTTCACATCTTGGGTAAACTTTAATTATGCCGTCAGATTTCTTGCGTGTCATGAAATCGACAAGTGGTTCTCCTGGCTTTGGATAAATATCAAATGGATCCGACAGATCCATCTGGATATTTTGCCCAGCTCTGATGTTGACCATGCCTATTCCTATAGGGACTTGGCGATCTGCCTTGTTAACTTCAGGACCAAAGGGTTCTGTGTCAACCTTCATGTCTGGTTTCTTGTCTGAAAATTTTAGTCTTCCCTCTGCCAAACCTTTCTGAATAATATCCCTGAAATGCATACAATCATTAGTTATATGACCAAAAGTGTTATAATACTTACAGTACTTCCGATCTTTAGTCTCATGGGCTTTCAAAAGCCTATGATCATATGACAATTTTAACTGCTTATCTTTGAGTAATATGTCAAATATTTGATCGGCCTTGGTCACATCAAATGTATACACTTTCTTATTAATGAAAGGAATCCTTTCTTTCGCCCAAGCAGGCTTCAAGACTAGGCATATATAAGGTGGACCTTTTTTTAATTCAACGTAATCTACCTCATATTCCTCAGAATCATTGCCCTCCTCATCGGATTCATTACATCTGACAAAGTTAATCTTTTCTCTCTTGAGGAATTTCTTCTGCTTGAAAACCTTTTCAGCTTTCAATTGTTCAATTTGACGGACTTTATCTCCTAACTGGGCAATGTCAATTAGATGTTGGTTGACCAACTTCTTCCTAATGTCTAAATTAGTTGCCCTCTTTGTTACTAATGATATTGGCACAACCGATCCCCGGCAACGGCGCCAAAAACTTGATACGATTTCGGCAAGTATACCTAGTCGCAAACAAGTAATACGGTGGTGAGACCGGATATCGTCCTCAGGGATCGGTTGCCAATTACCAATTCACAAGGCCAACAACTATCTAGACTAAACTATGGCATGAGGAGAGATCAAAACGTAAAACAACAAAGCAGTAAAATATTTTTTGTCTTTTGGGTATTTAATCAAACACTTGGAAGGCAACAGGAATGTGGTTAAGATTGTCAGGGTTAGACTACATTAATCCTCCCTTTATTGCAATGAAATGGTTACTAACACAAGTCCTAATTCAATTATGACAATCAAGCCTTTTTAAATACTCAAACCCTAATGTCTTAGGTGGAATGAGCCTAAAATCCCAAATTAAACCCTAATGTCTTAGGTGGATTAACCTGAGATTTTGTATTAAGAATCAAGACTTACAAGATTGCAAGCACCCCAAGACCTATGTCTAGATTCATGAACTACTTGGCATATGATTCATGAGCATGCCTTAACATCAATCTGTCAATTGTCTATCAAAGCAACATATCATTCCATGGGTGATCAAGCAGAGAAAAGCATTAATCATAGAATCAAATACTCATAAAGAAATAGGGACTTACATTAGAACAACTAAATCAAAATACAACTAAGTTCAGAAAAGCAATCATCTAACCCCAACAACAGGGGTTTAGCTATACATAAAAAGGGAAACTACAAAAGAAAAGGAGATAAGAGAAGAAGAAAACTCTATGAAGAATCCTCCAAACTTCTTCCAGTCCCAGAGCAGGGAAAACATCCCTTTTTAGGGTTAGAACCACCCCCCAGCCGTCAGCCTCCAAGTGCAGATCTTCCCTTTTTGCAAAAGTCTGATGCTCTATTTATCGATGAGAGAAGTCTGGACCTAAAAAGTGCGCCGTGACGGGTTCTGTCAAGGGCGCGTATTCAAATTTTGGTCTGTCACGGCCGTGATGCTCATCACGGGCAGGTCGTGATCAATTCTGTCCATAGGAGTTGGCCTGTCATGGCCGTGATGCTCTCTGCTCTTCAGGGTCCTTCTCATCACGCCCGTGATGGATATCATGGCTGGGCCGTGATGACTTCTGATATTCCCATTATGTTGATCACCGCCGTGATCACTGTCACGGCTAGGGCGTGATGGCTTCTGTTTTATTGTCCTTCCCTTTGCTCTTCCTTCCCTTTTTAACCTGAAATTATAAGATAGCATTAAATGCTTTATTTGACTCAAAATTGGCTAAAATATCCTAAAAACTACTTAAGAGACTCAAAGTGTTGCTTGAGGACAATTAAATCCAATTTGGGCGAAAACGAGATATAATTAGCACAAAACCATGGTTTTTCTAGTTATAAAACTAGATGAGCCAGAGGCTCATCAAAGTACCCCCAAACTTAAACTTTGCTTATCCCCAAGCAAACTAAAACTCAAAAAGACTCAACACTTGGCAAACTTGACGGATTCAATCAATTTCGCACAAATTTCATGCAATTTTATCAATACAATTTTTTCTTCGATGTTTTCCCCCTTTTTTTACATCAATGTAATCCACACATTCATTTACTTTAAACAATTGAGAATTCCATCAATCATGCAACAATCAATCTAAGCAAGGGATCCAAGTTACACACACAAGGGAGATCACCAATTTCAAACAATTGCCTTCCTCATAAGGGCATTTAGTATTTCACTCCTTCGCTCAATTTGTCTAGGCTATCCACTTTTGCTCAAATTCACATTTCAAGAGCACTTCCCGTGAATTTGATTTTCATCTCAAAAATAGTTCCCATGAAAACATGCATGCAACATCAATAGGTCTTTTAAAGGTTGTAATGGGGCCTGGCTAAAGGTAGGACATTCAAAGGTACAAGGCTTTACATCCCTAGGAATTAAGAGAGCATGAAGCTTTTGACACATTGAATTTCCACTCATTCATTTTTCTTTTTCTTTCTTTCCTTTTTCTTTTTGCTTTGGGTGACTACAACCTTTTTCTTCTAATACCCTTTTTTTTTGACATTTTTGTTCTTTTCTTCTTTTTCTTTTTGCCTTTGGCACCAACCTCTATTTTTCTTTTTCTCAATCCAAAACAACATATCATATCCTTGTAGCCACACCAAACTTAGTTTCCTTCAACCCTTGTCTTGCTAAGCATCCATGCTCTCCTAATCCTAAGATTGGGTTAACATGGTTTTTCCGGATTTTTCGGCTTATAACTCAAGGTCATCAAGAAACAATAGGCTTATTAGGCTCAATGTGGCTAACTAGGGAACATGCATTAGGGATGGTTCTTTTTAGGCCAAGTAGCAATTTCAAAGAAAATTGCCTAAATCATTTGATGCAAACATATAAACATGCAAACCATGAAGAGATTCAAGTAAATCCGGGAAAGTGCAACTTAAAAGTGATTTACGCAATTAAAAACAATGTTGGAGGCTCAAATTCCTCACCTGGACATTTTTCGCAAATTGTTTGACCGAGATACAACCCCTAGTCTGTGCAACCCTTCACCCCAAACTTATCATAGATTATGCAATCACAATAAAATTTCTCAAAGTTCAATTTTCAATTTTTCATATGGGGATCAATTTCCAGATTTTCAGCACCTAGGGGAAATCATCAAAAATCAACATAAAACATGCAATCCTTCTATGCAAAATTCAATTAAAATCCCTCAAGCTCACCGACACAACAGTCAACACACCTATACGACTCAATCAAAGAGAAGCAAAATAATTAAAAAGATAAAGGTTTAGAAAAACTCATGAAGGTGCTTCCAACGGGATCCCACTGCCTGTGATACAACGGCCAAGGAATGCTCAAATTGTAACATAATCCTCCCGGATCCCATGGCACGCAGCATAAACACGAAAGTGGGCGCTTGAAAATCATGGTGACTTCTTCAAGTGTGAAGGACTTTTCAATATCTACCGGGTCAAAGATGACCTCTTTATCCATAAAGTCTTCCCAACACAAATGGGGTTCAACCTCTTGGACTGGCCATGGTGCCTTCATAGTTAAAGATGCAAAATCCAATTTCTCAGGCAGAGGCTTGAACTCCATTGTTGGTTGCTTCACAATGGGAGGTGATAAACAAGTGGAGAGGATCACTGGTGCTGCTTTCACTTCTGCACAATTTTCATTCACTGCCTTACCAAATCCATCACCTTTCATACATGCAGTAATCTCAGCACACACCACACAAGTATTTCTCCCATCACAATCAACACATGCATAGGAATCAATAGAATCATCTAATTTCAAACTTTCTTCATCATCCTCAAGCATGGTGAAATAGATGTCCTCCAAATGCCTCTTCCTTTCAATCTCCTTAGTCAAGGGTTCAATGGGAGGTGGTGCAACTATGTTCTCACAAACAGGGTCTTCACTTCTTAATTCGGTTGCCCCCACCTCTTCATCTTCCTTTTCAGGCATTATTGCATCATCTTCATCATCATCCATCAAGTTCCCAATTGGCATTTCGAATAGTTGGTTAGAGAGTTTCTCAATACGTACCCCGAGACTTCGAATGGTATCTTCATGATTTTTTAAACTTTCCATTGTTGCTGCCATGAAGTTCACCAAAATATCCTCTAAGTGAGACCGACTATCCGGAATAGGTTGCTCAAAATTGACTGCGGTTGCGGATTTGAAGTTCTCCCAAGCAACTTCCAATGGTGATGGCTTATCATACCATTGAGATGGTTGTGGTTGATATGAAGGCGTGGAAGATTCCCAATGTTCCTCTTGATCAATCCAAGCATTGTTTGGAGGATTCCCCCACCATGGAGTGGAAGTGTTGGGATATTGATTTCCCCATTCAGAATAGCCTACCACCGGTGGAAGAGAGACTGTGGCCCTTGACAATATATTGCTCACTTGTTGGATGTCCATGGCCAATTGTAGCATATCTACCCGCAGCTGTAGCTCAGACATCTCCATTTCTTCATCAGGTGGATAGTAATAATTGTAATGATCCATGATCCTGTCAATTCAAAATCCACCTCACAGACAAATGAAACCCATATTAAAGAAGCACAAATTCTAATAAATACAAAACTAACAGAAGAAAGGCATCAAATATACACAGAGATGAAGGAAAAAAAATGTCTAAATTAGTTGCCCTCTTTGTTACTAATGATATTGGAAAAACTGATCCCCGGCAACGGCGCCAAAAACCTGATACGATTTCGGCAAGTATACCTAGTCGCAAACAAGTAATACGATGGTGAGACCGGATATCGTCCTCAGGGATCGGTTGCCAATTACCAATTCACAAGGCCAACAACTATCTAGACTAAACTATGGCATGAGGAGAGATCAAAACGTAAAACAACAAAGCAGTAAAATATTTTTTGTCTTTTGGGTATTTAATCAAACACTTGGAAGGAAACATAAATGTGGTTAAGATTGTCAGGGTTAGACTACACTAATCTTCCCTTTATTGCAATGAAATGGTTACTAACACAAGTCCTAATTCAATTATGACAATCAAGCCTTTTTAAATACTCAAACCCTACTGTCTTAGGTGGAATGAGCCTAAAATCCCAAATTAAACCCTAATGTCTTAGGTGGATTAACCTGAGATTTTGCATTAAGAATCAAGACTTATAAGATTGCAAGCACCCCAAGACCTATGTCTAGATTCATGAACTACTTGGCATATGATTCATGATCATGCCTTAACATCAATCTGTCAATTGTCTATCAAAGCAACATATCATTCCATGGGTGATCAAGCAGAGAAAAGCATTAAGCATAAAATCAAATACTCATAAAGAAATAGGGACTTGCATTAGAACAACCAAACCAAAATACAACTAAGTTAAGAAAAGCAATCATCTAACCCCAACAACAGGGGTTTAGCTATTCATAAAAAGGGAAACTACAAAAGAAATGGAGAGAAGAGAAGAAGAAAACTGCATGAAGAATCCTCCAATCTTCTTCCAGTCCCAGAGCAGGGAAAACATCCCTTTTTAGGGTTAGAACCACCCCCCAGCCGTCAGCCTCCAAGTGCAGATCTTCCCTTTTTGAAAAGTCTGATGCTCTATTTATAGATGAGAGAAGTATGGACCTAAAAAGTGCGCCATGATGGGTTCTGTCAAGGGCGCGTATTCAAATTCCGGTCTGTCACGGCCGTGATGCTCATCACGGGCAGGTCGTGATCAATTCTGTCCATAGGAGTTGGCCTGTCACGGCCGTGATGCTCTCTGTTCTTCAGGGTCCTTCTCATCACACCCGTGATGGATATCACGGCTGGGGCGTGATGACTTCTGATCTTCCCATTATGCTTATCACGGCCGTGATCACTGTCACGGCTAGGGCGTGATGGCTTCTATTTTATTGTCCTTCCCTTTACTCTTCCTTCCCTTTTTAACCTGAAATTATAAGATAGCATTAAATGCTTTATTTGACTCAAAATTTGCTAAAATATCCTAAAAACTACTTAAGAGACTCAAAGTGTTGCTTGAGGACAATTAAATCCAACTTGGGCGAAAACGAGATATAATTAGCACAAAACCATGGTTTTTCTAGTTATAAAACTAGATGAGCCAGAGTCTAATCACTTATCTTTGAGTAATATGTCAAATATTTGATCGGCCTTGGTCACATCAAATGTATACACTTTCTTATTAATGAAAGGAATCCTTTCTTTCGCCCTAGCAGGCTTCAAGGCTTGGCATATATAAGGTGGACCGTTTTTTAATTCAACGTAATCTACCTCATATTCCTCAGAATCATTGCCCTCCTCATCGGATTCATTACATCTGACAAAGTTAATCTTTTCTCTCCTGAGGAATTTCTTTTACTTGAAAACCTTTTCAGCTTTCAATTGTTCAATTTGACGGACTTTATCTCCTAACTGGGCAATGTCAATTAGATGTTGGTTGACCAACTTCTTCCTAATATGATAATCTAGACCCCCAGCAGCAATCTTTACAATTTCTGCCTCAGGGATAGGGGTGAAGCAACGACTCCTCATTTGACGGAATCGGGCTAGGTAGTCATCGACACACTTGTTAAACATTCTTTTAATGCCAAATAAATCGGTCAATCCTATTTTTAGGTCACCCCTAAAGAATTGATCATGAAAACTCCTCTCTAATTGATTCTAGGAGTGTATGGAGTTAGGCCTTAGAGTTGAAAACCAAGAAAAAGCATTCTTAGTCAATGAACTCGGAAAGAACTTCATATTTAAACCCTCCTCTAGAGCCAAATCTCCCAACTCGATTGTATATCGGGCAATGTGCTCGACTGTCGACTCTCCACTTTCTCCTGAGAATTTTGACAATTTAGGTATTTTGTATCCTCGAGGCATTTCTGCCTGTTGGACCCAATCGGGAAATGCCGAAGTAAAAAATGTTTGATTGACATAACCTATGTTAAAACCAAACCTATTCAATGCTTGCTCGACAACTTTATTGACGTTCTAATTTAGAACGTTTTGACGAAACGCTCCAAAAGCACCCTGGTTTATGACCAAATCTTCGTCTTCCTCTGGTCGTAGAATATGTACATTTCCACGTCTCAAAGGAATCCGACGATGGGGCTTTTGACGCTCGTCATCTTGTTCAGATCCGTCAAGTTGTATAACTTGCGGTTGGTTATACCTATTGGCATTTCTATTGAGATTTCCCTTAGTATTTTGGTTATCATCTAGGGCTGCAACGCCCAAGGCTCTATTTAGCCTACGTATCTCATTTGCCAATGTCAAGCATGCATTATTCGTGTTTTCCATTAATGGCGTAATCACTGTACTCATTTGTTGAGTAAACGTATTCACCATGTCATGGTTACTAGAGTCAATTTGTTGTCGGACATTGGCTAATGTAGCCTCTAACAGACCAACAATATTTTGTGGGGGTTGTCTTAGTGTGGATACGTACGGCCTTACTACCGGTTGCTCTTGTCGAGAATGGGTTACCACCATTGACCCTGTTATCCCATTCGCATGACTGGGAATTTGCCCCCCAGTCGATGGCCCTGCCTGCCCAGATGCATGGGCGGCCATCGTCATTCCATTTGGATATGGTATATATGCAAATGGGGTATTTCGATTGACTGCTATCGACCCATAAGGCATCCCATACAAAGGTTGTGATAGAGGTTGCGTAGTCCCTCTTAGGTTTGAATTCACAACACTTCGTGGCGACAATCCGGTAGTTGGTGGATTTATTTGTTGTAAGACTGGGGAAGTTGGTGACGGGAGTGTTCCTTGGCCAACTTCGTCAAATCTATTGACGACTTGAGTGTAAGAAACGCCTCTTCTCGCACCTAAACTATTAGTGCTATTAATCCCTGCATTAGTAGCGTTAGCCCTGGTTGCAGGAATATTGTCAACTGGTGCAATAGCATCCACCGTTGACGCAGCGACATTAGTGCCTACTACGCCTGCATCACTTGCACTACTCATATTCAGAGTTTTGGGAAATAGATGATGTTTGAACCACCTTTCCACTCCGTAGACGCATACAATAAATTTGTATGTCCAATTCATGACACTGTACGAGTTACTCTAAACTCATCCCACCGGGCATGCCAATTTGATAACGTTGGTTTTTTGGTTTCTGACCAAAATTCCTTTGTTACAAATAATTGAAGATCAAACGAGTATGTGACCTACGAGTTATGCGGTAATCTCGTCATAATGTGTGTATGTATTGTCTGCCAAGTATCAATTTGACAAGTTAATCAAATCTAGTAATATATTGGCAAGGACTTGGTGTTAAAACGAATAGGTAAGTTTGAAAGAGATGTACAGAATATTGCCAATAGTGAAAGTTGACAATAAAACTACTTACGTTCGAAAATCTAAGTTTGAAGTTTGAGAGAAAACCAATTATTTAATTGAAAATAACTTCCTAACCGTACTGAGTTTATAAAGAAAAGAAAACTGAAATTTGAAAGGAAAGTTAAGTGAAGAAAGATCTAAATAACACTACTTGCAAGAAGTAAAATAAATTTAAGCAACGAACTTGAGAGAAATACTGGGAATTAAAAGGAACAAGTAATAAACTTGAACAAAAGAGATGAAAATGGCATTGAATTTTGCCATAGTATTGATATAAGAAGGATGGAGGGAATACTTGAATGTAATCCGTCAATCTACTGTGTGATCGAGATGTGTAGGATGTGTATCAAGTAACCTCCTCCATTACATTGTGATTACTATTATTTATAGGCAAATAAAATAACTACCTAGAAATAACTCCCTAAATAAAAGACTGCCGCATGTCCTTGGCAGTTCTCTCAAGTTTTATACTTAAATTGCTTGTCAAACAACTCTGACAACTGCTCAATTTCTTGAACCGCTCCGCGTCAACTTGATTGTCTTCGACGGTTTGGCTGCTTGACGGCTTATCTTGCTGATGCCTTGTTAGTCTTGAGGACTTGGCCATTTCCACACTTTTGTACGTTTGACAACTCTTCTTAGCACTTTGTCAAAAAACTGGGTTGTCAATTTATCCTTTCTGTTGGCCAGTATCTTCTTGTCGGCTAAGTATAATACTTGGAAAATATCACTCATTATTCTGATTCCTTTGTCACCCAGTCAAATGCATCCGTCAATAATTAGAAATTTCACTCTTAACATATGCGCTCTAAGTTTCGCCTTTTTGACGGCTTTGCTTGTCTGACATGTTAACTGAAGAACTTCTTATCAACTCCACACCTGTCAATGCTTATAATCTTCTGAGTTCGACGTTCTTCTTTATGTCGAATTTTTATATTTTTGACAATCCTTTCCTCAGTTCTTCTGTCATCCTGTCGGATTTATTTCTGTCGAGAATTTGAAATTCTTCCGGTAACAGGGGGAGTCCAAAACTCACTCACATTTTCTTTACGGATGATGTGATGTTTTTTTGTCAAGCAAACTCCTCTCAAATTAACCTTGTCATGAACACGGTGAATACTTTCTGCGAGGCCAGTGGTTTAAAAGTGAATGTCCAAAAGTCCAAAGGCATGTGTTCTTCGGGTATCAACAGGCAAAGAAGATTGGAGTTGGCTAATAGCTCCAATATTAATTTGGTTAATGATCTGGGTCCCTACCTTGGTTCCCTCAATCCAAGGAAGAGCTAGCAGGAAACACTATGATTATGTGATTGAGAAAATTCAAAGAAGAATGGCAAGTTGGAAGGGCAAACTGCTGAATAAAGCTGGCAAGGTCTGTCTAGCCAAGTCAGTCTCATCAGTGATCCCCACCTATGCATTGCAAACTCATCTTCTCCCAAAGAGTGTATGCAACAAGATGGACTCTATTACTAGAAAATTCATTTGGGGTAAGGATAGCAGTACAAAAGGATGGAGCCTGGTAAATTGGGACACTGTTACAGCTCCTAAAAAGCAAGGGGGCTTGGCATTCGTGATTCAAGGACTACCAATTTGGATCTCCTGGGTAAGTTGGTCTGGAGCATTCTAAATGGAGACAACAAACCTTGGGTGGAAGTAATGAAGCATAAATATGTCAAGCAACAGACTATATGGGTGGAGAGCAATACTACCAACCCTTCGGTAACTTGGAGAAGCATTTCTAAAGCTGCCTTGACTCTGCGTGATGGTTTTGATATGAAGATTAACTCAGGTACAGGGTTTCAAAATGCGGTCCGCAACCGCTAATGCGGCCGCAATATTGCGGTTGCGGACCGCACCGCAACGGCATCGAGCCGCAATTGCGGTGGGAATCCAAATCACCCGTTACGGCCGCAACGTAACGGCGTAACGGCCGCAACGTAACGCCGTAACGGCCGCAACGGCCGCATCAGCCGCAACGGGGTTCCAGAAGCAGACAGAGCCAAAAGAAAAACAGAGCAAAAGCAAACAGAGCAGAGCCAAAAGCAAAGAGCCAAAACAAAAAGGCCAAAACAGTTTCAATGGAATCAAATTCTCAGATGCAGAATCAGACAAAATCAATTCAAAATCTATTTGTACAGATTATATTCTCCTAACCTTTTGCCTTTATCTCCTTTTGCTTTATGCTTCTGCTGGTTCACTTCACTTCTTCACTCAGACTCTGTCTCATTCTTTCATCTGCTTCACTTCACTCGTATAGTATAACCTCTTCGATCATTCCTCAGTCTCACACTCCTCCAGTGGATCTGCATCTGCTCATCTGCTCAGGTAAGATCTTCATTTCCTCCTTTGCTCTGCCGTCGTCCTCCGGGTATGGGGATCAGTGGGTGAGTCCTTGAGACCGTGACCGTGAGTCCGTGACTGAGGAGGGCCGTGAGGTGGAGGCCCGAAACCGTGGGTCGTGAGGCGGAGCCTGAGACTGAGAGAGAGAGGGGAGGCTGAGCCTGAGAGAGGGGGGAGGGGCCGAGGGTGGCCGCGATCTGGGTTTTGGCCGGTGGGTAGCCGCGACGCCGGACGAGTGACGGAGGATGAGGGAGGGTAACCGAAGAGGGGTGAGTGGTGAGTGGTGACTGGTGAGTGCCGTGCCACCGTGGTAAGGGACGAGAAACAGAGGAGGGTTGCAGATCCATGCAGCTATGGTTGCAGAAAAAGAAGAAAAAAAAGAAACAGAGGGGGGGAAGAAGAAGAGGTGAGAGTGAGACGTGAGAGACTGTGACTCTGTGAGAGTGAGTGAAAGTCTGAGAGACCGAGCTGAGATCGTGAGGGACGAGAGAGGGTCATCAGAGACTCAGAGAGTCAGAGGGACAGGGGAGGAACCGAGGATTCGAGGAAGACCGAAGGGGGACAGGGGAAGGGGAAGAAATGGTGAGGACCGTGACTCCGTGAGGCGTGAGGTGAGGGACAGGGGAGGAAACGGTGAGGAACTGAGGACCGTGAGGCGTGAGGTGAGGGACAGCCGGACAGGGGAAGAAATGGTGAGGAGGAAGAAATGGTGAGGAACTGAGGAAGTGAGGATTGAGGAACCGTGAGGGAAGAAACGAGAGTCAGAGAGAGAGGATAAGAAGAATCCAGAAGTAACCAATCTTATCCACTGTGTGTGCCGTGTGTGTGGGTTGGGTTGGGTTGGGTGGGGTGGGAGGACTGAATTGGGTGGGGGGAATTTTTTGGGAGGGAATTTTTTTTTAATTAAAAATTTTAGGTGGGAAATTAATTAAGATTTGTGAATAATATAGGAAAAATTTGAGAGAGAAATAAAATATATATTGATATATTAATGTAATTACTGATTTAGTATATGTTTAGCTAGTATTTATTGTTCAAATTATATGCTAATAAATGATTTGTTGTATTAAATAATTTACTGTAATTATTAATTAGATTATCTGTGTTTTGCTAATTACTAGTTTATATAAAAGTTTTCTTTTTGAAGGCTAGTTTAGATTAAAGTTGTAAGTTTGGTTGAATTATTGATTGATGTTTATTTATAAATATTGAACAGGTTGTATAAAATTTACACAATGCCTCAAAGAGAAGAATTTCCTACACAGAGATTAGATGGTGCTCCGAGTGATGACATTGGATGGCATTTTGGAAACCCAGTAGTCGGAAGTCGTAATAATATCGAATGCAAACTTTGTCACAAGATAGTAAGAGGTGGCATTACAAGATTGAAACAACATATAGCACATATGAAAGGACAAGTGTCTGGCTGTGCTAGAGTGAGCAAATTGGCTAGAGAAGGTATGATGAAGCTTCTTCTTGAAGGAAAAGCAAAGAAAAATGACTCCAAAAAAAGAAAAGAAGAATTTGAAGCACGCCTGAGAGGAGAAGATGAAGATGAAGCTGAAGATGTGGATCACCTTATTGATGAACGAATGAGGTTTGCTACACAGGAAAGCCTTAGATCACATCGCGAATGGGAAGACAGGCAACAATTTAGACAACAAACAGGAGGGCGTGGAAATATATATGAACAAGGTGGAAGCTCTCATGCGAGTGTTGGTGGGGGTGAAAGGCCTGAAGATATCACTCTAGAGTTGAGATCTACAAATATTGATCTTATGAGGAGCAAAAGCATGAAGCAACCAAAAATCAGTAAGGGTATCATGAAGACATTGAGGAGGAAGCTAGGAGAGGCAGTAAGCAAGTTTTTTATTTATGAACGCTTACCTATGAATTTAGCTAACTCTCCTTGGTTGCATAATTTGATTGTTACAATTCTTTGAGGTAGGTAAAGGGGTTAAATGTCCAACCCCTTATGAAATCTCATATGTATATTTAGAGAATGAATACAGGGAAATGAAGAAGTGGTTGAACGTATTGAGAGGTACATGGAAAGAAAAAAGGGTGACAATAATGTGTGATGGTTGGACGGACGGTATCAACCATACTCATATTATGAATTTTTTGGTGTATAGTAGTAAGGGGACAATTTTCTTGAAATCTATTGATGCTTCTGATGTTATTAGTAGAAACACAGATTACTACTTTCAGCTATTAGATAAAGTTGTTGAAGAAGTGGGGGAAGAGTTTGTTGTTCAAGTTGTTACAGATAATGAAGCAAGACTCAAAGCAATGGTCGGCCCGATGGAGAAGCGGCCTCATTTGTATTGGTCTGCTTGTGCGGCTCATTGTTTAGATCTTTGCTTGGAGGATATAGGAAAAAGAAAAATGTACAGAAGTTATTAAGCGATGCAAAGACTGTGACAAATTTTCTCTATAACCATATATGGACAATCGATCTCATGAAAAATATATCTGGAGGTAGAGAAATTGTCCGTCCTGGTGTTACCCGATTTGCAACACAGTTCCTACAACTTCAAGCAATTGTACAGCAAAAGCAAGGTCTGAGAAACATGTTCAACTCCGAAGAGTTTAGGCGATCTAAATTTGGTAAAGCGAGAAATGGACCGTCATATGAAGCAAGAACAATTGTTAATGACAAGTGAATTCAGAGGTAAGTCCCAAGACATATTGAAGGTGTTTGAGCCTTTAGTAAAAGTTTTGAGACTTGTTGATGGTGACGAGAAACCAACCATGGGTTTCATATATGAAGCCGTTGATAGAGCTAAACAAGCAATTAGACAAAATTCTCGTTATCATTCTAGATATAATGATTTAATAGACAAGCGATGGAGTTACATGCATTCCGATCTTCATTCTGCCGGTATGTTGATATAATTTATAAATTTATTTTTATCATGTAATTTTATACTTATACTTTCATCCATGATAATATGTTATCCTTTTTTAGGTTATTTTCTTAATCCGCAATTTCAATACGGAGTTGAACATGGGGATGATGTCTATAAAGAAACGTTTGAAGGAACAAATAGAGTCATCTTCAGAATAGAAAGAAACATTGATGATAAGATTAAAGATCTGAACCAGGTTAGTAATGAATATTTAAATTTTTAAACTTATAATTCATTATTTATCAAATGAAGATATTTACATATTGATATATTATGTTATATTTCACAGTTAGTACTTTTTAGAGATAAGGTTGAAACATTTGGTACTCCTCAAGCTCAAGCAGCTTGGTCTAAGATGAATCCAGGTAAAATAATATTTTTTTATAAATCAATGAACTTTAACTTTATTTTTTAATATAATAACTAATAATTTGTTTACCTTTTGTTGCTCCTTTAAAAAGCTGAATGGTGGTCCTTTTTTGGTGTATGTGCTCCGAGCTTAAACGTGTGGCTATAAAAGTTCTTAGCCAAACAACTTCAGCCACAAATTGTGAGAGAAATTGGAGCACATTTAGTTATATCCACACAAAGACAAGGAATAGATTGAAGTATAAAAAGCTGCAAAAGCTTGTCTTCACGCACTACAATATGAAATTGAAAATGAGGCATCAAATGAGAAAAAGTCAAGATGAAATTGAAGCAAGTTTTAATCCTATCAATCTTGATTATATATTTCAAGAAGATGCATTATCTCCATGGATTGAAGAGAGAGAAGATCCACTATTAGATGGAGTACAAAATGCAGAATGGTTGCCTCTAGTGGATACAGATGATGAAGATGTGGAAGTTGTTGATGATAATGATGATTCTAATGAAGATGGTGGTGGTTTAAGTCCACCAAGTAATAATAGTGGTGATGGGGGTGGTGATGTAGAAGTGAAGAAGGTGGCGGTGATGATGATGGTGATGGTGATGATGATGGGCAATTTCAAAATGATCCATCTCAAGATTCACCATATAATAGGCGTTATAGGAGCTTGATCGATATGGCTCCTACGGTAGTTCATTACCCGAGAGCAAAGAGAGGTGGGTCACATTCGAGGAGAGGAAAAAGAAAACAGAATTTTCCACTTGAAGATTCTTCCTCTTCTAGTATTGCACAAAGTTTTAGTGACTTTGGTATTGATGATTCTTCTCAGAGTAGTCAACAACCTCATCCACCTTATTATCAATATCCTTATTTCAACACATATAACACATACGCAAGTGATCAAGCTCCCTCATACTACCAACCATCAATGAATTATCAAGATCCTTATCATCAGTAATCAAGTGGTGGATTTTTTGATAATGTCTTTGGACAAGGAGCTACAGAAGATGATAGTCAAAGTGAGAATAGAGGTTATGAACCACCACATCATTCCACCATGTGGTAGCAATTATCAAGTAAGTTCAATTTTTATTATCTTTGATTCATATATTTGTTAATTATTATTATTATTATTTTAAATTTATTAATTTATTTACTTTTTATCTTTTTTTTTGTAGTGAAGACGTATCTCTAAGTGGTGACAATGTGACGTTATTTTAGAATCACAATTGCAGCTGGGTGTATGTATTCATATATGTGACACTAATATCTTTTTATTTGTGATTCATATATATTTATGCACTATTAAGTTTCTGACCTTCTTACTTCTTTGTAATGTTGTACTTATATATGCTTAAAAGTTTTATTTATAATTTATTTTCACTAAATTAAGTTTAAATTATTCATAAACATAATACAATGTATTAAAAATGAATAGAAATTTGTGCAACATCATTAATAAAAGATATATAAAGAATTACAAAAAAAATGATTTATTTTCAATTTGTGAATTTTTCAAATCGTTTATGCCGCATGGCACGCATTCACGCATCGCATGCACGCCGCAATGACCGCAATAACAGCGACCGCAAATCACGACCATGGCCGCAATTTAAAACCCTGCTCAGGTAACTCATCTTTGTGGTTTTCAGATTGGACGGGAAAGGACTTTCTTTGCAGCATGGTAAATTATATCCACATCTCAGACACTAGTTTGTGTGTTAAGGATATCTGGGAGGGAGGTTCTTGGAACTTTCAGCGTCTTGCTACCCCTCTCAATGATGATACTATCAATGCCATACAGTCCGTGCATGCGCCTCCATCTATAAATGATGATGTTCACGACTGTTGGGTTTGGAAAGAAAGGGCCGATGGCATTTATAGACCATCTTCGGGCTATAGGTGGCTTCTTAATCAAAGGTTCAACTTGGTTGCTAATAAGGACTGGACTTGGATTTGGAAAGTAGGAGCCCCGGCTAAAGTGCAGTTTGTCATTTGGTTAATCTCCCATAATGGTCTCCCAACTAACGCCCTCAGACATGCTAGAGGTCTCACTATTTTCTCCCAGTGTGGGTGATGCTCTAATGGGTTGGAAGACATAATGCATTGTATCAGGGACTGCCCTCACTCTTGTGAAATTTGGACAAGAATTGGCCTCTCCCTCCACAACCAGTTCTTCACTGAGAATAATGCAACTTTTTGGATCAAAACTCATAGCCAAGGTAGCAAGGGCAGCCTTTTCCTTGCGGGTCTTTGGTGGGTTTGGCGTTGGAGGAACCAAGCCATTTTGGGAGAGGAAACCTGGAGTATTGACCTTGTTATCAAAAGAATCCAGAGTTCCCATGAAGAGTTTCGCTGCTTTCTTAAACCTAGCGGCAAGGATGTTACTAGAAGCCTTGTTCTCCACTGGTCTCCTCCGCCCTCGGATGCTGTGAAATTGAATGTGGACGGGAGCTATGTCCCTAATGAAAATGTTATGGGTACTGGTAGCCTTATTTGCACTCACACAGCTGATTGGATAGTATGTTTCTCCTCCCTTGAAGGTCCGGGTAATGCTCTCCTAGCTGAGCTTATAGCTGTCAAAAAGGGCCTCTCCTTAGCTTGGGAAGAAGGGCACCGCAAAGTTTGGTACGAATCGAATCGCCTTGAAGCTGTAGAAGCCATCCGTGATCAGAACCGAAGACACTTCCACAAGTATGCTATGGTGCTGAATGATGTTGCTGAGCTCTTAGGCAGGCAGTGGAGCGTTCAGATCAACCACATCTTTAGAGAGTCCAATACTTGTGCTGATTTTTTGGCAAAATATGGGACTTCTCATTGGCATGACTGGAGAGTGTGGAGAACTCATCCTGACAGTATGGGAGCCTTGTTGTTAAAGGACACCCTGGATCTATGTTTTGTTGAGTAGTTTCTTTTGCTTTCTTTTCTTCATTACCAAAAAAAAAATCATAAAATTATATAATTTTTCTTTAAAATTAAATAAATTTAACATTAGACGGTTTGGAAAAATATTACATATGTATGTGTGTTTTAACCCCTGATTATTTTCCTTTGAATTAACTCTTTATATATAATGCATATAATAATTGATGAAACAAAATCTCTCAATTAATTTGTACGATACATGTGGCCTAAGTAGTAGACAGTGATTATACTTGGAGATTTTCAATTTTGTTTACCTTTTAAAATTTCAGGTCTTATCTCAATGGAATTATAACTCTCAACACCTTCCAGAACTGACTATGTTTTGGAAGCAAATGGCTGTGTCTGGGAATACAGTAAAATGGAACATTTTTTTTTACAAAAGAAAAGTTAAGCGATTTTATTAATAATGGAGAATGCAATACAACCGGTAAAAAAACAAGAAATTGGAGAATATTAATATATGTAGCCACCCCTAACAAAGTATGAGCAACTACATGGATTTTCCTCCTATGAAACTTGAGACGCCCCGACGTCCCATTAAAGAAAACCAAAAAAATATATTATTAAGGCCTAATGCTGTTATTATCGTTAAGCTGATATATTAAAACAGCGGAAAAAGTAAAAAAAAAAAAACTTAAAACATACACAACATATATACATACATACATAACATATACACCTCCATCAAGATGCAATGCAAATGCTGTATGAATAATCTCCTCATGTATCGGCCATATCCGGATATCACAACAATATAATCGACATGTCCCAGAGTCCCCGACGCACACCCTCGTCCGTGGATGGAGGGTGGCCACGCAAAGCAACGGCACTATAGCTACACAACCCGGTGCACACCTCTGGACCACAATCCAAGATGCTCATGCAATACATGAACTATAGCTGCGACTAAAATGAAATCATCTCTGGACGGTCCACCGTTAGCCTATCCCCGAGAATTCTCCCTCCGAGGCATAGACCCCACTCGACCATGTTTCAGGCCCCTCATATCACAGACCATGTTTCAGGTCACCCCCTTGTGCCCTAACCGCTCATCATAATCCCATAGATAACCTCAAAATAATCTTATCTCATCAATCTCAGCCTCATATCACGATAATCATCTCGGTTAGGCACTGCTATCACATATCGTATGCAATCCTCAAATACATCCTCGTGTCTCAACATAACTTGTGATTTACTCAATCCTCTAAGCACAATCATAACATTCATCATATCATCATAATCATCATCATGTTATCCAAATCATCATCATATATCATCATGTCATAATATCATTTCCAAATAATAAATACCAAAATATAATAATAATAATAATAATAATAATAATAATAATAATAATAATAAAAACTTTCAAAAATAATTACAACACTCATGATATCATACATCAAGTATTGACTCGGGCTCAATGACATGAGAAGGATTAGGGTAATATTTTCTCAACTGGGAAACATGGAAGACATCGTGAAGGTTGGAAAGGTAAGGCGGTAAGGCTATCTGGTAAGTTACTGGACCAATTCGTCAAAGAATCTGAAATGGTCCAATGAATCGGGGAGTGATCTTTCTAGACTTTATAGCTCTGCCAATTCCGGTCTTCGGACTGACTCTCAAGAACACGTGATCACCTTCTTGGAACTCTAAGGGTCTCATCCTCTTGTTACTTTAGCTTCTCTACCGATCCTAGGCTTCCTTCATTTTCTCTCTTATTTTCCTAACTTGTTCTGTTGTTTGTTGTACCACATCAGGACCTAACACTTGGCTCTCGCCAGTCTCACACCAACACAACAGAATCCTACACTTTCTCCCATACATAGCCTCATACGGTGCCATCCCGATGCTGCTGTGGAAACTGATATTGTATGTGAACTCAATCAATGGTAGGAATTCATCCCAACTGCCAACATGTTCCAACACACAGGCTCTTAAAAGATTCTCCAATGATTGAATTGTTCTCTCAGACTGTCCATCTGTCTGAGGATGATAAGCAGAACTCATCCTCAACTTTGTTCCCAAAGCATCGTGTAACTGCCTCTAAAATCTAGATGTAAATCTGGGATCTCGGTCGGAGACAATACTCGACGGCACACCATGCAACCTCACTACTTCCTTGATGTAGATCTGGGTCAACCTTTCAAGACTGTAACTCTGGCCAATAAGTAAGAAGTGAGTACACTTTGTCAATCTATCAATGATAACTCAAATCGCATCAAACCTCTTCAGAGTTCGTGTTAATCCAATTACAAAGTCCATCGCTATGCTATCACTTCCACTCTGGGATATCCAAGGACTGCAACAACCCGGCGGGCTTTTGATGATCTATCTTAGCTTTTTTACATACCAAACATGATAAAACATACTCCACCACTTATTTCTTCATCTTTGGCCACCAAAACATCTTCTTCAAGTCTTGTACGTGGCTCCTGGGTAGAAACTCAGCTTACTTTTATGTGCCTCCTCTAAGATCATCTTCCTGATCTCTAAGTCCTCTGGCACACATCCTTAAATCTTAACACTCCATCTGATCCTCTCCTAAACTCTGAAACCTTACCCTCATCTATACCTCGATTCACATCCACCAAATATTCATCCTGACCCTGCTTAACCTTAAGGTCTCTCAAAAACTCACTACTGATGGTGATCATACCTAAGCATATTCTATCCTCAATCAAATCCATACCGAGGTTCAAATCTCTAAATTGTTTAAGCAACTCCATCTCTTTCACCATCATTGCGGATACGTGCAAGGATTTTCGACTTAGTGCATCTGCCATAACATTAGCCTTCCCTGGATGGTATTGAAGATCAAACTCATAGTCTTTAATGAATTCCATCCATCTACGTTGCCTCATGTTCAGCTCCTTCTGATCAAACAAATACTTTAAACTCATGTGATCACTGAACATATTAAACTTAGCTCCATAGAGATAGTGTCGCCATATCTTCAATGCGAACACTATGGCTGCTAACTCCAGATCATGGGTTGGGTAATTCCTTTCATGAACGTCATCACATGAGATGTAGTCAACTTCTCCTTTAGCTTCTGCAAGCTCTCTTCACACTTCTCTGTCCAAACAAACGCCGTACCTTTTCTCGTTAATTGCGTCGTAGGCAACGCAATCTTCGAGAAACCCACGATGAACCTCCTGTAATACCCAGCTAATCCTAGGAAACTCCTCACCTCACTCACTGACTTAGGTCTCTCCCACTTAATCACGGCATCTACCTTAACTGGATCAACAACTATCCCTTTCTTGTTGATTACATGCCCTAGAAACTGTACTTCCTCTAACCAAAATTCACACTTGGATAGCTTAGCATACAACTGCCTATCTCTCAACACCTGTAACACCACTCTCAGATGTTCCTCGTGTTCTTCCCGACTACGGGAGTAGATAAGAATATCATCTATAAACACGACAACAAACTTGTCGAGAAACGGTCTAAAGGTCTTGTTCATGTAATCCATGAACACAGTTGGAGCATTAGTTGCACCAAAAGGCATAACTAGGTACTCGTAGTGTCCATACCTTGTCCTGAAAGTGGTCTTAGGTATATCCTCCTTCTTCACCCTAATCTGATGGTATCCTGATCTTAAATCTATCTTGGAAAACATCGAAGCTCCCTTCAATTGATCCATCAGATCATCTATCCTAGGCAATGGATATTTGTTCTTGATTGTACCTTTATTCAACTGCCTATAATCCGTGCATAACCTAGAAATTCCGTCCTTTTTCTTGACAAACAATACCGGTGCTCCACAAGGCGAAACACTCGGTCTGATGAATTCCTTCTTCATCATGTCATCCAGCTGTTTCTTCAACTCTGCCAACTCCACTGGTGACATCCGATAAGGAGCTACTAATATAGGTCTGGTCCCTGATATGAGATCTATAGCGAACTCCACCTCCCTCTCTGGTGGCAAACCTGGAACGTCACGACGGAAAACCTCAGGAAACTCTCTTGTAATAGGCAGAGAATCTATACTCAGAGTCTCCTTAGCTTCCAAAGAGAAAAACATCACATACTGCCGAGAACCGCTACCCCTCATAGTTGCTCCTTCATTGGCAGATACTATGCTAGAAAGCTCAATAAAAGATAAGGTCTTTCGGGCACAGTCTAACACTACATTGTTAGCCGAAAGCCAATCCATGCCAATAATAACTTCTATCTGCTGCATAGGCAAACAGATGAGATCTACAAGAAATGCCCTATTTTCAACAACTATTGCACACTGTAAGCAAACAGACATAATGATCAAAGGATCACTAGTAGGGGTGGATACTGTCAGGGTATATGGTAGCTGAGAAACGGGCAAATGTAAATGATCTACGCACTTATGGGACACAAAACAATGTGTAGCACCTGAATCAAACAACACAGACGAGAGTCTGCCAGATATTAAACACATACCTTGAATAAGATCTGCATATTGAGAGGACTCGGATCCTCTCACTGTAAACACCCTCCCCGTGACCTGAGGTCTGGTCGTCTGTCGTCCCATTGCTGGAACCCCTCTCCCAGCTCCTCCTCTGGAACCACTGGTGAGATACCCCGATGTGCCCCTTTGTGACATTTAGTTTAAAACCTCAGTTATTAGTTCCTTAAGCGCGCGTTTAGCGTTAGAGATTTTCACAAATCATTTTCGAAATGTCCCCTTTAAAAATCGGAGATTTGTATGACGTCGGAAAACACCTGATAGACAGTTTTATAACTTCAAAATTTAATCCAAACATAAATGGTCTCTGGTCTTACATCAACTGCCAGGAGCGGAAGAATAAATACACAAACTCCAGTCAAGATAAAGACTTAGGAGATAAATAGATACAGTAATCCCAAATTCGTTTTTCATGAACATACACAGTTTTCATTTATAACATAAAATATTCGCAAGATTATAATATATAAATACTCCAAATTTATCTATTACATTACCAAAACACTGTTGAGGGTATCCTCTCGGTAGGAGCCCTCACAGGCATAGACTTAGACAAAAATACTAAACAACTTAAAACATCTAAAACGTCTCACAAGACGCACTGGCCATATACTATCTGGACCCTAATCACCATGGGTCAAGACTCGAGCTCTGGCATCCGACTCATGGGGAATCCCGTCCAATCCCTCATCATTAAGTTTGTCCACCAGGTCTTCTAGTACGATTTCATCATAAAACAAAATACAACATGCAGAAAGATGCAGGGGATAAGAAACAGTTCTACCATCAAAAACGGAAAAGAGTCGTAGTAAACTATACAGTAATTATCACAGACACAACATCAGTCAATTCATCCATCTTCCATAAAATTCTTATATTCATCCTACCCTCACTCCTACAACTAAAACTCGATACTGAACATGGTTATGGTTTCCTCATCATAGTTATGGTTATCGGTCAATAGTCCAAGTAACACGTCCCATTCCCGGTGCACATCCTTAGTCATGGTGAGAATGCTCATGCAAAGCAATGACACTATAGCTGCACATTAAACCCGGTGCACACCCCGGACCGTGGGTGCTCATGCAAAGCAATGACACTATAGCTGCACGATTATCCCGGTGCACACCTTCACCATGGTAAGAACGCTCACGCAAAGCATGACACTACAAACCGCGATGATCCCGGTGCACACCTCATCCACTCACAAAGGTGCTCATGCAAAGCATGACACTCGTAGCTGCACATAAGTTAAGTTTGTCAGGCGTCAAGCGACATGTCCCATTCCCTGCACATCCTTAGTCATGGTGAGAATGCTCATGCAAAGCAATGACACTATAGCTGCACAATAAGCCTGGTGCACACCCGGACCGTGGGTGCTCATGCAAAGCAATGACACTATAGCTGCACGATTATCCCGGTGCACACTTTCACCATGGTAAGAACGCTCACGCAAAGCGTGACACTACAGCTGCACGATGATCCCGGTGCACACCTCATCCACTCACAGAGGTGCTCATGCAAAGCATGACACTCGTAGCTGCACAAGTTTAGTTTATCCATTGGACGGTCCCACAAGGACTTCGGGTCTTGTATGTGTCTCACATACGGTTATAGAAACAACACAACTTGTGGACCTCAGACCCCTATTGTCATAACCTAGTGCTTTAACCTCTCATCAAGACCTCAACACATGCTCTATGTCACCACACCTCTTTAACATATTTCATGTAGGTTAGGCACCTCTAAAAATCATCATGATCCTCACGCCCAAAACAACTCGTATCTTCGACCACATATATATCTTCGCTTAATCCACTAAGCATAAAGTAAATACCACACAGATCATGCATAACATCAAGTCAATCAAAGATATTTCAAAACATCAACATAGCACTAAATCAGTTCAATAAAGATAATAAAACTCAAATCAACCATCAACAGTATAAACATCAACCTAATATCGATCAACCTACAATCCCCGAATCATCATGGATGTTTTATAAAAGCAATTTAAAGCGATTCTGGTCTTGTCGATTATTCGACTTCTAGTAGGGTTTAGGTCGCCCTACATAATTACTACATAATTTACTACTTATCGATTCCGACGATAGGTTGATTCTTTCCCCCACCTTTTAATGCGTTCGGAGGTTTTTGTGGAACTTCACAGTCATGCAATCAGCTCCAATGAGTTCCCAAAAAGGGAATTCATACTTCTCCAAAGCAAGCAAGAACATGTAAAACATCCCAGAGAGACGATCCAAGCATTGAAACAACCAGACAAAATACTGAATTAATTTCTCAACAATCAAAATATAAATATAATTCAATAATATATTTAATTTCTCAAAAACTCGTTGATTTAAATCAAAAACAGACTTGGGGTTTTTAGGCTCAAGGTTAAAATTGAGAAAAATCAGTTTAACAAGAGATTGACAAAAAATGATTTAGGGAGACACTTAATCATGCTCCCAATTTCAGAAAACACCAATTAATTTCATATTTTGAGAATTAAAATCAAAACCTAGGGTTAGGGTTTCAAAATCAATTTGGGGGTTTTGAATCTGAGCAAAGGAAATGAGAAAACCACTTACCCAAGGAAGAGAAAGAACTTGAAGGTGGTGTTGTGGTGGCGGCGTCACGGCGGCTCCGGCGAGGTGGTAGTGGCGGTGGAACACTCCCCTGCAACAACCATGACCCACAAAGTGAAGCTAAGCTTCATGGAAGGGGAGAAGAAGGTGACTGAACGAAAATAGGTGGAAACCACCATGAATGGCGGCCAAGCACACTTACCGCGGCGGAGGCGGTGGAGATAGATGCATGGACAGCAGCGGAACGTTCCTGGTGGAGAACAGCGACGCAAGGGACCAGGAGGTGCGCTGAGTCACGTGGCCTTGTTCTCCACGTTGAGCGGCGGTCGAACGGCGCTCTGCGGTGGCGGCGGCGTGACTGAGTTGCGGTCGAGTGGGTTCGTGATGGTGGCGACGACATGGCGGAGGACGCGATCTGAACAAGCGAACTGGACGTGGTGGTTGTGCGGTTCCGGCAGCGATGCAGAGGTGGTGGTCGCGATCTGGTCCAAGGGTGAAGGAAGAAGGAGAACTTTGAAGGTCAAGGTGAAGAGAAAGCAGCGGAAGAGAGAAAGAAAAGAGACAGAAGAAGAAAGAACAAAAAGAAGGACAGAGCGACAGGAGAAAAAGAGAAAAAGAAGGAAAAAGGAACAGAGAAAGAGCACGTGAGGGGAAGGGTTACGGGTAGAAATAGGAGAGATAATTTCTTATTTTCGTACTAGTGGGTAAATAATGAGTGATAAATATTAAGCCTAAAATAAACATGTTTTTAGTTTTTGAATCTAAAAAATAAAGATTGATAAAGATATAATTTCGAAATTCAAATTAGAGTAAAGATTAATAGTTGAACTGATCAACTAAGAAAATACTCGGTCCAAAATTTAATCTCCGATTAAGGTCAAACCAGTTTATTTTCAACTCTAAAATTAAATTGAATGAAAATATGAAAATTCTTTTCTATTAAACATATTATTTAAAATATTTTTTTGTACTGGTAGTAATAGTGACAATAATGTAACTTATTGTCTAGTAAGCGTGCATTCACTGAAATAAGTCAGTGCTAACGCACCCAATAAAATAATTTGAAAAGAGTAATTTAATTACTCAAATTAAACCACATAACAAGATTAACATAAACATCCAAATAAAATAATTAATCATATGTGTAATTATATTTTAACCGGTTAAACAGCGTAACTAAAAACGGGCTGTTACAACTGGCTCCTCTGGAACTACTAGCTCCTCTGTCGGCTGCTGGCTGCTGTTGTACTGCTCTTTGTCGGCAATCCCTAGCAAAATGACCTGGTTTTCCACAAGCGTTGTAACCAGATCTATCTGTACAATCCCTGATATAATTCGGACCTCCACATCTGAAACACACCGGGGCCCTCTGCTGCTGTCCCTCTCTGGTAACTGGTGCTGGTGGTGCAGATGTTTGAGCGCTCTGTCCCGGTCTAGTGTATGGTCCTCTCCTCCACTGAGAACCTCTATCACCTCTTCACTGATGACCTGCTCTGGTAGGACCCCCACTACGCTGTTGTCTCTGCTCTGCAGCCTACCTCTAGTCCATACTCTCAATGGCACGGCACCTCTCCACAAGCTTTGGGAAACTCAGGATATCCAAGGGAACTATAGCCCTCCTCAACTCATGCCGTAAACCCTCCTCGAATCTCCAGCATATCCAGTCCTCATCTTGAAACCTTTGGTAGAACTCAAAACTGAATTGGGGCCTCGAATCTGGTCGCGTAATCACCAACAGACCTGTCTCCCTGCTGGAGACTCATGAACTCTCTCTCCTTCTCGCGTCTGACTAACCGCGGGAAGTACTTCTCAAAGAAACACTCTCTGAATAGCTACCAACTGATCAGTCTGTCCTCAGCCTCTAGTAATCTCCTCTTGCCTCTCCACCATGACTCAGCCCCTCCGATCATCATGAAGGCGGCATTGGTCACCTTCCTATCATCTATGCATCTCATGGTATCAAAGATCTTCTCGAGCTCCTGAATCCACCACTCTGCTCGCTCTGGATCATACTCTCCACCAAAATGTGGTGGCTTACCTTTGAGAAAGGTAGCTAATCCTGCATCCTCAGCCTCGGCGGCTCTCCTCCTATCCTGCCGCTCCTGTAACTCTGCCTCTCTCTGTACCCTCTGAGCATTATGCTACGCCTGCTGCAACAGAACGGATGCTAACTCGCGGATAGTTCGAAGAGTCTCGGTGAACTTTCCTCCACCTCTAATCCCTGCCTCTGGCTGATGAGGCTCATCCTCTACACCCTCTATCTCTCTACCACCACCACGTCTGCCATGTCCTCGACCTCGACCTCGAGCCATGATCCTGTTAAAAGAAATCATTAGCCCACATCAATATGACATATAATACTACATAAAACTAGAATATAAATACTACATGCCATAGAGATGTCGCTTCGGACTCACTACCTAACTTCTAAGCATAGTTGTTATCCGATGTGGATTCAACTAAATGGCCAATTCACCCTAATCACAGTGCTCACAGTCCGTTTTAGAACCGAACTACTCTAATACCACCAAATGAGATGCTCCGACGTCAAATTAAAGAAAACCAAAAAAATATACTATTAAGGCCTAATTTCGTTATTATCGTTAAGCTGATATATTAAAACAATGGAAAAAGTAAAAAAAAAAACTTAAAACATACACAACATATATACATACATAACATATACACCTCAAGACCTGATACAGTACAATAGAGGGAATCCCATCAGTCGAATCCCAAAATATACAAACTGATAATCAAACAGAAAATAAAAACAACATCCTAAAGAGATAAGACGCACTGGCCATAAACTCTGTACTCAACTATGAGGATCCACTGCTCGTCCTCCAACGTGTAACATCCTAAAATTCTAATATAATTACTTTGAAAAAAATAAATAATAATAATAAAATAAGTAAATAATAATGATATAATGAAAATAAAATATGATTAAGAGGTTTAGTGGTGATAATTTATTAGTATAAAATTTATTAGAATTGGTTAGTGAATAGAAAAGAAATATTAAATTAAAATAAATATATCAAAAAAAAGAGAAAATAGGAATTAGTATATATATATATATATATATATATATATATATATATATATATATATATATTAGCATGCGCCTGGTTCACTGATTTATAAAAAAAAAAAAGGAAAGGAGAATGCGCTATATATATATATATATATATATATATATATATATATATAAAAGTAAAGGGTTAGAAAGAAAAAGAGGAGGGACGTAGATAGGAGCGCCGCAGGGGGGAGGATTTCGCGTTTTTCGTCGGTTCCTGTTCATCCTGCCAGTACAATCCTAACAACACAGATCTAAGAACGTCACCAAACGGGAGAGGAATTTTTAGGGAAGCACAAATCCCTATCATACGTAATTTCTAGAGCACAGTAGAGTAGGTGTGTAATCGGGTCGGGTTGGATCGGATTTGAGGGGTTTTATCATCCGAACCGATCAAATTTGATCGTTTCGGATCGGTTCGGATTTGGCAAATTTTCAGGTACGGTTCCGAACCGATCACAATCGGGTTGGTTCGGTTCGGATCATCGGGTTACTTTTTTTTTATTTACACTTAAATATTAATAAAAAATTAGGAAAATAAAATATACATGTTTAATTATTAATTATATTAAATTTATATATAATAATATATTAATATTATATAAAATAAGTTAAAAATAAATATTTTAAAGGGTTCGGATCGGTTCGGATCGGATCGTATCAGAATTCTCAGATCCGAGACCCGAACCGATCTGGTTCGGATCGGCGTTTTGGAATCCGATCTGATCCGATGATCCGAACCAATCCACCAAAACCGGTTCGGATTCGCCGGGTTCGTGGATCAGATCGGATCCGCTTACACCCCTACAGTGGAGGTCTGCAAAAGGTGAGTAAAAATAACTTTTCTCACACTTTCATGGTACAGATAATTTGATGTTTCTGCATGTAACTTTGTCTTTTGGAAATAGTAAAATATTTTAGGGTTCTTGGTTCTTGATTTGAGACTCTTAAATTATTTTGAGATGTTGTTAGATGAATCGAATTATTAAATATATTTTCCTGGAATCTATAAATAAATAGCTTTATATTAATTTTGTGGAATTGATGTACATTCTTTATTTTGATTGTTTGATGGCAAAACGATTGTCAAAGACAAATTCTTTATTTGTAGTGTGATTAATTCCTTCCCTATTACATGAAACTCTATTCCACTTATGAAGGCCAATTTAAATTAGAAATTGGAATGTAAGTTCATGTTTTGTGAACCCGTTCCCGTAACAAGTCATTTTAAGCATGTTTTGTTCAATGGTTTCTAAATTAAAATTTGTTTAATTACAGTATGAATTATTGTTGATTAACAATCTTTAATATGTGTAATATGACGTTATAGTGTTGGTTTGGCATGACATTGTAACATTGTTACTGATAGATAAAGTCGGAAAACCTTGAGAGTCATCTGGGATGACATATTGCATTATGCATAAGTTGGTCATCACCTTCCGGGAAGGGATGACGGTATACATTCTATTCCGGGAATAGGATGAGAGATATCACCATCTGGGATGGGATATCAAATTATTAAAATATTCACATCTGGGATGGAATATTAGATACCTCCATCTGGGATGGGGAAGGCAGTGGGACGCCATTGCATGGATATGAGCTCATTGACCTTAGTGGATTTGGGATTCACACTGGTTCTGGGAACCAAAGAGTCAAGTTAAGTGATTCTGGGAATCACCGAGTCATGTTCGTGGAGTTGCATTGTGTAGAGTTTGCATGGTGAATGTGATTAAATGCAATGTGATGTGACCGTTGCTGAGTTTATGAGTTTGTGCTTTAAATGCTTGACATTAATTATATTTATATATAATTATTATTTTGGAGGTTTATTATATTCAATATTTTAAAAATTAGCGGGTACCATGAATGTTTTTCCGGTTACCGCACCGACTGAGAACAACCCTATTTGCGAAAATATTTTTAGAACTTGATTTTTATTCACTGGGATTATATCTCATTAAAAGTGTTGTTTTCAGAGCACGAGGACGATATCACTGAAGCTGAAGAGGATTGAAGACTTAGCGAATTTACTTATTTATTATCTAGCTTTGTTAGTATTTTATTTTGAATAAGGAGCCGTTTGTGGCTAGACATATTTATTTTATTTTTTATTTATCGTTGGATTTATTAGTAGACGCCTGGTTTTGAGGCTTGGGGTTTTTATTTGGACGTATGGATTTATTATTTATTACTTTGATACATTATTACTATTTTAATTAATATGAGACATTTTTTAGACTTATATAACTGATGAAACTTTTATGATTAACATATTTTAATTAAATGTATTAAAGGATTTTTATACAATTTGTTTTGGGTTACTAATGTAACGAAAGGCGTTACATTTATGGTATCAGAGCAGTTCGATTCTAAATCAGACTGTGGTAATGGGGCTTTTTCTAAAATGAACCTTGGGCGCATAGGATGCTTGTTAGAGTTATAGATGCTGCATGCTATTATTTGGGATATTGGACCTGATCAACCCAGTATTTCAACAGTAGTGAGCAGATTTATGGCGACTAATAGGCGAGGGACGAATGTTGCACTTGCAGCAGCTTTGGATTGTATGGCCAAAGCTATGCAAGGGCAGACGGAGACACGCCGTCAACTGAAGGGGAATGGAGGCCAGTCACTAATGAAGTGGTGGCAACCTAGGACCCTTAACACGTGGGGCTTTTTGAATTCAAGAAGAACAAATTCGTCATCATTCTGAGGCAGCTTAGATCCGAAGGAGGCTGAATTTCTTCTACTCGTTAAAAAAAATATATTATATTGTCTGATTCAGGAGCAACGCATTCCTTGATACATCCTCTATGTGCGAAAAAATGGAGATGTCAATCTTTCATTTGTCCTTTGGTTCATAGGTTTCTACTCCTATAGGGATATTCTTGTTCTTCCACTGGTTGTTTAAATTGTTTCCTTGTGCATCAAGACACTCCTCATGACATCAAACTTATTGTTATCTATGTATTGTATGTTTTTCTTGGTATTGACTTATTGGTATCTAGACTCATTGCCGTAAGTATCCTGACAAAAATATCCTTATCTCTTCACACCCAATGTCTTTCGATTTTCGGTGTCGACCCGTATTTTATTCATCGTTTCTTGTGATAAGTGTTTGGTTTAGAGAGCTCAAGGATACATACTCTCATTCACTGCTACTATAGGGGCAGACAATGATGTAGCGACTATCTCTATGATGCGCAAGTTTCAATAGGGGGTTGAGTTTAGCATAGATCTAGTGTCAAATAGTAGACTAATATCTGTAGCGCCTTACAGGATAACACCTCTAGAGTTGATCGAGCTCAAGAAATAGATAGAGGTATGTTACAAAAGGGGTCCATTAGGTCTAGTGTGTCACCTTGGGGAGCACCAGTGCTTTTAGTGAAGAAAAAGGGATGGGAGCATGAGGTTGTGTGTTAATTATAGGCAACTGAATAAGGTAACCATCAAGAACAAATATCCCTTGCCTAGGATAGATGATCTCTTAGATCAGTTAAGGGGGCATCGGTGTTTTCCAAAATAGATCTAAGATCGGGATACCATCAAGATTAGAGTTAGAAGCAAGGACATTCCTAAGATAGCCTTCAGGACAAGGTATGGGCACTATGAGTTTGTAGTGATGCCCTTTGGTGTGACCAACTCCTCAACCGTTTTCATGGACTACATGAATCGGATCTTTAGGACCTTTTTGGACAGGTTTGTGGTGATGTTCATAGATGATATTCTAATGTACTCTAGGACACCATAAGAACATGGAGAACACTTAAGGTTGGTGTTGCGGATCTTGAGGGACGAGCGCCTTTATGCCAAACCGGAGAAGTGTGAGTTTTGGCTAGACGAGGTAAAGTTTTTAGGACACACCACCTCAAAGGATGGTGTAGCGGTTGATTCCTCTAAAGTTGATGCGGTGTTGGGATGGGAACAACCTAAGACAGTAACCGAAGTGAGATGTTTCTTAGGCTTAGCCGGTTACTATAGGAAGTTCATAGAGGGGTTCTCTAGATTAGCCTTACCTTTGACCCAGTTGACTAGGAAATGGAAACCTTTTGTGTGGGACCAGGGGTGTGAGGACGGGTTCCGAGAGCTTAAGAGGAGATTGGTGTCATCACCAGTCTTAACTATACCTGGTCCCTTAGTGAGTTTTGTGGTATACTGCGACGCATCTAAGGATGGCTTGGGATGTGTCTTAATGCAAGATGGCAAGGTGGTAGCATATGCCTCTAGACAGCTTAGGCCACATGAAGGGAATTACCCTACCCACGACCTAGAGCTAGCAGCTTGGTTTTACCCTTAAGATTTGGAGGCATTACCTTTATGGGACAAAGTTTGAAGTTTTTAGTGACCATAAAAGCCTTAAATATCTGTTCGACCAGAAGGAGTTGAACATGAGACAATGGAGGTGGATGGAGTTCCTTAAGGACTATGACTTCGAGTTGAAGTACCATCCGGGAAAGGCCAATGTGGTGGTATATGCTTTGAGTAGGAAGTCCCTACACGTGTCAAGCTTAATGGTGCAAGAGCTGAACCTCATGGAAGAGTTTGGGGACATGAATCTGGAGGTGTTGGATGTGTCCTTAATTGTCTTAAGTTTGAAGCTGAATAGGTTGGAAATTAATAGTGACCTTAGAGATGAGGTTAGGCGGGAACAACTTTTAGACCAAGAGTTGCAGTCTCGGTTGGGACAAGAGGGTTATGAGTTGTCTGTTGATGAGCTAGTGAAGTTTAAGAATAGGATCGTTGTTCCTAAGGAGGGGAGCCTTAGAGAGAAGATATTAGAGGAAGCTCATAAGGGAAAGTTTACCATACATCCTGGAATAACTAAGATGTACCAAGACCTTAAGAGGATGTATTGGTGGCCAGGAATGAAAAAGGATGTGAGTAGCTTCGTAACTAGGTGTTTAGTGTGCCAAAAGGTTAAGATAGAACATCAGAAGTCTTCGGGGTTGTTGCAGTCCTTGGAGATTCCAGAATGGAAGTGGGAGAGAATTTCTATGGACTTTGTGATGGGATTACCTAGGACGCGTTTGGGCTTAGACGCCATATGGGTAATTGTGGATAGGTGGACCAAGTTTGCTCACTTCTTTCCAATTAAAGCAACCTATAGTTTGAATAAGCTAGCAGACTTATACATTAAGGAGATAGTGAAGCTTCATGGCATACCTACCTCTATAGTGTCAGATAGGGACCCACGGTTTACCTCTAGATTCTGGAGGGCTTTCCAACAGGCTTTTGGTTCTAAGTTGAGTTTTAGCACAGCCTATCATCCCCAAATGGACGGTCAGTCAGAACGGACCATTCAGACCCTTGAGGACATGCTTAGAGCGTGTGTCCTGGATGAAGGAGGGAGTTGGGATAGATTCCTACCTCTCATTGAGTTTGCGTATGACAATAGTTATCACACTAAGTATAGGCAGGGCACCCTATGAGGCCCTATATGGGAGGGAGTGTAGGTCCCCTTTTATGTTAGTGTAAAGTAGGTGGGGAGATCTTGTTAGGACTAGATTTAATCCAATAGACCACAATTAGGTTTCTAATAATTAAGGGAAAGATGCGTAGTGTGCGGAATTGGTAAAGTGTTTTACCGAGAAGAAAAGAAAGCCTTTGGAATTTTAGGAAGAGGAACATGTGGTTGAGAGTCACTCCTAAGATTGGGGTAGGGAGGTCGATGAAAGTCCGCAAGCTAAATCCTCGTTTCATGGGACCTTTCCAAATCCTTAAAAGAGTCGGGCCTGTTGCTTATCAATTGGCTCTTCCGCCACAATTGGCAAACCCTCATGATGTTTTCCATGTGTCGCAGCTCAGAAAGTATGTGCCTGATGAATCTCATATGATAGCTCCTGAGTCTGTACAATTGAAGGATAATTTGAATCTATAAGCCGAAGCCTAGTCAAATCATGAACAAGAGCACTAAGACTCTGAGGAACAAGACGATTCCATTGGTGAAGGTGTTAAGGGGAGGATTGACTCCTGGAAAAAAAACCCACTTGGGAGATGGAGGAGGACATCGTCCGCCAATACCCAGATTTTATTATCTAAGGTACGGTAAGCTTTACGCTTGAATATGTCACATGTTAAAATAAGTGCGTGAGTGTGAGGCGAATTTCGGGGACGAAATTCTCCAAGGAGGGGAGAAAATGTAACATCCTAAAATTCTAATATAATTAATTTGAAAATAAATAAATAATAATAATAAAAAAATAAGTAAATAATAATGATATAATGAAAATAAAATATGATTAAGAGGTTTAGTGGTGAGAATTTATTAGTATAAAATTTATTAGAATTGGTTAGTGAATAGAAAAGAAATATTAAATTAAAATAAATATATGGAAAAAAAAGAGAGAAAATGGGAATTAGTATATATATATATATATATTAGCATGCGCCTGGTTCACTGATTTATAAAAAAAAAAAGGAGAATGTGCTATATATATATATATATATATATATATATATATATATATAAGTAAAGGGTTAAAAAGAAAAAGAGGAGGGACGTAGATAAGAGCGCGGCAGGGGGGAGGGTTTCGCGTTTTTCGTCGGTTCCTGTTCATCCTGCCAGTACAATCCTAACAACACAGATCTAAGAACGTCACCAAACGGGAGATGAATTTTTAGGGAAGCACAAATCCCTATCATACGTAATTTCTAGAGCACAGTGGAGGTCTGCAAAAGGTGAGTAAAAATAACTTTTCTCACACTTTCATGGTACAGATAATTTGATGTTTCTACATGTAACTTTGTCTTTTGGAAATAGTAAAATATTTTAGGGTTCTTGGTTCTTGATTTGAGACTCTTAAATTATTTTGAGATGTTGTTAGATGAATCGAATTATTAAATATATTTTCCTGGAATCTATAAATAAATAGCTTTATATTAATTTTGTGGAATTGTTGTACATTCTTTATTTTGATTGTTTGATGGCAAAACGATTGTCAAAGACAAATTCTTTATTTGTAGTGTGATTAATTCCTTCCCTGTTACATGAAACTCTATTCCACTTATGAAGGCCAATTTAAATTAGAAATTGGAATGTAAGTTCATGTTTTGTGAACCCGTTCCCGTAACAAGTCATTTTAAGCATGTTTTGTTCAATGGTTTCTAAATTAAAATTTGTTTAATTACAGTATGAATTATTGTTGATTAACAATCTTTAATATGTGTAATATGACGTTATAGTGTTGGTTTGTCATGACATTGTAACATTGTTACTGATAGATAAAGTCGGAAAACCTTGAGAGTCATCTGGGATGACATATTGCATTATGCATAAGTTGGTCATCACCTTCCGGGAAGGGATGACGGTGTACATTCTATTCCGAGAATAGGACGAGAGATATCACCATTTGGGATAGGATATCAAATTATTAAAATATTCACGTCTGGGATGGAATATTAGATACCTCCATCTGGGATGGGGAAGGCAGTGGGACGCCATTGCATGGATATGAGCTCATAGACCTTAGTGGATCTGGGATTCACACCGGTTCTGGGAACCAAAGAGTCAAGTTAAGTGATTCTGGGAATCACCGAGTCATGTTCGTGGAGTTGCATTGTGTAGAGTTTGCATGGTGAATGTGATTAAATGCAATGTGATGTGACCGTTGCTGAGTTTATGAGTTTGTGCTTTAAATGCTTGACATTAATTTTATATATATGTATATATAATTATTATTTTGGAGGTTTATTATATTCAATATTTTAAAAATTAGAGGGTACTATGAATGTTTTTCCGGTTACCGCACCGGCTGAGAACAATACTATTTGAGAAAATATTTTTAGAACTTGATTTTTATTCACTGGGATTATATCTCATTAAAAGTGTTTTTTTCAGAGCACGAGGACGATATCACTGAAGCTGAAGAGGATTGAAGACTTAGCGAATTTACTTATTTATTATCTAGCTTTGTTAGTATTTTATTTTGAATAAGGAGCCGTTTGTGGCTAGACATATTTATTTTATTTTTTATTTATCGTTGGATTTATTAGTAGACGCCCGGTTTTGAGGCTTGGGGTTTTTATTTGGACGTATGGATTTATTATTTATTACTTTGATACATTATTACTATTTTAATTAATATGAGACATTTTTTAGACTTATATAATTGATGAAACTTTTATGATTAACATATTTTAATTAAATGTATTAAAGTATTTTTATACAATTTGTTTTGGGTTACCAATGTAACGAAGGGCGTTACACAACGTCTGGCTCATACGAGGTCCCATCAAGCTCCTCCATAGCTGGTTCCCGCGTAGGATCTTCTCATCACGATCACATAAAAAAAAACATATGTAATATAGAGAAGACAGGGATAAGAAACCATATAACATCAAACTTGGAAAGATTTTAGCAACATTTAATTAAATAGAGGTACACTAAACATCTGTCTCCCAAGTGTAAATATATGTAACATAATCATCCTCAATCCACATCTAGGATCTTTCCTCTACCCTCCATCATGATGTAATGCAAATGCTGTATGAATAATCTCCTCAGGTATCGGCCATATCCGGATATCACAAGAATATAATCGACACGTCCCATAGTCCCTGACGCACACCCTCATCCATGGATGGAGGGTGCCCACGTAAAGCAATGGCACTATAGCTACACAACCCTGTTCACACATCTGGACCACAATCCAGGATCACTACAAAATAAAAAAAAACCTATTTAGTGACCGAAGATTTCGGTCGCTAAACATGATAATTCGGTTGCTATATTGTGTAGCAACCGAATTAGCGATCGAATTAAAGGGGTAGTAGAAACCCTGGTGGCTAAATGTTTGGCGACCGAATTTGTATTTCGGTCGCAAATTTGCGACCGATATTTCAGTCACAAAATTATATATTTCGGTCGCCGTATAGTTGGTCGCATGCTCAGATAACCGAATTTGGTGATTGATATTCGGTCACTATTTCGGTCGCAAATTTTGAAATTTTTTTTTATAAAAAATTTCCTGTAACTTAATCCTACCGACCAAATTTTGTTTTTCAACTATTACCCTATTGATTTTTAATTTCTGATATAAACAAAATACACCAATATTTTTTTTGAATAAATATAAAACATAAATATGATGTACTAACGATCCAAAACACCACAGTCAATATGATCAAGAAAACACATACATTAATTAACGCAAGTTTAATAGTTGTTTATAAAAAAAAGATTAATAATGTACTGATTAACAATCAAAACATAAAAACACACCACAGTCATAAGTACTAATCAAAATATCAAAACTCATCAATCTTTCAAAGGGATGAACATGTAGAAGCGAGAACCCCCAAGATACTTAAACTTTGCCAATACACCAGTGGACAACAAATACAACTCCCTGATACCATTTGTGTCTGTTGCAAAATATGGGCGATCCTCATGGATTACTATATTCCCATTGAACAGATTTCCGCATTTGTCTTCAATAGTCACAACACGCGGTATTCCTCTTCCCCAACGACGGTAGAATGATCGCGGGATTGAAATCAAATCCTTCAAATACACAAGAATAATTCAGTAATGATTAGTTTATTCCTTAACCATCATTACGTGAATCCGATCGTTATTCTTAAGTTGATGAGACACTGTACCTGGTCTAAATGGATGGTTGTCTCAAAACATTTAGTCGGATCCATTTTCTGATAAAACAATAAGGAAAACAAGTCATATGTCTAAACTTCATCAAGTGATAATAAGAAAAGATGGAAAGATCCATGTAGCATACTAGCATGTTAAAATAGAACAAAGAAATGCAACTTCACATGCAACTTTACAGATTAGCAAACATAGTACTTTTCAGGAAAGCAGATGCTTTTACGTCGTTTTGAAGGATGGTCATAGAGAGGACTTTTCCTACTGGAAATGCCTAGATAACCTAGTAAGGATGGTCATCAACAACTATTTCTGGAAAGCTCCATTGCCTAGTGAAACAAATGAGTAGAAAACCAGAGTTGCTTTCATAATATTGTGTACAGAGCTGCTTTCTAATGTGAATAATGTTTGAATGATGACGGCACGTCATGTGCCTGGCAAATTGTGCCCCACCCTTCATTTTATCTAACCTTATACTTAATCCTTCATTATCTAAGACCTTGGCCTTAAGGCAGAATTAAAGAAAAACCTCAAACTTCAAGAATCCTTCAAGCACATCCAAAACATTGAATGAGCATGCGTACCCTGAGAAGGTATGCATGCTCATTAATATTGAATCTCAAATAGGAAACTAAGGCTTTTGTAACTTAATAATTAACTCTAGCAGAAAATAAAACCATTGACTTATAAGGATTGCAGCATACTTCAACAAATATATATTGAAGCATAATTCAATACAAACTTAGATAAAATATAGTAGCAAACATCCTATTGAGCTCCGCTCTCCACTAACAAGTAACACATAATTGCCAAACACATGCATAACTTCTAAATTAGCAACATACAACAAGCATCCCGCCTTTTTGATAGGATCACATCCTATTGAGCTCTGCTCTCCACTAAGGCTATTCTAACTCATTAACCATAACAGAAGATACAAATTTAACTCTATATACAGAGCTCAATTTTAGCGACAAAAAGGTTAATAAGGACATAAAAATGGCAATCAAGGCATAGAATTGACACATCCATCCTATTGAGCTCTGCTCTCCACTAACAAACAACATATAAAGTTTGCAACCACATGCATCAATTTTAACATTGCTATTTAAGGGTATCTAACATTGCTCTTTAAAATAGTGCTACCAACATAAAAAACTTTCCAGCATCACTCTTCATTTTTGTTGTCAGGAACAATGGGCACCCACACAAAGCAATTTAAATGAACCTTACACCTATATTAAAACCATTCAAAATTTTCACTTTCATGATGCACTGCTATTATACATATCAATTTGTTTTCAAGCATGAATAAATATTAGGAATAATTAAATGAACCTAAGATGAAAGACAAATGATGACAGAAAAGAGATATAACAACAGATTGACACAACAAACCATATGAAGGCAACACTCCATGTTGAAAATCCAGTATTCAAACACACAGTCAATGCTACTGTCTAGATTCACAAGTTTGTTATATTCATCACAGTATCAATACAACTCATGCATTCTCTAAAAAGTGCACCCATATTACTAACATATGGTCTACTATTTACCATTACATATTTACAGGGTAATGGATTTGTGAAAATAAAAATAAAAGAAGCAAGTTGCAATTTTTGCACGAAAAATACAAACAAAACAGAGCCTTCAAAGAGCCAGAAAGCAGAGAGCAGAGGACAGAGAGCAGAGAGAGGGAACTTACCGGAGGTGGTGGTGGACCGGTGGTGCATGGTGGCTCTCAGGTGGTGATGGTGGCTCTGCAAGGAGGCAAAAGAATTCAAAGAAAATTAAAAAACAGAACAATAGAGGGGAAGAGAGACAGGGAGATAGAGGGAAAGGGATACCTGGGCTCGCAGTGGTGGGGGTGGGGGTGGTTGTAGCCGGACCGCGACGGCACGCAATGGTGGGGGGTGGGGGTAACAGAGAAGATAGGGAGAGAAAAGGGAAAGGGAAATGGGGGGCAAGGAGGGGTGGCACGTGTTGGTTCGTGGTGGGGGTGGGGGTCGCTCGTGGTGGCCTCGCCGGAGGAGCTGTCGGACAAAGAGAGGAGGAGAGGAGCTGAGCAGGGAAGGGAAGAAACAAGAGGGAAAAGGAAAAATGGGGAGGAAGGGGGAGGCCGCGTGTGTTTTAGGGTTTTTATGATTAGCGACCGATTTAATATCGGTCGCTAACTGGGTTAATTTGAAATTTGAATTCATTAATTTAGCGACCGATTTAATATTGGTCGCTAACACGCTCTATTTAAATTTTTTTACGCGTGGTTTAGCGACCGAATAAATATCGGTCGCAAATATAATTAAAATTTAACCGTTGCATTTAACTCGGTCGTCATTTCGGTCGCTAAAAAGTCAGCAAGTTTTGACTTTTACTTTCCTTTATTTAGCGACTGAAATAGCGACCGATAACTCTTCTACGCTCTACTTCGGTCGCTAGTTCGGTCGCAGTATCAACTATAACCAGGTTTCATGTAGATCCTACAATCGGTCGCCATTTCGGTCGCAAACAGCAACCAACAAACTCGGTCACTATTTTCGGTCGCTAAATAACCTTTTTTTGTAGTGGATGCTCATGCAATGCATGAACTATAGCTGCGACTAAAATGAAATCATCTCTGGACGGTCCGCTGTTAGCCTATCCCCGGGAATTCACCCTCCGAGGCATAGACCCCACTCGACCATGTTTCAGGTCCACTCGACCATGTTTCAGGTCCCTCATATCAAAGACCATGTTTCAGGTCACCCCCTAGTGCCCTAACCGCTCATCATAATCTCATAGATAACCTCAAAATAATCTCATCTCATCAATCTCAGCCTCATATCACGATAATCATCTCGGTTAGGCACTGCTGTCACATATCGTATGCAATCCCCAAATACATCCTCGTGTTTCAACATAACTTATGATTTACTCAATCCTCTAAGCACAATCATAACACTCATCATATCATCATAATCATCATCATGTTATCCAAAACCATCATCATATATCATCATGTCATAATATCATTTCCAAATAATAAATACCAAAATATAATAATAATAATAATAATAATAATAATAATAATAATAATAATAATAAGTATAAACACTTTCAAAAATAATTACAACACTTATGATATCATACATCAAGTACCAAGTTCAAATCAACCAGTCAAACAGGCAATCATCAGGTAATAAAAATTATATATATATATATATATATATATATATATATATATATATATATATATATATATATATATAGCGTAACGACGATAAATGCACAGTTTATATATCATCATCGGTACCACTGAGTAGTCCCCAATATGGTATAGACATTGTCCGTTACTCGCTCTCCTGTAGGGTTTGGGTCGCCCTACGCCATTATCTAATTAAATGTAACCGCGCCGTTTCCGATGTTAAATAGTTTCTTTCCCCCACCTGAGAGTCGCGCGCTACACAGAACGAGACGAAACGAACTAAAACGAAGCGTCCTAGAAACTCCTCGATTCTGAATCACCAAGAAATAGGGTCTCCGAGCCTCAAAATCCACCTACGACTCACATTGAAAAAGGCATATTGTAAGAAACTCAAAATTGGCAGCAAATACCACCAAATCCGCTACTGATTCGGCCTCATATATCACAATCCATATAATTTTTTACATAATGGAACGGTGAGATTAGAGAACTACCTTCGGTTTACCTTCTCCAAACATTTCAGCTCGATCCAACGGTGGATGAGCCAGGGATGAACCTCGCAAGATGACTGGTCTGGAGCTACCCGAGTTGAACTCAACTCCAACTTCTAGGATAAATAACTCACACTCTGGGAAAGGTAAACAATTTCCAACCGTTAGATATGAAGAAATACTAGCGTAGAACCTCCATGTCAAATTTGGACACAATCCAATGGAGGATGAAGGCTTGGCGATGATTTCTCTGAAACTGTTCCTGCTCTTAAAGCTCTCAACAATGGTGTTTTGGGGGTTCTTTAGTGATCTCCCTCTCTCATTCTCTAATTCTCTCCCTCTCTCTATCTAGAACTCTCTGGCTTTCTGTTCTTTCCAACTCTCAGGTCTCATTCTCTATTTTCGGTTTCAAAAGGCTCAAGCGAAATCACTTGAGCCCTTTTTATTTTTTTCAAATTCCTGGCGCTTACGCTCAGCGTGAGTTTACCCACGCTCAGCGTGGGAGCGTCCACCAGCGTATTTGCATGCATGCCACGTAACCTGCCACGTGTCCTTGTGCATGGCACCACTTTCCCACGCTCAGCGTCAACTCCCCCACGCTCAGCGTCAACTCCCCCACGCTCAGCGTGGCCTCTGGTTAGCAACGTTGACTTCGTGTGTTTCTTCGCGTTCTGAGCTCATTTGAACTCCGATTGACCTCAAATTTGAGATAGAGGCTCATCAAGACCTAATAAACAACCTCAAACCATCAAAAATGCCTAATCTCAATCCTAACTCCAAATTTCTTGTTTCACACTCATACGTCCTAAAGAAGATAATTGGGGAAAACCCTAAGTTGTTTTCACGTTCAAACTCACTCGAGATGACTTCGTACTTTCCACGCAAAGGTTCCTAGACCTCAAACAACATCTTAAATATTTAATCCAAGCCTTAAACCTAATCCTCTTGCTTAAACAAAACATAAAATTACGGATGTTACAAAACTCTACCAAAGAGTTGTTAACATAAGATGATAAAAAACTTCTACAATTTGAAACAACAGTCCTATAATTAGTTTGGTCCTCTTGAAGGAGACCTAAGACTTCATCTTTTTGCACCTGGAGTCTGGGAGACTAACTATAAAATTTAACTTTGAAGAAATATCATCCCTCATCAAGTAAATTGTGATCAAAGTCGATACTTCGAGCTAGCTGCAAGAAATGTTCAATGCACTGTCAATTGTCCTCGACTTTATTTGCATAAACTAAAAAAACCAAAATGAAAAAGAGAAAAGATAAAACGCGTCTAGCCAATAACATCAAACGAGATATTTGTGGATAAAAACTGCACGCAGGTTACCCAGGTCTCGACAGTTCCAAATAAGTATACTTATGATTTCTGGCAGACCTGAAAACCATTCACCTCTTGATTATTTTCAGTATCAAAATATAATTCATCCATCTTCCTCATCCAATAAAGATAGATTCTCGTAGGCGGAGAAAATAACATTCCGCTAACATTCATCATTTTTCTACAACGGATGCACTTTCGTTGAATAGGGAAGGTGCGCCGTTCTCTAAACTTGGTAGGGTTGGTGCACAATAAAATGGAACATGAGAGCTAGAAAAGATGTACATCTACGCATGCAAGATTGTAAAAACAAATAGGAAAGCGAAGATTGCGGCTAAACTAAAGGGTAATACTAATATTGAGAGAAAGAGAAAAGTAATCAAAAGTAAAAGATTGACGTGTTTCCTTGGACACACCAGCTCCATGAATTTTATAACAAAATAATAATAATAATATTCTTTTTTTTTAGGGAAATAATAATAATATTTCTATCAATAATAATAATAATATTCTTAAGAAAAAAATGCATAGGCGATGATTCATTAAAAATTTAGGTATCAGAAAATAATATTTATGATAAAAAAGTCATAAAATCAACATTTTCTAGTTGGGTTTATTAAAGTTGAGTAGAATTTAAAATATCCAATCAATTCATACGTGGCGCTTGTTAAGCTTCCTTGCATCCTTCCTCACCGGTTTTAACTTTTCAGAAAGCGTCTTTCCTAAATAGAACACGTGTCCGCTAAATGGATCATTTAAATTTAATTATTATATATAAAAAATTTAAAAGTAGTTATTGGTTGTACACGTAATTAAGGAGCAAAAGCCAGCTAAAGAGAGAATTCTATGTTTAAATATACTAATGTTTTTTATAATGCATGGGGCAGCCGCGTTCGGGGTCAGGATTAGAGTCACTTAAAAAAACCACTTTTAATTTTAAGAATCTGCCAAGATATGATTATTGACTCACGCATTACTAAACTAGGTTAATTATACTGTTCTCTTAATTAAAAATAATAAATAGAAGTGTGAAACAAGAGAAACATGATAAAACCAATATGTGGTTGGTATGAGTAGTAAGGGATTTTGACATCTTAAATAAATGGTAAGGAATTCGAATCTTGACTCTTGTGTGTGGAGAAAACTTGACTAGGAGAAGAGAACCCATCTTGTATGCCTAATAGGTTTCCAGATGGAAATTAGTCACTATAAATAACAATGAACACTTCATACCTATATTATGATTAAAAAAAAATATGATAAACACACATAACATTCAAATAGAGGATCAAAGTATTTTTTTTTCTTTTTCAGCATAAGGGAATCGAAGAAAATAACTAGTAACTAGACTAACACCCAACGTAAAAGAGAAACATGTAAGGTCATGCGTGGGAGATCCCCGACAACTTTTTGATTAAAATGGGTTCCTTTTAAAAATTATTTATCGGTTTAGGATTATTCTGAAATTATTTATCAATGGAGGATCCTTTTGAACACATGACATTTTTTTTCCACTCTGACGGGTCAAAGGCGCCAGACTGGCGCCTTCAAAGTCGCTAGTCAGACTGACGCCTACCAGAGTCAAAGGCGTCAGTCTGACTGGCACTTACCATTATTAAAAAAAAGAGACAAAACCTGCCCTGTAGTGTACTGCGGTGTTCCTTTAAAATTGTAGGTAACTTTCTTTTAATTCTTACAATGTAAAATTTTTTTTACTACTGTAATAATTGATGAATATTTATTGGTTTAAATTATTATTGCTATTATTTTTTTATGCCTCTTGTGATATTATTTGCTACTTGTTATTAGGGGATTTTTTTTATTGTCTCTTGTTATTTTAAATAGATACTTTATCATTAATGTTATCGTTACTCCCAATACTTATAGTATAATTTTTTTTGTAGCGGTGTTCATTTAAAATTGTAGGTAACTTTATTTTAATTCTTACAAGGTAAAATTCTTTTTTACTATTGTAATAATTGATGAATATTTATTGGTGTAAATTGTTATTGCTATTATTTTTTATGCCTCTTATGATATTATTTGCTACTCGTTATTAGGAGATTTTTTTATTGCCTCTTGTGATATTATTTGCTACTTTCTTTTAATTATTAAGTTTATTTTTTTATTATAATATAATAGTAATATTACTTTTATTAGTATCGGTATTTACTATTAGTAATTGGTAATTAATTTTATTTTTTAATATTATTATTATTAGAAATTGTGAATTTATGGTTCATCTTCATCTTCATCCGACTTATCCTACATCTCGCTCTCCCAATCTTCATCTTCGTCGTCTTTGTCATCTGCATTTGACCCAAGGTTTACCGATACATTTCGCTGCTCGAAATTACTACCCAATGACGGCACAAGGAATGTGGAAGTGCCCGCAACATTAACATCAACGTACAACTCAAGTGTCGACATCCAAGGATTTTGGATTAAACCATCCGCTTGCACTCCACATCTCGATCATTAGCAATTTCAACAAGAATATATTTCGCCGGGTTGCCACATATCATATATCTTGTCACAATTTTTGAGACCGATTGATTTGATTGCAGCCTCAACTTCGAGTGAATCTTTGCCCTCAAACGCTCGTACCGGATGCCATGTTTTATTTGAACAATTTCTTGGTCCCCTTCAAATGTCATTCCTTCTGGTCCATCGAAAACTCTCTCGTTCGAGTACACAAATACTGCAACTTGGCTCATAACGTCTGCCCTACAATAATATCAAATACATAAAAATAACCCATAAATTTACAATTTATAATAATAACAATATTAAAAATACACAACAACAAATACAAATAATGGTATTAATAATATTAACATCATATTTAATATTAAATATGTAAACTTAAAATAACATTAATTTAACAACATTATTACCGCAAAATAAAAATAATAACAATAACCCATAAATTCAGAATTTCTAATAATAATAATATTACAAAATAAAATTAATTACCAATTACTAATAGTAAGTACCGATACTAATAAAAGTAATCTTACTATTATATTATAATAAAAAAATAAACTTAATAATTAAAAGAAAATAATAAATAATATCATAAGAGGCAATAAAAAAATCCCCTAATAACGAGTAGCAAATAATATTACAAGAGGCATAAAAAAATAATAGCAATAACAATTTACACCAATAAATATTCATCAATTATTACAGTAGTAAAAAAGAATTTTACCTTGTAAGAATTAAAATAAAGTTACTTGCAATTTTAAATGAACACAGCTACAAAAAAAAATTATACTATAAGTATAGGGAGTAATGATTACATTAATGATAAAGTACCTATTTAAAATAACAAGAGACAATAAAAAAAATCCCCTAATAACAAGTAGCAAATAATATCACAAAAGGCATAAAAAAAATAATAGCAATAACAATTTACACCAATAAATATCCACCAATTATTACAGTAGTAAAATTTTTTTTTACCTTGTAAGAATTAAAAGAAAGTTATTTGCAATTTTAAAGGAACACTGCAGTACGTGGCACTGCAAGGCAGGTTTTGTCTTTTTTTTTTTAATAATGGTAGACTGGCGCCTTTGACCTTGGTAGGCACCAATCTGACTGACGACTTTGAAGGCGCCGGTCAGTGCCAGTTAGATTGGCGCCTTTGACCCGTTAGAGTAAAAAAAAAAAAATTATGCCACGTGTCCAAAAGGACCCCCATTGGTAAATAGTTTCAGAATAACCCTAAACTAGTAAATAGTTTCTAAAAGGAACCAATTTTGATCAAAAAGCTAGATCCCCACACCTCATAAAAGAATAAAATTCACGCCGAACAGAGGGTGAAAGAGAATATTGATGTTTTAATTTGAAGGCTTAATTACACTTTTGATCCATAAGGTATAATGATTGTCCAATTTTGGTTCTCTGGTTTAAATTACGACAATTGGGTCCCTCAGGTTTCATGATTGTGCAATTTTAGTCTCCTAGGTCCCAATTGCGTCAATTGGGTCCTTTAGGTATCAGGATTATGCAATTTTGGTACCTCGAATATCACGAATGTTCAATTTTTAGCGCAAGTAGCCTTACGTGGTACACATGCCATTGATTTGACACATACTTTTTTTTTTATATTAGAAACTTTAGGGTGAGGGGATGACACCCCAGTCCACGGCAGGGAAAACCTTCGGGCTCTATGAGCACTTACAAAGGGATTTACATTTACCTCACCCTAAGGGGACTAGTGGGGGTTCGAACCTGCAACTTGTCAGATACGAGACCCTGTCATACTCCACTAGACCAACCCCTGGGTTATTGATTTGGCACTTACCGAGACAAGCTTGACAGCTTACATGACATTCATATGCGGCATTATTGACACCTCATACATTTTAATGGTCACGTGTACATCACATGAGTATAGGGCTCCAATGTTTCTATGCAAAAAGAATTTTTGAAGATCAGTCTCACATTAGTCCAAAGCGTGTCACGTAGGTTGCTGGCTTTAAAAATTGTACAATTGTGATATCTGGGTGACCAAAATTACACAATCATGATACTTGAAGGACCTAATTGGCGCAATTGGAGTTTGGGAGACCAAAATTGCACAATCGTGATACTTGAGGGACCCGATTGTTGCAATTGAAACCAGAGGGACCAAAATTACACAATCATAATACTTTGAGGACCAAAAGTACAATTAAGCCTAATTTTAAAGTAATGGGGCCAACAGCGACACTTATTAGGCTCGTGTTTCGTTAAATTAACAAATGGGCTTACTTCAATAAAATGAATCGATCCATTGAGAGTGTGTCTGAAAAAGCTGGAAAAAAAGATTATGCTGGTAATCTGTTTTCAAATAATCGATTATAATCAGAATCTGTTTTTGTTTGGGTATATTTGCTGAAAAGCGATTTTAAAATAATCTATTTCGTTTGGGTGGTGTAAAAAATCACTTTTATATAATAAATTACGAAAAAGGGTATGGAGTTATTTATTTATATTATTAATATTTAAGCTTTTTTAACATTGAAAATTGTTAAAATATTTAATTTTTTTTTAAAAATAATATAAATAAAACAAGTTTATTTATATGCCAGGGATTGCAAGATTACATGTGATTAATAATATTCATGCTTCTTTTAATGTTAAAACTTGTTAAATTATTTAACTTTTTAACAAAAAAATAATATAAATAAATAATTAAATATGATACCAGTACCACATATAACTTGACGTTGTAAGGGACAATGTGACATATTACACAAATCTACCCATGAATCCCACTAGCTTCAATTAAAGCAACTCAAAAAATACAAAAGAAGTGGGATGAGGGCAAAAACGGAAAGCAATGAATTGGTCGTGAATAATCTAGAAACATTTCATCAAACAATCAAGCAGTTTAGATGACGTAAAATAGTTGAAATTTGGTAAAAAAAAAAGCTTTTTTTAAAAAACAAACTATATATCTAAACAACAAATATTATTTTAGAAACAATTTTTTTACTCAAACTTTAGTGAAACATTGTTATTTCATCTTTCCCAAACATACACTGAGTGGTTGCTTCCTATGCCCAATAATAATCTACAAGAACCCAATTGGGGTTAAACTATCCAATCCAATACCCAAAGATCAACTATCACGATTTCATGCACCTTTGAACCAGACCAGAACCGTGTGGCGTCTTTCGACTGTCGGGATTCCACAACACAAAATTTTTTATACCCGGATAAGAAGACATAGACTAACTAACATCTCTCCTCTCTCCCTCTCTCTATCCTTTCTCTCTCTTCTTCTCCCCTCTCTCTTGTGACTCCTCAAGAATTTGTTATGTCGTGTCATATACTGTCCGTATACCTTTTTACAAATAAAACGCAAGGTGTATGCCAGTATGGTTATTGACAGACTAATCCCTCTTTCTCTCTGTATATGATGATGTCGAGAGTCTGAAACCCTAAGCATCCACAGCTGAATCGATAGCCGTCAATGTCCTTGACTATTTCCATTAGGTGTGCTCGCTAAGCTCGTCTCTTTTTGTTTTGAAGCATGAACATTTAGGTCACATTGACTAAAAAGTTTGATTTCTTAAAACAATTTCTTTCCTTAACGTGTGCCTATGATGGTTTTCTTAAATTTACTCCGAGATTTATTTCTATGACCTCAGTTTTGCTCTGAGGCACCTATTTTATATGAGGTTTTTTCTTGACCTCTAATGGAATCCCATATATCAGCATTTAATTTCTGATATATATCATCTGTCATAGAATGTTTGAATTTCATATGCTACATGTGAAGCTCAAGTTTTTTTTCATTTTTATTTATTTTCCTGCCTGAGTTTTAATTGCAATCTATTGGTTATTATTTACTGCAAGTCTGCATTTCTTTTTATAAATATTGGTTAGCCCTTATCTGTGTTAGTGCAAAATCCATTCTGCTAGCTTGCAAAGGAAGAAGTGGAATGCAGAGAGTAACTTACTCCAAGTTTATGACTTTGTGTGTGATCAGTTGAGACCATGTAAGAGAGAACGGCAAGGGGAATGAATAATGTACTGGACTGTCTCATTTCTTCCCCTCTATTCTCTATTTCGGTATTCCTTCATTCCTTATCTTTTTACTTGTTATCTCTCTTGAAAGCTTATTTTACTAAATAAAAGTTCAAATAGTGTCATTCACTATTTATCATAGCACCTGTTTGATAAAACTCTGATGCATAATTAATTTCATAGATGAAACAGATACATAAAAAAGCATCTCACAGAAGAGTGGTTAAACCGATGATTGAAAAAAAATCTCAACCATTCATTTTGAGGGTTGTCTCATGTCTGAGAGACTGAGACACTTGTTTTGTGCATGTTCATTTCTAAATTAATTTTCTTATGATATTGAAGTATTCTGAATTAAATCTGATACTTTTTTTTTTTATTTAACGTCTTTCAATAAAATGAATTTTGTTGTTTTTTCCGTTGTTACTTTTAAGTAATGAAATGTTCAAAGGCGGTTTTCGTCAGTACTTTGACTTGTAGAGATTATATAATGATTTGGCCAATAGTGTATTCAATTGCACGTAGTATCAGATGTGCTTGTGATGATCAATTATTTTTTTGGTTACAAATATAAATTTGCTAGAAGAAGGGCTTGAACCTTCAACCTTGTGGTTAACGTGCCCTGAGATATTCTCTCCAGCCCCCAATACTCCATACTCTCTCCTGCAAAATATCAACTGTCAGAGGCATTTTTTATGGTTCAGATTAAAAGAAAGGAGAAAAAACACTTTTGACCATAACAACCAAGTGTTTTTTTTTTGTTTACTTTTAATTTTGGCCATAAAAATACATCTAACAGTTTATATTTTGCAGGAGAGAATGATCCAGAGGATTAGGGGTGGAGAGGATCCTGACGCGTGGTTAACAGTCACACGCTCTAACCAACTAAGCTACTGATAATTTAATTGTCACCAACTCTGAGGCCATATCTTCTTCTAAATAGGTGAATATATTGTCTCCGATGGACTTGTGATATGTGATTGGCATGTCTTGTTATTCCAGCATATTACGATTTAATTTGACGATCTGTTCTATTTTGTTAGAGCACATGCTTGAATCATGTTTTTATAACCTGAAATTTTATCTATTAAGATTGGTATAATTTTTCAGAGTACTTTGACTTGTAGAGATTATATATTCAGATACTTTAGCAATGATTTGGCCAATGATGTACTCAATTGCACATAGTATCAGACATGCTTGTGATGATAATTTAATTGTCACTACCTCTGAGGCCAGATCTTCTTATGAATAAGTGAATATATTGTCTCCGCTGTGACTTGTAATATTTGATCGGCTAGTCTTGTTACTCCTGTTATTCCTGCACATCATGATCTGTTCTATTTTGTTAGAGCACATGCTCAAATCATGTTTTTATAACCTGGATTTTCCTCTATTAAGATTGGTATAATTTAATTTTTCAAAGAGTACTTTGACTTCTGGAGATTATATATTCAGATACTTTAGTAATAATTTGGCCAATGATGTACTCAATTGCATGTATTATCAGACGTGCTTGTGATGATAATTTAATTGTCACTACCTCTGAGGCTATATCTTAAAAGTTCAAAGGCAATTTTCAAATAGTACTTTGACTTGCAGAGATTACATATATACTTTAGTAATAATTTGGGAAAGGATGTACTCAATTGCACGTATGATCAGATGTGCTTGTGATGATAATTTAATTTGTCACTACCTCCGAGGCCATCTTCTTCTGAATAAATGAATATATTGCCTCTGTTGTGACCTGTGACTTGTGATATTTGATCGGCTAGTCTTGTTATTCCTGCATATTACGATCTGTTCTATTTTGTTAGAGCACATGCTTGATGTAAACAATTTAATTTCCTTTTGTTATTGCTTATCTCAAACATGATGTGGGACTTATTTAATTCTAAGCATTAGGGATATCTCTGAAAGTCATTGAATTACGGAGCTGCGGCTGCCACTTTAAGTTTGTTCGTGGTGGTGCCTTTGATGGCTTTAAATATACCATGAGCTTCAGCCTCGAAAAGAAACCTTAATCTGAGGCACATGTTGCTTGCTTCACTGCTTTTTGTGTTCAGATTTTGCCTGTACTTGAATGACAATGTTAGTGGTCCTGAGAAATGTGTACCTTTTCAAGTAGCGCTTGAAAAAAAAGGAGTTGCCCTTGAAGCTAATAAAGATGGTGCCAGTAATATGATACAAGCCTGATGATTGTCACTAAGAACGGAGATTTGAAAGTTGCTTTTGTTGAAGCCCGACTAGCTTTGGGCTCCAAAAGCAACTTATGTAATAAATCGTCCCATATTGGTATTAATGAAGGCTTGCTTTGTGTTGGTTTCATTTTGGGTCATAACTAATACTGCCACACCGAATGGATGTAGTTTGATATAGTAACCTTACTAGACGATGGAGAATATGCAGCTTATTTGGAATGAAAAAACTTAGGAGCACCACTAAAATAAAATCTGTCTATTGCTCCTGTTTAATTTGACATATAAGTAGATAGCTTCTTATATACTCACAATTGATGGTGAGTAATATAATATTTATTTGGTATTCCATTATTTTTCTGGTCAGATTAGCTGTTTCGGATTGTTGCAGTCCCTTCCCAATCATCTCTATAACCTTCATGTGTATTGCTGCTTTGTGGAAGAATAGTTTGTTAGTTTTAAAAGGATAAAATAGGTAGATTGGTCATATATATTTTTTTACCTTTGACATTGGTCCTATAAGTTTTTTCTTTTCAATTTCGTCATACACATTACGTTATGTTTTTATGTAAGTTCTTTCTGTCAAGCTCGACCTAACGCCATCATATCAAAAGTCATGTGTTAGATTAACATGATAGTCACGTTAGGTCATAACTGACGGTGTTTGTTCGAAATTGACATAAATGACCAATATGGTAATGGAGCATAACCTCAAGGATCTTTTGGAAAAAAAAGAAAAAAAAACTTAGGATCGATGTGGAAAAAACTTATAGGATCAATTTACTTATTTTACCTTGAAAAATGAAGGACTCGATGAGATACCCGTGAATCGGGACATAAACTAGTTTGTGAAAAAAAGATATTCCTTAAGTTTTGCCCATTTGTTTAAAAGAGTGAAATTTTTTTTTTTTTTTGAACGGGGTGAAAATCAAATTTTTGAGTTTGACTTAAAGTAAGAAATTTAAGTTTGGTTTATTATTATGCTTGATGATTATTTTATTTAATAAGTAACAGGTGTGGAAACCACTAAATTAAAAAGGCTAAAAATTAAAATACATATATATTAATTAATAAGGATAAAGCTCTTCTAAAATAAATAAAATGGTAAAGTCAAAGTAAGGGTATGTTCATTCTTGATTAGTTAAAATGTATTGAAATTTTAATTATTTTAACTAATTAATGATGTGTTGACTTTTATTTTCTCATTTTATATTTTTGCCCCTAATCTAACAAGGATAAAAAGATGTTTGTATGTGTATCAAATTCATTGAACGGACAGGAGGGGAAACTATGTTCTGCTTATAGTCAGCTGAAAAATATTGGTTACTTGATGTTTTCAACTTCTTCATGAAGGCCTTCTCTTTCTCGATTCACTCGTGACGAAAGGGGCACAAATCTGCTCTATGTAGCTATTTTGTCAACACACACTAGCAAGATCAGAGCACGTATCAATCTGAATCACTTACACGTTCTAGTTTTACTGTTTTAGAGAGAAAAACTTTACCAAAATAGCTTCCATTCTATGTCTAGCGTCTTGGAGTTTTGTGATCCGCAGATAACAAAGTTGTTATATACTCACATGCACTAGTCAGATTTAGTGGAGAAAATTGACATTCCCACTATCAACAACATCAAGACTGGTGAGAACATTTGAGCGTTTTTTCAGTTCTTGAATATGATAAGTTGAACATACACTAGGCAGAAGCAGAACAACTAACAATCTATTGCTTTCGCACTGTTACCATACTTTAGGCTATCCTTCGGCTATAATCTGTGTGTATGTATGTAAATTGCACTCAATAAAAAATTGACCCTTCTGCACATGGGGAATCACAGCCACAATTGGTGCCTACCATCTGTTTTCCTTGCACCTTAGCAGATGTACCTAACCTGTGGTGTTGACTGTTGAGGCGCAAATTGAAGTGCTATATAGTGAGTTTAATTGGATGTATCTCGACTGTTTCTGTACTATATATCCATACATTACATATTATTATTGAAATTCTCACACCATTTTTTTACATCATTTTCGTGTTCATTAGAAAAATTTATACTACATCATTATTTTCCTAAGATATTTAATGGCTATTCCCACTAGACTTTGACTTGGATCACTGTGCCAGACTACTAGTTAAGGTTTTGCCATACCAATTTCTGCGTCATCGTTCCACTTTTCATAGTGTGCTCCATAATGACTTAAAATATAACTTTCAAGTCCCCTTTGTACCCCAATACTGACTTTAGGTTTTCACACACACACACATAAAGGCCACAAGCCGATGAAAGCTTTGCATAGAGTGCAGACACGTTGTCCCCTAAGAAATAAAATGTTGCTATCACCTTTTCTACTTTGTCAATACCATTGCTCCCAACCATCATTCACTTTCCATTGTCTCAAAACATCCAGAAAGATCTTATTTACTTGTATATAAATTGAGAACTAGCATTATGGGAAGCAACATAGCCTTTTAGCTTGTGTTGCTAAGAAGTCTATGACAAGCATGGCAGGCACTCTCTTTCGTCTATTCCTGATTTTTATGGGGATTTCTCATCTTATATGCTTGAAAGCAGTCCCAGTTACAAGTAAATTCTACTACATAATTTCTAATTTTATTCTTGTATATTTGTAGTTATCCTTCATATCTTAGTCTCCTTACAAATTAATGGCTTATTTATATGAGCAGGGACTGAAAGCCTTATCCAAGGTCCCCAAGTTGACCTTACTCTGGAGAATACCCACAAGGTACAATTTGATGGCCTTAGACTATTCCTAAGTTGCTTAAGACACGCAATGCATTTTGTAAACCATATAATACACCAAATTAAAGGGCTTATTTTCCATCCATGTATTCAAATACAGGTTATGACTGAGAAAAAATGGCACTGGGAGGAGCCAACCATTGCTGATAGAATGGACTTGGAACTACATGACTACGCACCATCAGGGGCTAATGGTCGCCACACTCCAAGAGCACCATAATGTGTGAAATGGTGTTTTGGTTATTAATTCCTCTAGGTAGCTAGTAGTAGGTGTGCTCTATGTAATACAATCTTGCGTAGACATAATAGGTGAATTCTAGGGGCATTATAATTAATTAATTATGTATTTACTGAGAGAAAGGAGTAACTAGAGTTGAATCCCCAATGTGTACGGTATTATTATGGGAAATCAGACCCTTATGTTTGTTAAATTTTGCTTATGTGCACTGAAATTCTAATTGTACTATATTGGTCTAAGTAACATTACTGCCCATTTGTGCTTTCCTCCTAGAAGTACCGATATCAGTTCTACCTTCAAAACTATTGTAACAGAAACTTTTGGGGTTACCTGTTGAGTATAGCTTGCATTTGTCAACAAAAAATAATAATAATAATAATTTGTCATTAAAATTAAAAAATATCACTTGTTAGTTTATTAAATGTATCTCCTTCCACAATTTTCTAATGAAAAATCGTCTCTGTTGATTTGTAAGGTACTATACTGGTTAGTAAGTATCTCTCTTATTAATATCCAACATTATTTGGCAGTGGACTCTCCTTCAAAGGATCTATATGGAAAACAAAAACACCACTATTCCACTAACATTAAACCTACATGGAAAGAAAATCTAACAGATATAAATCGCTTTTTTGGTAAACTAGCATGCATGTAATTAAAGTACCTCTCAGAAGCTGAAAAAATGGTCGTTTATGCATGGTGCCAAAAATCTTCCACCCCTGTATTTAGGAGTAGTTGAATAAACTAAGGTTAGTAAGTACATTTGATTACGAGATGGGGATGCATCTGGCGTTAAACCGACAAGTAGCCTTTCATTTTAGCCCTTATTTTGTCCAACAGTACATATGGAAATATAAAAGTAAATTATCATTTGTCCACCCACTGCAAGTTGATAGGTGTTGCATAACCATGCATGTTTGCAAAGAAAATTAGGAACTAATCCAAAATGTTTGTTTATTTTATGTAATCATGTAATAGTTGGTCACTAAGTACTCTTAAAAAATATCTCATCTAGCATATTTAATAATTAATACTAATATATGTTCAGTGGTAAAAAAGCAATCTGTATGATGGTGGGAACATATGTTTGTCTACCACTTCCCTATATATCAAACTTTTGTTGGAAAAGTTCGAGGCCAATATAATAATATTCATTATAGCATATGATGTTAGAGGAACTCTTACGAGCACATATTATTTTTTGAACGAGATACCTCTGCGGCCCAATTGGATAAAGACATTACAGTATTAGTATTACCATTTAACTGGTTGGTTACATATGCGATGCAGAATGAAAGGTGACATACCAAGTTTCTTTCTTATTACAACGATAAACTATGTATGAATATGACTGACTATTACACTATTATGACACGCTCAAACCATACGAACAAATTATGCATAACTGACTCATCATGAAACGGAAAGTTACTCGAGGAGCAATTACAGCATTAGGCAAGAAAACCTTAGTCATCTGGGGATGGAGCAACAGCTGGTTCTTGTGAAGGAGCGACAGCAGGTGCTGGTGAAGGAGCACCTGTTTGGTCAACACGCGAAAATCCAAATTTGTTGATGAGCTCATTTGCAATTAGCTCATTGGCACTGTCTGTGGGGTGGTACTCATCCCAGAACACATACTTGCTTCTATCTTTGCACAATGTTGATGCAGGTACACATGTAAGGGCGGGTCGAATGTTCCCAAAGGAACAACAGGGCGAGTCTGAGTTTTGGAATCCTTTAAACCAAACATGATTACAATGGTTATTATGGAAGTAACTATCAGCAGCAAAGTATTTTAATTTATATTGTTTTGAATTTCTTATCATGCATGCAATTGTTTAGAAAGTAATGACATTGTGAAACCTATAGAATTTCTTAATTATACTAAATTCTTATATATGATGTCTAGATAGTTAATTGGCAATGGTGTATGCATCCAATTAGTAAGGAAAGTAACAAATTCACTTACCGTACTTAATGGGATTGCTAATGACATCATAAACAACATCATATGCATCTCCAAATCTATAGTTTGCATTAGGAAGATGCTTCACCAAGTCATCTACTAACTTGCTTGCAGCTTTGTTAAAGGCAATAGCCAGTTTGTTTGTCTTTTCTTGACAATTCCCAGTTGTAGTAAGCACCCTTTGAAGGGGAATGCAGCCCATTGGACCCAGCCCAAAAACCATCAGTTGCCTTGCTCCTAAGCGATGAAGTAGCTAAACAGAAACACGGCAACGGCATAGTTGAAAACATTTTTATTATTGGATTGGATGCAGAATAATAATAAAGAAATATTGGTTGGTTGGGGTAGAGTAAACTAAATAACCTTCAGTTGTTTTCCTAGTGTTCCTATCAAGTAGTCCATGAAGGTTTCATCATTGTATGTCCATGAATCAGTGTAAACAGGCATCAAGTAGTTGTTGATGAAGTCATTACTCCCTAAAGCAATAACATAACGAGCTTCCTGGAAAAATGTGTTTGCAGCCTCTTTTCCAATTTTTGATCTAATTAGGTCTCGTGTCCCCTGAAACAGCTCAATTTGTTTGTATAGAGAAAGCCTTTCGATCTGCAAGAGGCATAATTTTTAATCCAAAATATATCAATGTCTTGCTGAATGGTTATAAGGCACATATATAATTGACACTTGTAAGTTGTAACTCACAAAATAGGTGCCAGTTTCATTCAAGATGCCACCACCCCCGGAAGCATAGTTTGCTCCGTTTTCTAGTATAACATCTTTAGTCAAAGATGGGTCCAGGAATGCAGGAGGCCTAGGGAGGCCCATTTTGTCACCTGAAATGTACATGACAAACACTAATATACCAAATTTGATCACAGATTGATTAAATGTAACACATTATATAGGATTATGTAAATTCACCAAATTGCATGATGATATGATCAATGAATTAGTTCCTTCTGCTCATTGCTAACAGTGACTAAAAAGTGAAAAGATTACCTATTATATCAGAAACCGTGCGACCATTAGAGAACCTTCCATTAGGTAAGCCATTACCCATATCTATACCATACCAAGGGAGGCTTGCCTGAGCAAGGCTTCTGGATAAGTGCCTATTATTTCCAACATCCGAGAGGGAGTCCCCAAAAATGAATTGCACCATCTTGCAATGGAATCCTTCCAACTCAATTCCCAAAATGGTGGCTACAATAATAACTAGTGCCAGATTGAGCTTCATGTTTAATTTGTCTTGTAAGTTATGCATTTGGGTTGGTGTTTTATAATAGCTAGGAATTTACAAGTCATAGAATGTCACTACCGTATAGTTTGGCAGCAACACACAGAAAATGTCACGAGCATGCAAGTAAAAGCGGGAAGTAGATCGTTTGATATACCAACTTTTACTATTTCAAACCTACTGCCAAGCACCCGTATACTTTGTTACAACTTAGTAAGATTAGTAGATAAAAATATTTGCCAAAGTCCTGATTTTGTTCATGTTGCTACTTGAAAATCCCATCACAAAGAATACGAATCAAGAATTGGAGAAAATAGGAACCTTAAAATTGATTTCTCAACAAGCGTTGGATGTATTGTCCGAGGAGTGTATTGTTATGGTAAGTTCACCAAACCAGAGAATATAATTTCACTCAAACTTGTGTCAAAAAACAAATCAAACCCACCACTACTACTAAGTGATTTTTAACTACATATTCTTCAAAAATGCCTTTACATTTGAATGCATATGATAGATAGAATTTGGAATTTTCTATCACACTCAAATCAAATCTTATATTAAAAAACTTATTACTAGAATTCAAAATTTTACAATATAAATAAAGTTCATATTTGGGGTCTGAATTAATTATTACGTTAATTAAAAATCATTACTATCTTCTTTTTTATTATCAGTCATTACTATCTTTTATTAAGGTACTAATTATTAAACTTCAAAATTATTGCAAGTAAATGAATTGCATTTCTGTTTCAATATGCAGTATGTGTAGAGCATCTGAATAATCTCCTGTGCATCTTTTTCTTCAATGTGCCTTTGCTATGAATCTATGGCAATGGATTAGCATTATATTTTCAACAGTATAATTATTTTCAGAATTTCACATATCTTTGTGAAGGGAATACTTCTGCGGACAAACTTGCAAATTATGTTATTCATCATTTGGGGTTTGTGTGGTGGGATTCTATTCCATCTTTTATTGGTGATGACATCAGTCGAAATAGACTTGCCCTTTCAAGTTATAGATTTAGATGATTCTTTCATTTTTGTTTTTCATGTATTTTGGATTATGTCCCCATGTTTTTTGTTTTTATTCTTTTTTGCCTATTTTAATAATATTGTAGTTTGTCTATTTTAATAATATTGTAGTTTGCTGCATATGATTAATAAGGTAAGCGGTGTCAACCTAATTGGGATGACTTGGCTTGTTTTGATGCTATAGCATTCTACTTTTATAAAAAAATGATTTTTTTTTTAAAATATAGTGAAAAAATCTTAATGTAGTAAGGTGTATTTAGGGGTTGTATTCAATCAATATTTCAAAAATTTATTTTATCATAAAAAAGTCTTGATATGTTCAATTAAGATTTTAAATAGTTTAAAAAAGCCTTACGATATTTAATCAGGACTGATGAGATTTTTTTTAAAAAGATATACGAATCTGATGGTATCCAGTGACATTTTACAACTAACAAAAAATCTCGTAATATTAAAAGAGTTCCTACTTTTGATAAATTACTTTTTAAGGTGAATTTTGTAGATTTTTCCACGGAAAACATAAATATCAACCTCATATCAAAATTGGAGCATCCTAACAAGTGTCGTTTGGTATTATTTAAGGAATCAATAATAAAAATTTTGTATGAAAAATAATGTATTTAATATAACGAAAAGTATTAAACTTAATTTTCCAATACAAATTTTTCTTTTTTATATTCCTTAACCAACATACTAAAATGAGCAAAATCTTCTTTTTTAATACAACGATGTGTATAGGTCTAGGAGAGCCGCCCCTCTCTCAAGATTCCCTCTACTCCTCTTTTCCTTCTTCCTCATCCATCAGAAGTGGGTGGTTTCGGGCATTTTTTGACCTGGAATCACCCCTCTACATCATTTTTTTCTTTCATTTTATCTAAATAAGTGGTTTTTCCACATAGTTCTGGTTTTTCTTTCGTGTTTTTCCTTGTTTTAGTCGTCTGCATGCGACGGTGTTTCGTTGCGGTATTCATTTGGTTCAGATTGGCAGATCAGTTTCGATCCATATATTACAGATTCAATCAAGACTTGAGCGTCAACGTTATAGATCCGGATGCATGGGTATTCCGGTCACTTTGATTTTGTCACATTTGTAGGCATTTTGCAGTGTTATGCTATTAACCTGGATGCTGTGAGTTTGTTTGCAGATTCATCATTTTTCGGTTTTTTGCGATATGTTGAATTTATGTTGTTTTCGATAAATTTTATCAATTTGAATGAATGAATATTTTTTTAGTAAAAAAAATACCCTAAAATCACTCTATAACAAGACCCATCAAAATTTCATTCAAACCCTTCATTCTTTTTTACTCAATCCTATTTTCTTTCTCTGCTACGTAAATCAATAACTTCTCATTGGAATGTGCAATTCCCCCATACCGAATTACTCATCCATCTCTTTGTGAGAAATTTTCAAAATTCTTAAACGGTTAAATCTAATTAATGGCGCCTAATTGTCACTACTTGGTCACGTAGTCTAGCGGTAGTGACTTCATTGGTTTGGTGCCTTGGTCAGTGTTCGAATCCTATGTCCCTCATTTTTGTTGAATATTATGACCGTTGTTTAACGTTCTGGAAAAAATTAAATGATAATGTGCTGTTGAGCAGATTCGAACCTGGCTCTGTGAGGGAAGGGACACATCTATTGGCCACTAGGCCAACTGATGTCTTGTGTTAATGAACGTTAATACTACTTATGTATCGAATTTGACCATTTTTGAAACTTTTGAAGAGTTGTTTCCTTTCACCAAGTGACATGAGTTGATCTATAAATAGAACTATCTGCATGCAGTATTTGACACGAAAAACTCAGAATCTCTCAACCATTCTTCACTCCAAATCACCTTCTTTTCTCCATTATGCGCAAAGAGAGTTAATGAGACTATTGTTCTGTAAACTGCCATTGTTGATACGCTTGGTTTAGGGTGTGTAAACCAAACCAAGGTTCTCCGTTGTATCCTGAAGGGGATTCGCTGGTTTTACCTGTTGCATCCAATCTACGAGGAGAGATTGGTGGGGGCAAATCGAACCTAAAGCCTAGTGTTCCTACACGCCTTGGAGATTGCGCATTACCATTGTTTTCTTCTTCTTTGTTGCAGATCCATACTCCATTTTCTAACAATCTTTAGGTTCGATTTCGTTTTATTAAAATGGTTGCAACATTGAGGGAGATAACATTAGACTTAGTCAAAGTTGAGAGGGTCGAAGGTGGTAACTCCGTTTGTTGGGAGAAAGAGATGCATGGTCTTTTTACAAGAAAGAATAGATGAGTAGTCATATGTTTCATCAAAATATGTTTATTTGTGACCAAGGTGAAAGGTACACAATTACTTTTCATGGCTATGTTATACTTGGTGTTCTAAATTCATGTGTGTACAATGCTAAATGCATTCTTTGTTTGTGTTAAAATTAACATGTGGTATTAGAGCCTTAGATGCATGATTCTTAGAATACACTCAAGTATGTGAGTTTTGATGAACATTAATATGTTTGGTTTATGATGCATGCATGCATGTTGCTCTATTTTGATAGAAAGGTCTTAGATATACATGATTATATCAAGTGCATGTATTAATGGATTTGATCCATGTAAGAACCAATTATTTTTTAAAATAGACAACCTTGTATTATGAGGGCATGATTTTGTGAATATAAGATGAAAATTATTTATTGCTTTTGTAGAAAGCATAAATGTTTTGGATGTGTTTTTGAATTGTTCTATGTTGTCAAAATGAACATGGATTTCCATAGAGGAATGATATAGAAAAATGGAAAATGATATTTAATCATTGTTTGTTTGTTTTCTTTTATGATAATTATTTAGATTTATAATAGAACATGTTTAAACATAAATTCAATAAATGAAGACAATGAAAATAAGTTTAAATTGGGATAGAATGACCAAAAAAAAAGGGAGTGAGTCGTGTGAACCCAGTTTCCTACAAAATGGGTTTAGTTAACCCGGTTGGAAGCAGGAAGTGATACCCAAAAGTCGCATTTTATTGGAAAGTTGCATTTTGGTTAAAGTTAACTATATAAATCGGTTCATCACTAGTACCAATTGGTACGTTGGTCTAGCGGTAGAACGTTGCTCTCCTTTCCTGCGGGTTTCAAGTTCAAATCACAGAACTAGCGGTTTTGAACATTTTCTTTTGTAAACAAAATGTTTTGAATGAAAAAGTGCACGTGGAGGGATTTGAACCCGAGATGCATTGGCAGGATCAAAGGAGTTTGACAAGCTTACCGCTAGGGCAGGGACATGTAACTTTCCAGTATGGTCTTTAATATTGTATATGTATCTGGAATAATTGGTTAATTATTTTTGTTTATATCTGGCATATATGATTTAAAATTATTTTGAATGCTTGTTAGTAACTGTTAAGGAAATGAATATTCTCAATTACCCATTAGTTTTGATGATAATATATGTTATTATATAGTGTGGATAAATTGAAATTGTTTGTCATATGGCATTTATTAAATGCTTTTAGGAGTTATAAGAATAGGAGAATTTTATAACCCTAGTTAGTTTGAGTCTACTGGAATAGTTGTCCAAACAACTGCATCTTATTCCCCATAACAAATTAATATTAGTTGAAGATGAAAATAGGATATTAAAAGAAATAATAAAAATCATGGTATCCTATTATGGTCTAACAAAATGATATTGGGGAGAAGCCATGTTGAAGGCTTGTTAGTTAGTTATAGTTCCAAACAAAATGAACATGATAACCCAATATGAGCCCTTGAATTATAGAAAGCCAAATCTCAACTATTTCATAGTTTGTGGTTGTAGGGCAATAATAGAAGTTCTTGAACCAAAATAAAGAAATTAAGTGAAAGGTGAATTGAATGTGTGTTCTTGTGCTATGCTAAAAATAGCAAAGCATATAGATTCATGGTTATCGAATCTAATGACTCATATCCTGTAAATACAATAATTGAGTATCGGATACAATATTTCAAAAGATAGGTTTAACTCAATTCCAAGTCACGGTGATAATGTTCATAGGAATGAACATAATCCGTAAATCAATGTATCTAATAAAGATACTTTGGAAGGTTCAGAACTTAGAAGAATTCAGAGACCTAGAAAAAAGAAAACGTACAGACCAATTTTTTTCATGTTTCTTGTTGAAGGAACAAGAGAGTCCATAGACAGTTATGGACCAATCTATTATTATACAGGAAGTTATCCATAGACATTTGAAGAGGCAATAAAGTCTCAAGTTGTCGCTTTCTGGAAGGAGGCTATACAAGAATAAATGGACTCAATAAATGGGGAATAAAATGTGCAAATTAGTAGACCTCCCACTTGGTTCTAAACCTATAGGTTGTGAATGGATTTTTGAAAGGAAAATGAAGGTAGACAGGACCATTGATAAGTTTAAGACAAGATTAGTTTCTAAGGGATTTACACAAAAGGGATTGTCTATTTTGATACATATACACTTGTGGCAAGAATTGCCTCAATTAGAGTGCTATTGGCACTTGGATCCATCTATAAGTTTGTTATCCATCAAATGGATGTGGTATTCCTAAATGAGGAAATAGATGAAGAGATGTATATGACATAACCTGAAGGGTTTATGGATAATGGTCAGGAAAAGAAAGTGTGTAAATTGAATAAGTCATTGTATGGACTAGAATAAGATCATAAGCGATGTGATCAAAAGTTTGATCAAGTTGTGCGAGCTAATGGATATAAAATAAATAAATCTAACAAGTGTATTTATAGTAAATTCAATAGTGGAAAAGGGGTCATGATTTGTTTGTATGTTAATGATGTGTTGTTATTTGGTACTGGTCTAGGTGGTAGAAGAAACTGAGAGTTTCTTATCTAGAGATTTTCATATGAAAGACTCAGTGGTAGCTGATGTGATTCTAGGAATTAGAATAATAAGAGATGGTGAGAATGTAGGTTTACCCCTATCTCACTATGTAGAAAAGGTATTAAATAAATTTAATCACTTTGATTGTTAACCTATCACTACTCCATATGATCATAGCATTAATTTAGTACCAAATAAAGGTAGTTTAGTAGCACAACTTGAATACTTAAAAGTAATTGGATGTTTATATATGCCATGACGTGTACCCGGGAAAACATTGCATATGTTGTAGGGAGACTAAGTAGGTATACAGGTAATCCAAGCAAAGACCACTGGCATGTTGTCCGAAGAGTATTGAAATACTTGAGAGGGACAATGAACTATAGTTTAAAATTTAAACTATAATGGGTATCCTTCTATATTAGAAGGTTACATGGATGCTAGTTGGGTGACTTATACAAGAAGATCATGCTTCAATAAGCAGTTGAGTCTTCACAAATGGTGGGGGTTCTATTTCTTGGGGTTTCAAGAAATAAGACGGCATTGCCGGTTCCACCATGGCTACAGAATTCAATGCATTGGCAGCAGTAATAAAGAGATCGAATGGCTTAGAAATTTGTTGTATGGGATACTAATTTTAATGGCGCCAGTATCCATACAATGGGATAGTGAGTCAATATTATCAAGGGCATATAGCCATGTTTATAATGGAAAGTCCAGGAACATTGGGCTAAGACATAGTTATGTCGAGGAACTAATTGCAAATGGAGTAATATCCAGGGTCTTTATAAGACGAAAAGAAATCTTGCATCCTTTGACGAAAGGACTGACAAGTGATATGATGTGGAAAAACATCATTAGGGATGGGAATCAAGCCCATATCTACATGATCACCAATGGTGGAAACCCAACTCACACTTAGTAGCATCAAGTCTTGAGTTCAATGTGGCCAAAGTACACTATGAGAGTGATTGCAAGTACTTGACAAATAGATGCATCCCAAGATTTAAAAGCACTTGGAAACCATAAGGACAAAAAGAAATGGGTGAGCTTTTGCTCTTAATGGACCTATAGCATATATATGCTGAGGTGCCCAGCTTATGGGGGTGCTTCTGGTAAAGTCAACCTATGTGAGAGTGAAGTGTGGCCGCTTCTTAGAGTTGGGCTTGACTCTGTAAGCTCTCATGAAAGGATACACGACACATGACCTTACCAAATGTGTCACACTACCACGTCGTTCAATGGTACCGAGATTTCATGTGTAAGTCATGCACGCTTGTATTAATGAATATTTGGTTCAAAGCTTGTCTACCAAATTATTCGGGGATGAGTGAAACCCATGGCTTACTAAGCAAAGGTTCAAATCGTCAAGATACTTTTGTCCGAAAGCATGCGATTTCCGGAATAATGGGATTTGGATTTATTTTGAAAATGGTGGGGGATTGTGAGAAATTTTCAAAATTCTTAAACGGTTAAATCTAATTAATGGTGCCTAATTGTCACTACTTGGTCGCGTAGCCTAGCGGTAGCGACTTCATTGGTTTGGTGCCTTGGTCAGTGTTTGAATCTTAAGTCCCTCATTTTTGTTGAATATTATGACCGTTGTTTAACGTTCTGGAAAAAATAAAATGATAATGTGCTGTTGAGCAGATTCGAACCTGGCTCTGTGAGGGAAGGGACACATCTGTTGGCCACTAGGCCAACTGATGTCTTGTGTTAATGAACGTTAATACTACTTATGTATCGAATTTGACCGTTTTTGAAACTTTTGAAGAGTTGTTTCCTTTCACCAAGTGACATGAGTTAGTCTATAAATAGAACCATCTGCATGCAGTATTTGACACGAAAAACTCAGAATCTCTCAATCATTCTTCACTCCAAATCACCTTCTTTTCTCCCTTATGCACAAAGAGAGTTAAGGAGACTATTGTTCTGTAAACTGCCATTGTTGATACGCTTGGTTTAGGGTGTGCAAACCAAACCAAGGTTCTCCGTTGTATCCTGAAGGGGATTCGCTGGTTTTACCTGTTGCATCCAATCTACGAGGAGAGATTGGTGGGGGCGAATCGAACCTAAAGCCTAGTGTTTCTATACGCCTTGGAGATTGCGCATTACCATTGTTTTCTTCTTCTTTGTTGCAGATCCATACTCCATTTTCTAACACTCTTTGTTCTCGCTACCATTTTTCTGCTTCCTATATCCACCATCTCTAATTTATTGAACACCTTACCAATGGAAGTTGGCTTGCCACCAGATCGTACAACACTAGTCTAATAGCTAAAACAATCATTCTAGCATGTGCTTGGCATTTCCATATCAATAAGGATTACTCTTTGAATTTTGGCAAAGCAAGCGGTAGATGCAATCAGGTAATGATATTTTTTTTAAAAAAATTTCATACTAATTTTACAGGTGTTGTATATGTAATTAAATCAATATTTCCAAGTGGAATGTGAATTTTCTAATAGACACCAATTTTTAGCTTCATTTTAGAGTGTGCAATATCATCTCCAAGATTTTGGAGGTCGTGATAATAATCCTCGAAATAGAAATGAATTTTCAATCTTAATAAGACGTCTTTGAGGAATATGATCGACGGATTGAGGGGATATTTGACATTTTCAAATCGCATTTCACAATTTTTAAGTTAGCATCTCTATTTTCATTTAAGTATAAGTAGAGCTTGTATTAGCATGTACAACATCATATGACTTTTTTTTACAAAGAATATCATTGTGATGAATTTTCAATTGAGCCAACAGACGAATCTTCATTTTCATTATTACTGATTATTACTAGTTAATGAAGACAATAATTTTAAACCTATTAAGCTACACCAAATTGATTATTAAAATATTGAAAAATAATTTCACAAAAAAATATTGAAAAACTGTGAGACTAGTATCGGATTGAGAATAGTGTTAGGTAAATTTTTTCTTAAAATCACAGCTTCGGAATTAAAACTCCTCCCTGATTTTACGGGTAAAATCTTGGTGGTTGCTGGCACGGCACAGTTCACTTCTATTGTAAACATAATCAGTATCTGTTCATAAAAAAAAAAAAACATAATCAATATCTTATATTAAGTAAGTTATTTATGACTAAATTTTAAGATTTTTACCATGCAAATGAAAATGGTAAAGTGCAACCACACTGGGTATGAAAAGTGCCAGTGGGATAAGGAGTTGGGGAGTAGGGAACAAACTTACATGGGATGCATGTAGAGATCTGACAAGATCATTAAGAATCCAGCACATTGAAGCAGAACGTGGCAACATATCATCCACTCTCCAGCACATTGAAGCAGAACGTGGCAACATATCATCCACTCAAAACTCAGAATCACCATCCTAAGTAGTACAAGGCTACATCACCATCCCAAAAATCTAACCCCCATTATCTACATCAAATCCACACCCTCAATTCCATTCATCCAACGCTCACAAACTCCCTCAAATCCCAAACCATATCCACCAAAAAAACATACAAATAAAATATCATCAACCCCTCTCCCACTGTCACACACTCCACTCCATCAACATGAACTCCATTGCCCTCAAATCCTTCGTCGGACTCCGCCAATCCTCGTCGGAAACACCCCATTTCGCGGCCCAACAAAAACCCATCACCCTTCACCGGAAACTCAAGGTCATCGCCGGAAACTCCAGCCCCAAGCTCCAGGGTCGCAACCTCCGCGTCGCTGTCGTCGGTGGCGGCCCTGCAGGCGGCTCCGCCGCAGAGACATTAGCAAAGGGTGGCATAGAAACGTTCCTAATCGAACGTAAACTCGACAACTGCAAGCCATGCGGTGGAGCCATTCCACTCTGCATGGTGGGGGAGTTCGACCTCCCGTTGGACATCATCGACCGCCGCGTGACGAAGATGAAGATGATATCGCCGTCGAACGTGGCGGTGGACATTGGAAGGACCCTGAAGCCGCACGAGTACATAGGCATGGTTCGGCGTGAGGTGCTTGACGCTTACCTGAGGGATCGGGCGAAGGAAAACGGGGCGAGTGTCATAAACGGGTTGTTCTTGAAAATGGATATACCAAAGGATAAGGAGTCCCCTTATGTGCTGCATTACTCTTGCTATGATGGGAAAACTGGTGGAGTTGGTGAGAAGCGCACGCTTGAAGTTGATGCTGTCATTGGTGCTGATGGGGCTAACTCGAGAGTTGCTAAGTCTATTGATGCTGGTGACTATGATTATGCCATTGCATTTCAGGTCTGTTCTTTTACTTTTTTATCATTCGTTTCTTTTTAATTCCTCGGTTTTGTTTTTAGGGGTGTTGGAAATTGTTCAAAGTTAGAAACTTTTTAACACTAGCAAGAGAAAAAAAAAATGCAGGGCTTTTGATGTACAATGTGAGAAAGTGTAGTATACATGTGAGAGTAAATGCACAGGAAAGTAAATCTTGAATCTAGTTTCATAGTGTTCACTTTTATGTGTACAAAACTGCAAACACCCTTTTAGATACACCATCATTTTAGATAAGAACAATTGTTACCATTTGATTACGGTTGGGAATTGGGATTCTATATTATTTTTAGCCTCGTCTACAGTCTAATTCTCTCACACATGTTAGAGCAATTGATGTGCAATTAGTGTTTTTCTTTGGGTTGCAGTGGATATGTGAGAGTAATTGCACAGGAGAGTCTTGAATCTATATTCTAGCACGGTTTAGTTGGAACTAGTTTCCATCGGTTTCATGGTGCTGCTTTTCTTTGTGCAAAAATGCAAACACCCTTTCACACACATCATCATTTTACATAAGACCATTTGGTTACAGTTGGGATTCATATCATTTTTAGGTATGTCTAGACTCTAATTCTCTCACATGTTAGAGCAAATGATGTGCAATTAGTATTTTTCTTTTATGTGTGGGCATTATCATTATTTTTTTAAAGGTAACACTTACATGTGCATGTTTAATTTTGATGACATGGTGATCCAGGAGAGGATAAAGATTCCGGATGATAAGATGGTGTATTATGAGAATCTTGCGGAGATGTATGTGGGTGATGATGTTTCACCAGATTTCTATGGGTGGGTGTTTCCAAAATGTGACCATGTGGCTGTAGGCACTGGTACAGTGACACACAAGGGGGACATCAAGAAGTTCCAACTAGCAACAAGGAAAAGAGCTGAGGACAAGATTTTAGGAGGGAAAATCATCCGAGTGGAGGCACACCCTATACCGGAACATCCCCGACCACGAAGATTGTCAGGGAGAGTGGCACTGGTGGGTGATGCTGCTGGCTATGTGACCAAATGCTCTGGAGAAGGGATCTATTTTGCAGCCAAGAGTGGGAGGATGTGTGCCGAGGCAATCGTTGAAGGTTCAGTGAATGGGAAGAGGATGGTGGAAGAAGGGGACCTGAGGAAGTACTTGGAGAAGTGGGATAAGACTTATTGGCCAACTTACAAGGTCTTGGATATTCTGCAGAAGGTATTTTATAGGTCCAATCCTGCTAGGGAAGCCTTTGTGGAGATGTGTGCTGATGAATATGTGCAGAAGATGACCTTTGATAGCTATTTGTACAAGACAGTGGTACCTGGCAATCCATTGGAGGATCTGAAGTTGGCTATTAACACCATTGGCAGCTTAGTGAGGGCCAATGCAATCAAGAGGGAGATGAACAAACTTAATGTATGACAATAGTCATTATTATCTGTCTTATATTTATCATTCATTTTGGCTTTGTGTATTTTCTAGTTGACAATATCTCCTTATTAGTGATAACATGTATTAAAGTTTCATGCAATCCCATGTACTGCCACTTCTGGACCGAGTCTTTCTCCTGCAGGATGCTTGAAGCAAGCATTGGATTGATTGAAATGCAAAAGCACTAGCAGAAGTATATAGACTTCAGTCACCTTTGGATTTGATAATCTGCAAGAATTAGAGATTTAAGCCTTCGAGATGTATAGGGTGCTATCTATTAATTATCTTCCGATCCATGCACCAGTCTCTGATGACAGATAATACTTGATTGTATAGTATCTTTTTTATTTAGATTTTGCTTCTTTCACAAAGCTTTAAAAGTGTTTATGAGGATAATCTCAATCAAACAGGAATCTATATGGAGCATTGCATAATGATCCTCAAAAGAAGAAAAAAATAAAGGGGTTTAAAGAACCAGTGGAGGGTGGCTCAACTGGATCTTCCTGGTCTTTACCTGGGGTTTGTGATTATTAAGTTATGTGATGGGAGTTTGATTGTTAGGATTCAATAGTAATATATGGGACTTGAGTCCTACTCTTGAAGTATGGAATTTGGATGTGAGGTTTATATATATGGCCTTGGAATCTTGGATAGTGAGGTTTATATGGCCTTGGGGCAACTGCTTTTGTGGTGTGATGCTCTAATGATATATCACTAATTCTCCCACGTTTTGTTTTTTAATTAAACGATAACATTAAGAAAGAATGTGAATTGAGGTTATGGTTAATGACATCCAGGCCAATATGATGTAATGTCAGTTACAATTGGCGCTCATAGTTTGCTTCTTGATAATATTTAATTAATGAAGAATGGCGGCCATATGTACCTCTTGGCTGTGTTCAAGAGCCATACTTCTTAAATTTAGCACCATTGACCACGCAATCCATTTTTTCATGACAATGGCTGTATTGTTTTCTCTGCTTTCCTTCTTTGCAATCCATTTTCTTATTAATTTGCTGGTCCAATTTTAATAATGTAATTTGTTGTGGTTTAGTAGCTTTCTGGCATGTGGTAATAACTTCTATAACTGCTAGGAAGAAGGGAAAAGAATGTGCTAGCTTGCTGGTTCAGGATTTTATCAGGTACATACTTGTTTAACTAGTCCGCTAGATATAAATATTGTGAGTCCTTGTTGTTTGTATTAGTTCTGATTTGGTCAAGTAGTTTCTTTTATTTATCTGCTATTCATATTGAGATAATAATCATCCCTTAAAGTCAAAACTGTATTATGTAAAGAAGGACTACAAAGTTGTGATGTATGTGGGTAAATTTTTTCAATTAATCATAAGATAAAATTGGAATTTGCACTGAATAAAAGAGAAGGAAGGAGGGGAGAACTACTTAAATATAGCCACATAGTTATGGACTAAGCCCTTTTAAAAGACTCGTTATTCAATACAACTTGGAAAAAAAAATTATAATTGGTTTCGCGCTCGAAACCTTTAGAATTAATTATACTCTCTGTCATTTCAGTAAAAATGAAATGTTTGGTTACTGTCAGGTAAAATTGATTTTGCCTTCAGAAGTGATTCTGACTAGAAGCTACAAAAAGTAGTTTTTGAATTGAGTTGAAAAATTTATACTAAGTTTTACATCAAACTTGCTTTCAAAATAAAACATCCATATATAAACCAAATCAATTTTACAAAATCAATTACAGTTCAAAATCATTTTTATCAAACGTTCTTCGAGACACACACTAACTTAAATTTACATTAGTGTATCAAGACAAGATTCGTCAACAATTATTTAATTGTAAACACTATATATGTTGACGCTATACAAGATGATTGAATGTGACTCACGAATTCAAAAATCCATGTCTTCAAATCATCTCCACTAAAGATACTTATCTCACTCTAGAAGTGAATGAAATCTGTTGACAAAACTCCTTCAAGCCTTTATGAATATGGGGGCACCGTGCTTCTTCAAGCTTGACAATAATTGACAAGTTACTTGACTTTGAGTTCTTTCTTTATAATGGCAAGACTTATATTGATAAATTGATAAGATTCCTCTAAAATAAACTTGCAGAGTAAGTAAGGATAAATTAATTCTTTAACTATTAGTGAATTAAGATTGTAATACAATTTAGATTAAATCAACGATATATAATTATATATACCGTATTCACTTTATTTGTAAATCACTTTATGTGAGTTTTTTCCATCATTAGTCATTAGTTATCTCACCCTCTATTGATACGTGTTTGTTTTAAATATAATATTTTTCATTGAATTTAAATTATATGTATTGTCTGTATAAATGTTTTAATTATAATATTTTTCATTGGATTGAAATGTGAAAATGAATATTTGATAGTATATGTAAATATAGGTTGTGTTTGACAAGTCCAATAAATTAGCTTATAAGTTTGTTTAACCAAAATAAATGTGTTTGGTAAACAATCTTATCTCATTAGCTTATACTTTTTTTCATAAGCTAATTTATTTAGCTTATAGTTTATTAAATTCTATCTCAATAATTAAATGAAATTCCTTATTGGTTAACCAAAGTAAAGCTCATTTTTATCCTTATTAATTAAATGAAATTCCTACTTTACCTAAACCTTCATAAAATAAAATTTATATAAAAATCATATAAATACATAATTTCATTTATGTTATAGAATAAAAATATTTAAAAATTAAATTTAAAATAAAATTATATTTATAAAGTTTAATTATAATTTTTTAAAAATTACATAAAAACATGTAAATATATTCTTTTATGCCATTTTACATTCATAAAATAGTTCAACTGTTAATTTTACCAAATACTTCAAATTTAATCAACTGGTTTTTAACTATCAAGTATTGACTAAAAATGAATTTATCAGTTATAAGCTAGTTTATCAGTTATTTTTTCCAATCAGAATCAATTGTTAATATTTTTAAACTGGTTTTATTATAAAATTGACAAAAACAATTGATTACTTTTAAAAGTGATTTTCTTTTAAATTTGATAATAAATATTAATAATTAATAAATACAGAGGTATAAATTTCTTTTCAAATCTTAAGGCAATTTTGATAATATAAATATAAGTAAAGAATACATACGAAAAAAAAAAACCGTCATCTCAAGTTCTTAACCATAAATGAATCAACCAGTTGCTTTGAATTTTTTTTTTATAGGCAAATTGTTGTTGTTAGTGGTTAATATATCAGGGGCACGATGATTTGTTACTGATAGGGACCGAGGCCTGCATATCCGGCTTAAAACTTCTTAGTTCCTGTTTGGTTAGGATTTTTCCTAATGCAAACGGTACTTTTTCCCGTTCCAGAGAATTGAAATATCATTGAAGTATTCTTCATACGTTTGGATACATACGAAACTCGGTTGGAAATAATTAATTCTTGATGGATCTAAATTGAGTTTTGTGGAAGCAAAAATTTCTAGCTTTTCCGTTGAAAATAATTGATTCTAGATGTATGACTCACAAAATTCTACATATTTACACCTCAAAAGTGATTTTACTTTATCATCCAAACAAAATCAATTCTTCTAAACTCACTTTTAAAATATTATTATCAAACACAAATCAAATTTTTCAAACTCCATTTTTTTAAATCAATTCTTTCAAAATCAATTCTTTTAAAATCAATTCTATCAAAATCTAAATCAAACGAACCCTTAATATCCCAGTCCATACCAATCGGGCGGTCCTTCGAAGACAAACTGCTTTGAATTAATTTGGTTATAAAGTGAACAAGTATTTTTTTTTTGGTGAACAAGAATAAATATAAAATAAGTAAGTAAAAATATTTTTATTTTTAAGTTATTAAATTAATTAAGGATATATAATTTTATTTCCTTAAATTATATAGAAATTCATTTTAGAAGCCTTTTTTCTTGACAACGATCAATTGTATAACACGAAAAATAATAATTAAAAAAAATCTTCACCCCAAATCAACTAACCCGAGTGTTAACCAAGCCTCTTGATGATATGATCCTATAAAGGAATATGTAAATTTTCGGATTTATCCTTGAGTGACCAACCAAGATATGAAGAAGAAGAAATATAAAAAATGGACAAGATAAGGAATAGTAGGTAGCTAGGCTCCACAAATCTAGGGGATTTGATAAGTCAAGGTGAGGATCGCCACAAGGGTCTTGGACTCTTGATAAGATCAAAGGGTTGGTTCAATAAAGAACCTAGAGAGGCTAAACACTCTCACAATTGGAATCAAATCCAAATTGAACTCAAAGTTTTATTTCATCGTGTAGTAGGTGTGTACATATAGGGAATTGGAGCTGCCAAGAGAAGACTTACAAAGGATCATCATAAGATGACGTAACCCCTAGCATAACTAAACATAACTATTGCACTAATGGAGTAATAAAAACATTTACTATCCACTAAGTGACTAATTAAATACTTAACTCTCCACTAATTGGAGTTACTATCATACTTAAGTAAAATAATAAAAATGATCCATAACTTCTAAAAAAGAGTTACTTAGGCATGCAAGCCAAAAGTCACCCTCATTTGAAGCTCAAACCCGTCCAAATATTCGTATTAAACTTCCAGCCCATTTTCACCATGACAAAATCTGAATCTGGTCAAGAGGCTTGAAATACAAATTGTAGATAATTTCATTAGCTTTCTAAGCACCAAAAAAATCATCAATCGGAGATCTGTAACTCAAGATACAGTCAAAACAATTATACAGGTTCATCATTAATAAAAATAAAATTTTTATCAAAGATCAATTTGGCCTTAAATTGGATATCATTCTTGGTTTGCATCATTCCCTCCCTCTTGAAGAGAATTCGACCTCGAATTTATTGCCTAAAAGAATCATCTTTATCCTCCGGGGTCAAATGGAAATTGATAGAAATCATCAAATGTAGCAAGTAGCCATAACACATTTCCATCTTGTACAATCAACATCCCAACACATTCCTCAAGATTGTTGTGATTATGAGCCAAATGAACAAAATACTTTTGAGAGGTCATGCAAGTTCCCAAAGCATGGGGTGCTTCCTTTGGGATTAAATATTTAATTACATCGGTTGTCTTGCAAGCTTCCTTTGGAATCAAATCTTCAATTTCATTGAATGTCTTGCAAGCTTCCTTTGGAGGAACAAACTCAATTTCTTTCAAAAGAGAATCAACACAACTAGGTAAAGAATTAGGAATAGCATCAAAACAAGTATTCAAGTTTTCTTTTTTCACCTCACTTTCTTTTTTGCTCTCATATTTTTCTTTTTCCTCATTCTTTTCCATACTTTCATCTTTCTTTTATTTCTCTTCAAATATTACCTCTTTCTTTTCCTCATTCACCGAACCCTCTTCCTCTATATTTTTCTCACTCATTATTCTTTTCTCACTCTCTTCTTTCAAGTGCATTTGATCTTCATACACTTGTTTTGGTGACAGTGGTCTAAGAGTAATTTTGTGATTATTAAATACAAATGAGTACTTGTTGTTGTTGACATCATATCTCGCTTGTCGTTCAACCCTCCAAGGACGGCCAAGTAACAAGTGCCTCGTTTCCAAGGGCACCACATCATATAACACCTCATCTTCATATCTCTCAATCCGGAACGACACTCGTACTTGTTTGTTCACCATCATGTCACCGAGATCACTAAACTCCGGGATGCTCCAAATGACATACGGTTGTGGATGCTCTATAAGAGGAAGTCCCAACTTTTGCACCATGGTGGTACTAGCTAGGTTGATGTAACCCTTTCTATCAATAAGCAAGCTACATATCTTGTCTTTCACATAGCATCCAGAATAGAAAAGATCCTCCCTCTGCTTGGCATCATTTTTCTTCATTAGTGACTCCATGAAGAACTCACTAAGAAAAATTCAAACTTCCGGAAAAATTGAAAAACAAAATCAAAAGTCACTCTAGGAAGGATGGCTCTAGATACCACATGATATGATCCTAAAAAGGAGCATGTAGATTTTCGGATCTATCCTGAGTGACCAAGCAAAATTCAAGAAGAAGAAGAAGAAAATAAGCAAATGGATGAAGGTAAGAGATGAGTATGACACCACAATTTCAAGGGAATTGATAGGCCAATGTGAGGATCGCCATAAGGGTCTTGGACTCTTGATAAGATCAAAGGGTTGGTTCGATAAAGAACCTTAGAGAGGCTAAATACTCTCACAATTGGAATCAAATCCAAATTGACCTGAAAGTTGTATTTCGTCATGTAGTAGGTGTGTACATATAGGGAATTGGGGCTGCCGAGAGAAGGCTTACAAAAGGTCATCATAAGATGACGTAACTCCTAGCATAACTAAACATAACTATTACACTAATGGAGTAATAAAAATATTTACTATCCACTAAGTGACTAATTAAAGACTTAACTCTCCACTAATTGGAGTTACTATCATACTTAAGCAAAATAATTAAAATGATCCATAGCTTCTAAAAAGGAGTTACTTAGACATGCAAGCCAAAAGTCACCCTCATTTGAAGCTCAAACTCGTCCAAATATTCGTATTAAACTTCCAGCCCATTTTTCACCATGATAAAAGCCAAATATGGTCAAGAGGTTTGAAATACAATTTGTAGATAACTTCATTAGCTTTCTAACGCACCAAAAAATGCATCAATCGGAGATCTGTAACTCAAGATACTGTCAAAACAATTATACGTGTTCATCATTAATGAAAATAAAATTTTCATGAAAGATCAATTTGACCTTAAATTGGATAACATTTTTGATTTGCATCACTTGACCCTAGGGGTGGGCATCGGTCGGGTATAAAAGCTTTGAAGCAAACGGTTAAGAGGTTCACGGGGCGAAACGCACGGTTTAGGAAACAAAAAAAAAAAGGCGTACACAGAGAGGAGAAGACAGAAACAAAGCAACAGATCGGTGACAAGTGACAACCCGACGGCAAGAAAAAGGTTCAAAAAACACCCAAAGAAATCAACTATGCATAATGGATGAAACTTTAATATATCCGAACATAAAACATCCAAGAAAACAACCAAAGAAATCAACTTTAAGTAAAAAGGATGAAACTTTAATAAATCGGGGGGCGTCTTCGTTGTTGATCGGATCTGCGAAACCCTTTCTTCTCCTCCCTTGGTCCCTTGACCTTTCCGCTTCTCCACGAGACCACGACCCCATCTCCACCAGTCCACCATGACCGTGTGCACGACCGCACGGATTCAAGGAGTCGAAGGCAATTAGGAGTCGTGGTCATCAGGAATGAAAATAAAATCTAGAAAAGACAACACCAACCAACCTTTGACCTTAAATTGGATAACATGTCTGATCTTGCATCGCTTGGACGCACCACTTCGTGACCCGCGCCTCCAACGGCCGATCCGAGTTCATCCGGACAAAGGGAGATGAGGGAGACGAGTATGAGATGGAGGAAGAGAGACTCAGAGGAGGGAGACAGAGACGTGTCGAGATGAAGGAGGGAGACGAGAGAAAATCTTGATGATGTGTGAGAGAAGAGGGAGCTATGTGTGAGAGAAGAAGGAGCTATGGAGAAAGGGAGCTATGTGTGAGAGAGGGGGAGAGAGAAAGTCGAAATGGGGTGGGTGGTTCTAGAGAGTCGAAACGTGAGCAAGCAGAGAAGCAGAGGCATACGGAAAGTTTAAAAAAACTCAGGTCTCTAAAAGGTTGTAATATGCGAAACCGAACCCGACCGAATATACCCATATTTATCCAATTTTTCCACCCGAATAACCCGTCGACCGACCGATTCACAAAAAATGACAATCGGTTAGTTCGGTTCGGATTAGTTGATGATCACCCTATTCGTGGTTGTAGGCCTACTGGGTCTAAAAATAATGAAGAACCATTAGTTGCTAGTATTTGGATATACTGGGTTAAAAAAAAGTAAAACCCGAGTGTGTTAAAAAGGAAAAAATAGAGACAAGGAAAAAAGATAAAATCGAAACCGTTGAGGGTCGTGGGGACGAACGGTGAAGATTTGGGAGGGTAGGAGAAGAAACATGTTGGGAGTAGATTCTATTTCGCTTCTTGTGTTTGATGCTGGTGCCGCTGAAAGGGTGTGTGTCGTGTATATATATTTATGAGCATTCGGCAGCTCTTAGCATTCGTCCACGACCCATAGGCGGAGTTTCCAAACGCCAAGGAAACCAAATCCCCCTTCTTAATTCTCTCAACCATTTCCCAGCCATCTTCATTTCATTTCAAGGTAATCTTTCTTTCCTTCTCTTTTTCTCTTCTACTTTCCCTCACCGTTTTCGTTCATTATTTTCAAGGACCCAACGTCCAGATCTGCTCTTGTTCGTTCTTTCTTCTTATTTGATTTTTAAACTCTGCACCAGAATGCTTTTCACCAAACGCTGTTTTCTCTTCTTTCTTTCTTTTTTGTCGTTCCGGATTCCATTTTCGATGTTGCAATTTTCATTGAAATTATGCTCAGATCAGCAACGTTAGCATTCTAGGCAATAGCTCTTCATTTATGAATTATGACTGCAACCTAGATCAGATTATCTTGTTATTTACTGTCAATATACCTGTGGTGCGTTGTGGTCATGTAGATGCATATGATGTAGTTTCAAATTTATTTAATTTATTCCGTACCTCAATTAACCTGGTAGTTTCTTATTTCTTATTTGCTTTTCCCCCTTCCATCTGCATATAATTGCTTCTTTCAGATACATATTTAAGTGTATCAGTAGAGTAGAGCTGATGCCTTTTGTTTATCACAGAGGTTGAAATGGCATCAGCATCAGCAGCTACCTTCACAGTTGGAACTGCCACTTCCCTAGGCCAAAAAGGGAGCTCACTTCCTCAATCAAAGTCCTTTAGGTTGAGGTTCAACTCCCACAATCATTTGAAGAGCTTCTGTGGTCTGAAGGCCGCATCAACCGTGAGACGCGACTCAGAATTATCCTTCTCCGGCAAGGAAACGAGTGCTGCTCTGCGCGCATCTTTTGCACCCAAAGCTCAAAAGCAAAACCGAAACATCCAGTACCACTTGCAGCCTCAGGCATCCTACAAAGTGGCAGTTCTTGGTGCCGCTGGAGGGATTGGCCAGCCTCTGGCACTTCTTATCAAGATGTCCCCGTTAGTTTCCGACCTGCATCTATATGATATTGCTAATGTCAAGGGAGTTGCTGCTGATCTCAGTCACTGCAACACGCCCTCACAAATCAGGGATTTCACGGGAGCTTCTGAGTTAGCAAATTGTTTGAAAGGCGTCAATGTAGTTGTTATACCTGCTGGAGTTCCAAGGAAGCCGGGCATGACTCGTGATGACCTTTTCAACATCAATGCTGGCATAGTCAGAGACTTGGTTACCGCGGTTGCTGATAATTGCCCTGATGCTTTTATTCACATCATCAGTAACCCAGTAAACTCCACAGTGCCTATTGCTGCTGAAATTCTTAAACAAAAGGGAGTCTACAATCCTAAGAAGCTCTTTGGTGTGACTACACTGGATGTTGTTCGGGCAAACACGTTTGTTGCCCAGAAGAAGAACCTGAAGCTGATCGATGTTGATGTCCCAGTTGTTGGCGGCCATGCTGGGATTACCATTCTTCCTCTGTTGTCAAAGACAAAACCCTCAGTAAGTTTCTCTGATGAAGAAATTGAAGAGTTAACTGTCAGGATTCAAAATGCTGGAACAGAAGTTGTTGAAGCAAAGGCAGGTACAGGATCTGCTACTCTGTCAATGGCATATGCAGCAGCTAGATTTGTTGAATCATCACTTCGTGCGCTTGATGGAGATGGGGATGTGTATGAGTGCTCATTTGTACAATCAGATCTGACTGAGCTTCCGTTTTTCGCGTCAAGGGTGAAGCTTGGAAAGAACGGAGTAGAGGCTTTGATTCCATCTGACCTCCAGGGGTTGACTGACTATGAGCAGAAGGCACTGGAAGCACTGAAGCCAGAACTCAAGGCCAGCATCGAGAAGGGGATTGCTTTTGCTCAGAAACAAACAGTTGCTGCTTAATTTTCTCTTGTCAAGGCATTTAGTCTCGTGTGTTCTTAGAAGAGAGTCAAAGGGTGGTTTCTTAAGTTATGGATTTATTTAAACATAAATACTTGTTCGAGAACTTAGGTTGCAGATGCCGGATTTATTGTAACATCAGCACTGTCTACAAAACTTAGGATGGAAATTTTCCATAATTTTATTTCCAGTTTTGTTAGGAGAAGGGAGGGAGTTTGTATTACTGTTCTCTATATTGTGCTTTAGTTTTGGTCAGAAATCTGAAAATAAGTCACTATTATCATCTAGAATTGGAAAATGTAAACGTTGTCATTGCTTTTTGAATAATATATGGCCATCGGAGCAGTTTCTAGCCACGTTCTCTTTTACAGACAGGTTTTCAATCAACCATGCGAGTCTCAACACATTCTTCAGTCATAACGCTAGATCAACTGAACTTTCAATAAACACATGCTATGCTTGAAGTATCTTTCGTCTATTTGGAATTGATTGGATTACAATAACGTTTACATGCGCCTTTCCATAAACGGAAGTGAACAAATTACCCTATTCTAAGCCGAAAAGGTAAGAATGATTTAAGTATAATATTACAGGAAAAAAATGTGGGGGGAAACAGAAGCTGTTCTCTACACCGAATGCAAACAAAATCATTTGGCATGATAAAAATTGTTATCGTTCAGAGAAGTTGACTCAGAAATCCACGAGCCATCATATGGGAGTTAGCACATGAGGAATGCCAAACAAAATCCCCTTGAGTACTGGAGGGCAGCAAACCTTCCTCGCTACCATCAAATTTCTCAGATGGCAGGCACAAAGATACTATCGACCATGTTTGGCACTCAGGCCATTTAATGTTTGTAAGGAAGACATCCAATATCATGTGCATGACTAAAAAGGAACGACCTCAAATGATATATCCACCAGCTTTAGACTGAGTCAGGTAAGGCCTTTAATTACAGACTAACTTGTGCAGGGTGCCTTCACCACGCCCGCTTGAAATGCAGTTGAAAACCTCCTTAGTAGCTGTTATATATGCATTGCTGCTTTTCAATAGAGCCATTATTATTCATGGAGAGGATAAATTTTGTTCTACAAGAAACCAGCGGCAAGGCACAGCTAGTTTCCATTTGCAGTAGCTCTTGACAGTAATTTCACTGATCCTCGATGCTCAGTTTGGCACATTATTACCAGCCCTAGATAGCCCTACCAATAGTCACTACAGGAGCAGTGCCCTCTTCGGAAGTGGTGAAACCGATTATGGTCCCTAAGGATCACATCACGGTTGTAAACCTCAGAAAAATGTTTCAGAAAATTGTGGCAATCAACGCATAGACGGAGATTATTGGCCACTCTCAGCATTGTGCCAGGTGGAGTAGCAAGAACCCCAAAGGCAATAGCCAATTTTTCACTGTGATAAGAGAGCACATACCCCTTCGCATTGTCATCTATCTTGTGTAACTCAGACGAAGGATCAACAACATAACCAGCAATCTTCAGCTGCTTATTAATCTCTTCCAGTATCTCATAAATCTCGCTCTTTCTCTGATGTGAAACATCGTCCACAACAAACTCGTGTACTACTCCTTTCAATTCAATTGTGCTACAACCAGGTGTGGTTTGGATTGCTTTTTCTTTCATTAGTTTTCTCACCTCTGCTACCTTTTCCCAGTGACCAGCTGAAGAATAAATATTTAGAAGCAAAACATAATCCCCGGCTTCTTGAGCTTTCAATTCAATCAAATGCCCAATTACCCGTTCACCAAGTGCAACATGGCCATGAATTCTGCAAGCTCCAAGCAAGGTTCTCCATATTGTCGAATCTGGCTCCACTTCCATTGAAGTAATAACCTGATAGGCCTTATCAAGTGAACCAGCACGGCCCAAGAGATCAACCATGCATCCATAATGATGGGCGTTGGGAGTTATCCCGAACTCTATGCTCATACGATCAAAAAATGACATTCCCTCATCCACCAATCCAGAATGACTGCATGCAGAAAGAACTCCGGTGAAAGTCTGATCATCAGGCCCAATGCCAATTCTCAGCATCTCTTCAAATGCTTCAATTGCGTCTCTCCCATATCCATTCGATGCCAAACCAGAGATCATTGCACTCCATGAAACCACAGTCTTATTGCACGTTCCCTTAAACACCTGATAAGCCTTATCTAAACAACCACACCTTGAATACATAGATATGAGAGAATTAGACAGATTGAGAGCATTCCCATAACCACGTTCCATAATATATCTATGAATTTGTTCACCGAATTCCAAGGCATTCAAATGGGCACAAGCTTGAAGAAGAAGCAAACAAGTAACATCATCAGGCTCACATTTACAGTTTGAACTCTGCATAACATCAAACAAACCCAAAGCATCCCGAGTACGATTATTACGGATAAAGCAAGAGATCAACACATTCCAAGCAACAGTATCTCTCCGAGGCATTTCATCGAACACCTTACAAGCATCATCACATTTCCGGCATTGTGAATACAAGTCCATGACAGCAGTGAGCAAAAGGGTATCCGATTGGTGCCCATCTTTGAACACGTTGCAATGAACTTGTATCCCTCCAAGAAGATACAGAAACCTGATACATGACTTGATAGCAGAGGTAGCTGATAAAGGGTCAGTAGCAATGCCTCGTATCCTCATATCTCGATATAAAAGGAGACCCTTTTGGGGTGTGTTGCTCATGGAAAAGGCCCTGATCATGGTGTTGTAATGAGAAGCCAAGGGGTGGCTGATTTGGTGGAAGAAACGGTGGGAATAGGTGGCGTCTTGCAAGGGGCCAGAGAGAGCTACACGGGACAAGAATTGGAGAGAAACTGCAGGGTCTTCAATGAGGGTTGTGTGGAGAATTTGAGCGTGGATTTGAAGCAATTGGGTCTTATGAGAAACGGATTTGATGGCAGAAATCAAGAGTTCTTCGTGGGTTTGAGGAGAAAGTGAGATGGGTGTTGGTTGATTTTGTTTATGGCGTACAAAGGATGGTGACTTTGTTGGAGGGTGCAGTGGATAGGGTATGGTACTATAAAGAAGATGAATGACTATGGTGGTGTTGAAACGAGAAAGACATTGATAAGGAGACTGGAGAATGGATGCAGCAACAACAAAACGCCGCGAGTGTGAGAACCAAACTAGTGCCATTTCTTGTCTCACCACCTTTGATGTTTACGACTTCAAATTATGAGCCTCTTATAAACGTTGAATCATCGGACAGTCCGAATATGCTACAGCATGCACCGTGAATAAGGTTTTATAATTACTAGCGTTGTTAACCCGCACTTTTATTGAGTATCAACAAAGTTTTTTTTTTTAATAAATATTAGTTTACTTAATATAAATCACTTAAATTATTGAAATTCACTAATTTACAATGAACTCACTTAAAATCATCAAAACAAAAGGATCCGGTTTTGCTTCTATCGTAGGAGGGTCCAGCCTTTTTTTTTTCCTCACTATCGAGTCCGGTAACCATTACCGAGCCTGATGACCATTCTTCTGCACACATCACGACCGTTAATCTTGACTGGAGGGGTGCTGGATGGGGGACTGGTAGGAGCGAATCCAGGCTCAAAACAAAATGTACCCAACAATAAGTTACTATTATTTGAAAAAATATATATTTACTATTATTTGGTTTTTTTAGTACTTAAACAAATATTAATATGTTAGTATATTAGTAGTTAGTTCTCTTATTTTAGTTCTCTTGTTTAGTACTAATCATTTCTTTTCCCACAGTCTCGATGTTGTACTTCTTTGAACATTTAATATTATGTATATATTTTTAAAGCAACAACTGTATTTGAAGATGATGAATCATTTCTCAATCACTTTTATTTAAACACAAATGTCAAACACTTTCTAACCATACGCAATTTTTTTATTCTGATAAAATTCTAATTTAATTCTCCTCTTGGTAATTATCATATGTCCCATCTATTTTTTCTACTTGGAAATGTTTTTTTTTTCATAAATCAATGTTGGATCTTAATAATGTTACTTGTTTTTTCTACACTAATTGTTTTTTATTATTTATTTTATAATGTTACCTGTTTAAAGAATAAATGAATTTTAATATTTATTTATGTTAATTTGGTGTAAATATTTAGTATGAATAAAGATATATATAAATGAATGTAAAAGATAAGTATTATGAATGATAATAGTTATTATAAAAGATATATTGTCTCAAATGGACAATGAGAAATTTTAAGAAGGTTTTTTACATGAGTGTTTTTTTCTAAAGAAATAATTTCACATTGAGATGCTTTTACTCGAGGGTATATATGTTTTCAAAGAGAAAGCTGTCAAGCAAACTAATCATTTTTTAATGTAATTTATTTAAATACTAATGCTAAACACTTCTCAATGATCTTAGTAATCAAATGAATATTTTTCTCTCTTGAAAATCTATTTGATTTATTTCTTCTCTTTTCCTTTTAGAAATTAATCATTTTTAGAAAATATATCTATCTATTATATTATTTTTAATATTTGGATCCATTGTAACAATATTCTAATTTATTCAATCAACCTTTTTTTTACTTTCCATTTAATGTCTTCATTGAATAAAAAAAAAGGTGATTAAACTCAAATATTCATCTTCATATTCATGCAATGACAAAATTGGTTAGAACACTATAAACTAAAGATCGAAAAAAATATTATGATATCTTAAAACAAATGGTTACACTAACTCCACAAAATAAATAAATTAGAATATTAAAAATTATAAAAATATATTTCGAGTCTCTTAAACTGGAGAGTAAAATATATAATTTTTAAAAATTAATCTTTCATGTAAGGTGATTACTTATTTAAAAAATATCGAATAAGTTTAACTTCTTTTTATCATTTATATAAGAACTAAACAGGGATGAAGCTAGATCATTCTCATTTTGTAAATTAAAGAATACTTCATTTGGGTAACAGCGAGTTAAAAATTTTATATTTTGCTCAATAAATTTATATTCCAAAAACTTAATATTTCATTATACTGTCAACACTGCATCATTAGAGAAACTCAAAAAAAAAAAATTAAAAAATTTTAAAAATTACAATGAATGAATATTTTAAGTGTAAATATCCAACACTAATATGACTACAACACTATGTTAATACTTTCCAAAAAATAATACAACAAAGAAAACTTGATTCATATATCTCTTTCGATATTGTTTTTTCTTCATTTCACAACTTCAAGTAGCCATGAGAACCTGCAAGCACATAATAAACAAAGAGGTGCTTGAAAAGATGAGTGGTATAAAAGATCAAGAAAGATTAAACATAAACACAAAGCTTTCCAATCCCTTTTGATTATTAATAAAGTCATCATTCTACTACCCTTTAAGCACACTAAATCTTAAGAAAATGAGTACGTATATTTAATGTTTTTTTCTCCATATGTCACTTGCACCATGGATCTTGTAAAGTAAGGACGAAAGTATAACTCATTCAAGAATATAAGAAATCCAGAAAGAAAGAAGATTCGAATTAAAATGCAAAAACTAATACTTTGTCCTTTATTATAACCAGGAAAAATTTCCAATCAAGACATGATAGTGGTTTCAAACTACCAAACCTGTCTCTCATTGCCTTTTGAATCTATGCATGCAGAAACTAACTACAGAGATGTCCCTCTACTTTCTTTCATTCCTTCCTTTCATGACATAATAAAATCTACAAATTAGGTGTACTCAGAATTGGACTGCTACTTCCTCTCTATTCACATTCTTTTATGTTCTGTCATACTTTCTTTCGAGAGCACAAGGATGTCTTGTTGCATGAACCACCACCACAATCAACCCAATGGCAAGCTAAATGAACATATGAAAAAAATGATATAACAAAACCAAGAAAAAAAATCAAAATGAAATATGAGATGCCAATAGTTATATCTATCACAAGTTAGTAAAGAAGAAAATTTCATCATGTGTATGTTATATAAGTTGTTATAATGGACTATATTGAAATAGATATAAAAGAAAACAAATATAATAGATGTAAATACTCCATATTTAAAAAAAAGAAGAAAAAAAACAGTAACATCTTTGGTTCTACTTGTAGCAAGACATGATGCTGAAGGAAAGTGAACATATTGAAAGCACTTCAACAAATGACCAGCTACATGGTAAAGAGAAGTAAAAACAGCTCAATACTTTGTTATATTAAAAGCAAAAACAATTGTTACACAGAGGGAATGCATTGTATATGTTTTCTTCAATTAGTACAAAAGTAGTAACAGTTGACATACACATTCCATAAAGGACATCTCAAAGGTGCATGCACTTCTGTTGTCATCTTTAAGGTTCAATACTTTGATTAGCTTGGAAGCATGAAATACACTTACAATTATATCAAATGAGAATGAGAAAACAAAAGTTGAAAGATAAGTTTACCTGAGTGACAGAATGAGTAAACAAACAATATTGAATTTAAAAAGTTTGCTAATTCTTAGAGAAAGTGAGCATCATGAGGGGAGTGTTATTAAACTCCTATGAACTGTCACATCACTCACATGAAAAGCAAATGAGTTACAAAGAAATGAAAGAATTTTTGTAAGCCTAATCATCTAGTAGTAGTACTTAACCTGACATTATAGCAGTACTCCCATGGGTATTGTTTACCTTAATCCTGATTGCATTTACTTGTTTATCAAACTATATATAGTGAATTAAAAAATATGAGCAGACTTTAAAAACCACACAAAATGAATTAAAAAGAGGGAATTATAGAAGACATCTAAAAGAGTTGACAAACATTTTACCAACCTTTAATCTAATAACTTGATCATCCAAATCCATCATTTGCATAAAGAAGCAACCTGAAAGCTTCTATGTTACCTCGTGTTGCAGCTACCATGGCAGCTGAGAATCCGTTGTCATTTTCCTCATCTCGATCAATGTTCCCATTTTCAATTATTTTCTTCAAAGCCTTTGTGTGATTTGCATGAGTCACTTAATGGACTTGGCCCAGCTCTAATTACATCCGGAATTGCTCTTTGGAAGACATTAGTCCACTGAATGGCATTAGCAATTGAAGTTGCACATTGACCACATGAATTTACCATCACAAAATCAGTACCTACTGATGCTAGGACTCTAAGGCGCGACCATGTTTATACCTTGTGCAGATCATTAATGTCGTGTCTCCAGATTTCTCATGTAGAAATATATTACCTAATGGCATTGCTTCTTGGGAAGATATCATATTAAATATCTGAAAATCCACATAATTAATGAGCATGTTATATAGAAAAAGAATAACAAAGAATTATAATTATGATATTCACGTATGCTATAGCTTCTAAATGCATCCAAGGACAAACCATGAGGCAAGTAATTTAGGGCATCTTTGCTTTGTTTCCACTTTTCTGTTTTTATTTCCTGTTTTCAAAATAATTATAAAACTGTCACCATATTTTTATTCTGCTTTCTGTTTTCAGAAATTTGTACAGGAAACATCGAAAATAACTTTTTTATGTTTCTACTGTTTCCTGTACAAATCTTTGGAAACAGGAAACATAATGAAAACAACGTGATAGTTTTGTAATTATTTCTGAAAACATGAAATGATAATAGGAAGCAGGAAACAAAAGAAACAGACTCTAAAGATTGCCCCAAAATAGCCCTGTCTTCACGAAATATGTATACGAAATATGTAACTCCCAGAAGAAGTTTCAGCCTAATAATCAAATATATTTACATCCATGTTAGACAGCAACAATCACAATTTTGGGCTAACGAAAAAAATAGAAGAGGGGCATACTACACGGGCTATATTAGATAAAAATCCAACATAAGCAAATATATTTCTTGCAAGAGATATGCCTACAATCACACAACTAACAAAACTGCTAATTATACCAATATTTGTGAATGACTCCATATGTGTGAATAGTAAGGTTCTGTATAATCCAAGTTTGCACATAGGATAAAAGATGCCAAGAAATAGAAAGCAGCTTAGAGTACCGCAAGTATAACCAAGACTAACAGGAAGTTAAGAGCAAAAGAGCATAGTTTATCTCCTAATGAGAAAGTATTCAAGCAAAAGGTTGTCAAAAAACCAAGGAGAAGAAAGACACGTCCAATTTGTTGCTTACATAAAGCACCCTTTGTTAGGAAGATCAATTAGTGTCAACTTAACAACTGCAAATACTGGAAACGTACTGTGAGTGATACACACAAAATAATGAAATTTAAATAAAAAGAAAGATGCTAATCCCAAAATAAAAATTCTTATCTAATCCCAAAATAAATGAAGGACATTTTTAAAAAACTGAACTAATATTTGAACGCAAAAACTATACCTCGGCGATAGATTGAACTTTTGAGGTGGAATGGAAATAGAGAAGTAGATTAAGGATGTCTTGTTGCATGAATCACCTCCACAATCAACCCGATGGCAAGCTAAATGAGCATATGAAAAAAAAATGATATAACAAAATCAAGAAAAAAAAATCAGAATGAAATATGAGATGCTAATAGTTATATCTATCACAAGTTAGTAAAGAAGAAAATTTCATCATATGTGTATGTTATATAAGTTGTTACTTAGAGCAAGTAACATCTTCAGTTCTACTTAGAGCAAGACATGATGCTGAAGGAAAGTGAACATATTGAAAGCACTTCAACGAATGACCAGCTACATGGTGAAGAGAAATAAAAACAGCTCAATACTTTTAGTTATATTAAAAGCAAAAACAATTGTTACACAGAGGGCTTGCATTGTATATGTTTTCTTCAATTAGTACAAAAGTAGTAACAGTTGACATACACATTCCATAAAGGACATCTCAAAGGTGCATGCACTTCTGTTGTCATCTTTAAGGTTGGATACTTTGGTTAGATTGGAAGCATGAGATACACTTACAGTTATATCAAATGAGAATGAGAAAACAAAACTTGGAAGGTAAGTTTACCTGAGTGACAGAATAAGTAAACAAACAATATTGAAATAAAAAGGTTTGCCGCTTAGAGAAAGTGAGCTTCATGAGGGGAGTGTTATTAAACTCCTATGAACTGTCACATGAAAAACAAATGAGTTACAAAGAAATGAAAGAATTTTTGTACCTACATGGGCAAAGAAGTTTAGGGCCATCAATCAACTCTATCCAAAGCAACCTCGACCTTGTCTAGCTTCACATTCCATTCCAATTCCACCATTGGCAAGGAGCACAATATGAAAGAAAAAACCTACATAAAAAAATGATAAGAGGGATAAGAGAAAAAAGAAAAACAAAGGAACAATATGGTAATCAAAATCAATCCTTTTGTTTGCACATTTGTTAGTCGAGCCCTTACCCACTCTTGATGCACACTGAAATAACTCTTTACATTCTGCCTTTAACTCTTCCCATAGCTTTTATGAAGATTGTGTACACCTAATTTTATCCGTTTGTTTTTATTAATGTCTTGGAAAAAACAAAAACAAAATGATAAAAATAAAAACTCTGCAAAAAATTAAAAAATGTGTTTTTATTCTTACCCATTATAGAATTAGTGTAGCCCATTTTCATTTTATTGTTACACATGACTTGTTGGCCCATTATCCTAGCCCAACTAAAACATTTTGTATTTTATTAATCTGATTTGTTATTAAAGTAAATTAAAAAATAATAAAAAGTTAAAATTTTTGAAAAAGAGCCCGCTTTCACTTTGCTCCTTTAAATATGGATCAACTTTGTTTTATTTCCCCTTTCTTGATTTCTTTTACTTTTTTACTAAAAGAGGGAGGCACCATCCCCGCCGTTGCACCAACCATAGAGAGTGGTGGGAGTAAAGGTTGATTTGCTCCCCACTACTTGTACCTGCATCAGCCGGCCTAACAAGAAGATTTGTCATATTCTTCAATATTTTTGCTATAAATTAGGCATTCAACCAATGGAAATGGGGGGAAGGAAAAAACCATTCACAGAGACCCAAGTTTTCACTTTCATCTTCTTGTTCTTCCCGGCCTCCATCATGGACCATCTATCAACACACTTTCTCACACTACTAGAAATCCATATTTTTCGGACAGATTTACAGACGGATTTCAGACGAAAATTGGACAAATTTCCTACGGATTTCGGACGGATAATTTATTATAGACGGATTTTGGACGGAATGATACCCGTCCAAAAAAGCCTTGTTGGAAATTATAAAATCCGTCCCAAATTCTATCCGAAAATATTTACAGACGGATTGCAGGCAGAATACAGACAACGTGAAAAATCCAGATTTTGGTTATTGTTCGGACGAATTTCAGACAGATTTATTTTGGTTTTCCAACGGATTTGAGACGGATGTTGTGATTTTATTGGTTATTGTTCGGACGAATTTCGGACAGATTTATTTTTGTTTTCCAACAGATTTGGGACGTATGTTGTGATTTTATTTGGGACAGATTTCCCACGGATTAAATAAATAAATTTATCCAATCCTCTTTTCGCACGAATTTAAGACATAAACGTTTATCCTTTTGAGACGAATTTTGAACAAATTTAATAAAAATTATTTTTTTATAAAGGAAATTGACTCAAATTTATAAATTGGCTTAATTTACTTTTGAAACAACACTGAGATGAAATATCAAAATCATTATTCAAGTTTTAGTTTCACACAGATTGAGATAAAACTGAATTGAAAATTTTGACATATTTGAACAAATTTCAAACAAGACATTACCCTGTGAAGAACAATCAAATATACCTGTTAATATTTTTACCTAACAGTCAATATCAATCACATAAACTAAATTCATATAAGTGTTTCATCATTCTAGTTCTAGCACAATAAAACAAACCACTATGATCAAAGTACTCATTAGTCAATAACAAAGTAACACAAACTAGAGTAATATGTTTATCGATCTAAAACAACATAAAACTAACTAGTGTCATCAAGGTGTTATCAATCTATATTAAATCAAAACAAAGTAGAGACATTTAAGGACTCACAAATCTAGATCAAAGCCATCAATCAACATTAAAATTATCATCATTGTCGCCATTAGAGGGCTCACTAGTCTCATTTGATCCATCTTGCATAGTTGTCGCAGAAACAAAGTTTGGAGGTAGTGGCATATTTAACTTTCCAAATAAAGCAACAACCAAACTTTCAGTTGATTCAACCCTCTTTTGTTGCTCCTCCAACTTACGCTTTTGCTCTTGATTTATAAGTTCTTGCTCTTTAACCTTTTCCTGCCACTCCTACAAATTCCCTTCTTAATCCCCCCCGATTTGGAAGAAGTCTATTATACACCCACTTTCGATGCTCAGGAATTTCCATATTCTGTATCATGTAAATAAAAATTTAACAAGGCATATATGTATCATTGAATAGAATTGAAACTAATTCATGTTATATATAAACTAGGAGAATACATCCAAATGCATACTTAAAAAAATAAAATAAAATAAAATATGTTGCGGCCTCAAAAAATTTCTATTATAGCTAGAGTTATTCAAGTCTTGTTGTATGTCTGCTCAAAATTACATAGATGCACATTCACTAAACATAAGAAAACTTGGTAAATTTTAAACAGTGAAACAGGTGAATCAATTCGAAAGACAAATCCACTATCAAAATAAAATGATCCTGAATCATAGACTAAAGTGGTATCAATTTATTGGAAGGAAAATAGAACGTCTCATATAAGTTATACTTGTTGGATAAATTGGTCTAGTGATTAACCTTTCACCTTGTTATAGATTGAAAACCCATATTTCAAAACTAACCAACCGCGTGTGTGATTAAGGAATCAGAAAATCAAACTGAATGTAATAATTTAATTACCTTGACAATCTGAACAACAAGAAAAGCTACCCAGACATACACAAGGAGTGATAATTCTTTCCAAGAAATGTTCTTTAGTAAAGGGGACTGCATGAACAAAAGATAAAACAGTGAGAAATAGACCAAACCGTAAATTATAACTAACGCTTGCAACATTCTCAAACCGTGAGAAATAGACCAACTTCTCAACTCCTTAAACATCAAAAAACCACCAAAACTCGGAATTGCGGTGAATCTCACATAAATTGAATGAAGGCAGGCATTATAAACCAGGGGTAAAAGATCCCAGGGTATAAACAGAAAACTGGCAGGTTAAGAAAACACATGCAGAAGTTATCTACATACAAGTAACATAGAATTAAGATAGGTTTCCCCAAGTTCCATGTAAGTATTGTGTTCATTTGATAGCTGTTGTGAAGCTATCAGTACACCCTACGACAATAATATAAGGCATATATCTATATTTGTTTTAAAGACTACTGAAAATTTTTCTGGCCATCATCAAGAGATCCACGACAAGATAACCACAATAGTTACTCTATCAAGAGTAATAGCAAATTCAGTGGGAGCTAAGTGATAAGCTGACTAAACACATAACATAAGTGATACCACCAACAATCTAGAAATGCAGCATTAAGTTAGGATAAGTTTCCAAACATCAAAGAAGGTGCAATGTATCTGGTCGCATATATCATATATTCAGTAAAAATGGGTGAATTATGCAGAAAACAAATATATCCATGCTAGGTAAACAAATCTTACTTGGCTACACTCAAATTTCTCTGAGACTCTGACACCAATAAAGCAAGCAATATTGGCTATACTTAGGTCATTATCATTTATCAGATAATGCTCAAAAACAGAACCATGGCAGTTTTGGGCCTTCTAAAAAGTTTGCGACCATCATGATTGGAATTAAATATTGTTTCATATGAAATTAGATAAGATACCTTTGACCATGCATAGGAGGATCAAATAACCTAAACAGGACATATTATATTATCACATCAACGGAATTGGAAGAGCATCAAATGACACTCATGCAACTTTCAAGCAAAATGTGAGAACTCAGACAAATCAAAAGGAACCTTTTAGTGTGCTACTGTTGATATAACATGAGCTAATCCTTCAGTACACTCGAGACATGCTGCATGGAGAAAATTATAGATATATGTAACAAGCCACAGGATAGATAGGTTTATATCCATCATTCAGTGTAACAGTACAGCCATTATTAGAGAGCCATACCAGAATGAGTATAATTTGATGCAAAGGCAATCCTGTTGTAGGTCCATAGAAAATGGGAATCACATAAGATTTCTCCAACAAAACCAGAAATATTATTGCATGATACTTAACATACTTTTTATGCAAACCTGTGTGAATATTAATAGGGCTTCTGTTTTCAATATTTTAAACTGCAAATGGTGATCATGTTGCCAGCAATATAATATTGGATAAAGAAAGTATGAGGGTACGTTGGATTATCATGGAAAAATTGATTACTTATGAAAATATAAACATAATCCAGCTAGCTACAAGGCAACTTGACAAAACAAAGTCTTGATAGATCACTTGAAAAATAAACATAATCACCTTATCCATTCCTCATAAGTACTCAACACAAGAAGAGTTCACTACTGAAACCAGTTAAAGGTTACGTGATGCACTCAAACACCATCTATTTTTTAGGAATGATCCATTGATATAAGTAAGAAGGGCCAGTTAATTCTAAAACCACACAGATGCATGGCCGATTTCATAATCATCCCCAAAGACAAAATAGGTGCATTACATAGTGAACTTTCAAACTCTTTGACCCTTGGACAGAATCAGATTAAGTACACCAACAAAAAAGCAAACAATATCCATTGAAACCAAGAGTTTAACATTCTACATACCAAGCATGAGAATCCATTCAGACACAAAAGTACAAATTTCATGGGAAGGGAACTTGTTACAACCTCTGAATCACAAAGTTCATAAAGTAATAAAATCTAAATCAATTCAAGTTTTTCATTAAACATGTGGTATGCGAGCACAGGGGATTCTCGGAGAATCCTTCCAGTGTTCATTTATCAAGTCACTGCAAAGCATGAGAGAATAAATAAGAGGTACATTAACCCATTGTATACTTAGACTCCGACTCCCTAAACATATGAAATTCAACAAAAAAAATCAAATCAACAACCATAGCAACAATAACAATCCATTCCAAAAGCAATAATAACAATCCATTCCAAAATCAATTTGGGGCTTTTACAACTAGGAGAGATTAGGGTAAAACACTCACTGAAGAGGTAAGGATACCATGACCAAACAGAGAGGCGGTGGCGGCGTCACGGCGGCGACTCCGGCGAGGACAGCAAGCGCTCGCTGCTGGACGATGACGCACAGCGAGGAGCCAGACGCGCGAGGTGGTCCGAACCGGTGGCGGTCGCAGGTGCGTCCTACCCTCGACGACCGGACGCGAGCGGTGGGTGGCGGCGCAACCACGGCGAGGAAGAACCAGAAAAGACAGAACTCGCGCGATGATGCTGAACGGGTTTTCTCCTCCGAGCGAGGTCGTGATGGTGGTCGCGTTGTGCTTAGGCCGGTGGTCGACGGAGTTCAGGCGGCGTGGCTGGGACCCTTGGATGGTGGCTGAGCTTTTTGAGGAGGAGGAAGATGAAGTTTTGAGTGTTGGGAGAAAAATAAAAGGAAGAAGAAATGTGGGGGTCGAGTACGACGCAGAGAGGGAGAGAAGAAATAAAAATATTTATGTGATAAATCAAGAAAAATATAAAAAATAATAAATCCGTGTGAAACCGTTTGAAATTTTTGGACAGATTTTAGATGGATGTAAGATAAATTAAGAAAATTATAAAAAATAATAAATCCGTGTGAAATTCGTCCGAAATTTTCGGACAGATTTCAGACGGATGTAAGGTAAATCAAGAAAATTATAAAAAATAACAAATCTGTGTGAAATCCATCCGAAATTTTCGGACAGATTTCAGACGGATGTAAGGTAAATCAAGAAAAATATAAAAAATAACAAATCCGTGTGAAATCCGTCTGAAATTTTCGGACAGATTTTAGACGGATAAATCAAGGAAAATATAAAAAATAACAAATCCGTGTGAAATCCGTGTGAAATTTTCGGACATATTTCAGACAGATGTAAGATAAATCAAGAAAAATATGAAAAATAACAAATCCATGTTAAATCCGTCCGAAATTTTCATAAAATTTCATACGGAAACATTTTCGTCCGAAAATTCCGTCTGAAAATTCAAGTTTTCTAGTAGTGTCATCATCTTTCCTCCACATTAGCCATCAACAAACATCACACATCCCTGCAATGACCAAACCTTCATAACAAAAAAAAACAGAATCTTATCCCCAAACTCCCCTGCCTTATGTTAACAACCCCCACTTTCACTCTTCTTCTATTTGTTTCAAACTCAAACACCACAATAAAATCAAAACACCAACAGAAGCATTCAGATCTTCCTTTATTCCTTCACTGCATACCAGACGGCGGTGACGCCATCACGCCAGTTCTTCCACACGAGCCTGCTCTGGTCAAGAGCTAAACCGCCGTGCCCACTGAACCCATAGCCAAATCACCGCTTCCTGCCGCTTGACCCGCATTCCATGTTACCCATACCCGCCACGAGCCACCTCGCCGCACGAGCTCGCCGTCGGCAACAACAGAACCCATCTGACCGCCATCCTCCACCAGATCCGAACCATCACAGATGCCGCACGTCGCTGCTCTGACCACCGCACCTAACACCCCAGATCCGTTCCCATCCTCTGCCGCTCAGCCTTTTCCGCACCAGACTCACCGTGCTGGACACCACGTGATGCCGCCGCTGTCTTATCGGCTCCTTCCTGCTCTGTCGTTCTACTTTCTCTCTTACGTTCAGGGTCCATCTCCATTCCCTTGTTTCACCTCTGTTACGTATTATATAATGCTTCTTTTGTTTTGACTTAAAGTTAGCTGATAAGTTTTACTTTGGTCTTGGGTTATAAGTGCTGGGTAGGTAGTTGGTCTCAATTAAAAGGCTTTTTTCCTTAAAAAAAGTTTTGAAAATAAAATTTGACTAGGCCTTGGTCCTTCCTTTAAGAGTTTGTTTCAAGGGATTCAATCTTTAAAAAAAAAAGGAAAAAACTTTCAAAGAAAAATCCTTTAAAAAAAAAGAAACTGAAATAAAAAATACTTTTAAAAATATTTTCAGTCCTTATTTTAAATAAAAATTTTCTCCTAATTTTTTTTTTTGAATTCATGCAACATTCTTCAATGTTGATGTATGGATCTTCCATCCTCGAGAGTTGTAAGAATTATAAGGGTTTATCGTATAACAATGTTATCTTGAACCCTATGCAAAAATGAATTCCTTTTTATTAAAAATAATAAAATATTTTCAATTTGCTCTCTTAACAAATTTTAACAATTTTTATTTTTATAAAATAAAATCTTTTGGATTCATGCAACAATCTACGACGTTGATGTATGAATTTTTCATCCTCAAGTGGTGTATGAATTGTAAGGGTTTACCGTATAGCACTGTTATCTTAGACCCTGTCCTGAAAGTCATGCACGTAAAACACCATTAACAGCCTACCAAACTAGGGTCTTGACTTCATAAGTCCCAACTTTAGGATATGACCTATGTTGGACAAAAAGGAGCGCATTCCATCTTTTTCTGCAACATGAATAATCACATTTATATCTCATGCATCATAACGATTTTCTGCATGCATCCCACATGCACCTTAACATGCCATTCATTCATGCATCCTGTTACACTCATTCTTATTCATTGTATGCTCGTGCATGCAGTACTTTAGGTCATGCATTGTTAATATGTCATTCATTCATGCATTGTGTTACACTCTCATGCATAAGTAAATTTGCTTTCCAAATGTTATTAATAAAATAATATTTCCCTTGCACAGATAATTTGGTGAGAGATAACACCTTTGATAGCAAGAGATGGAAAAAGTCAGACACACTAGCAATGCTCCCGCCACCAAGAGCTCCAGGTGATTTTGAACTCATTAGAGAATCTGAAAGAGTTAAGCCAATCTTTGCCTCAAGAACATCGAAGAAGCTTCGTCAAGAAGTATGGAGGGATCTTGGACCTAATTTTTATACCGGTTGAAGCTCCTGCTTTGAGTTCTCTAAGTCAGTATTGGAACCCACATCTCAGATGTTTCTAGTTGCCAAACATGGACATTACACCCACCATTGAAGAATATGCTTTCCTGTTAAGGTTGCCAATGCAAAAAAAATCCCATCGTGTACTTTCACCTGGGGCAATACTTGACCACTACAAGCATAGCAGGGTTACTAGGGCTTCCTGAAATTGAAGTGAACTTGACCGGGCACTCAAACTAGAGAGGGTTGACCCGAAATTTTCTTGAAAATCATTTGAGGAAACTAATGGATCGACAGGACTGGGAAACCTTTGAGAGGGTATTGGCACTAGCATTATATTGGTTGGTTCTATTTCCATCAGCGCTGGACATGATTCCATCAGCGCTAGACATGATAGATCAAGCAGCAATGGACGTGTTCTTCACAGTTGAAAGAAAGAAAAACCCCGTGCCGACAGTATTGGCTGAACCGCTTTTGACTCTAGAATTTTGCCAGCGGCATCCAAAGGGGAAGCTCCGATGTTGTGCACAATTGCTCTATGTATGGGTCATGACTCACATGTATGCAAAAGGCTATATCAACCATCATTCAGATCCACTAAGAGGCTTCCATAACATCCCTATAAGACAGCTTAATGAAGAGGAATGGAAGAGCGAGTTTGACAAAGTGGAAAGAGACTCTTTTAAGTGGGTATGCCCATGGTACGAAAGTCAGCAGGGGCAAGATATCATTTATAGTTGTGGTGACTATCCTAATGTTCCGTTGATGGGCCCAAGAGGGTGCATATCCTACACACCCGCCATAGCCCTACCACAACTTTGTTGGATGCAATACGTGCCACAAGAAGAACAACTTGGCGGATGCTGTTTCCGATACGAGGATGGGGAAAATACCAAGTTATTGGTAAAAGAAGTTAGAAATGCATGGAAAAATGTGAGGATGGTAGGGAGATCACAATTGGGCCGACCAATCCTAATCATTGTCTCAGTATATGAAGCATGGAGAAAATCAAGGAAAGGTCCCAGTAACATTCCTGCAGAAAGCACGAAAGTTGAAGATTACTCCCATTCGGTAACTCAAATGGAAGAACAACTGAAAGTTCTGGAAGCACAAATGAAGGAAATGGAACAACAAAAGCAATATACCGAATTAAAAATAGTCATTGGTCAGAAGCGTTGTGAGAAGTTAACAAAGGAAAATGAACACTTAAAATATTTGTGTGCAGATATCTCCACAACCTCAAGAGTCTAGAAAAATACCGACAAGGTCGCGTCGAGTGTCATGACTAGGATCCAGAATCTTGAAAGTAAAATATTATCCTTGACAGCAGAGAGGCATCAACTAAGAAAAGAAAAGCGTCAGTTAGAAGAAGAAGTCATTCAACAAGGAGGTGTGAGAAAGTCATTGGAAGTGGAAATTAATCGACAAAGGGGGAGTCAATGGCAACTTACAAAAGCAAATTCGTGCACAAGATAGGATGACTGATGAATTGGTACAAAAGGTTCAAGAGCTGAATATCCTACTAGTCGAAATCAAGAAGCGGTGCAATTTAGGGCGGACCTCAACAAAACACTATCATGATCAAGTGGTTCAAGCAATGAATGCCGTGAAGTGGTGGAGAGAAGAGGCACGAGAGCGAGATATAGATATTGACATATGGAAAAAAAGATATACGAGCATGAATTTGGAGCTAAGACATTTATTCTGAATTTTGTCCAACGCTTTGAAAAGGCAGAAAAACAAATTCGTGCGGACCCTAAGCTTCGTCTCCTGGCTGAGTCGGATGATTTTATGCAAATGTGTGGAGGGTTTACTCGAGGGCTAAAAAGAAAGAGACCTAAGCTGTTGACTTTAGGATGAAAATGTTGTAACAATGTCGAGAATTATGATGTAATCCCAATCTATGTGTTACTTTGAGGAGTTTTTAATGAAATTTGTCCTTGCTTCCACGATTCTATGTATTGCTTTGAGGAGTTTTTAATGAAATCTGTTCTTGCCTCTATGATTCCTTCGCACTCCAACTCTTGCACTTGACTTGCGACGACACTTATCGTGGAGCATGATCTTCCTTTAGTATGTTGTCAACTACATCTTGGCCTTATAGGATTCTTCCTTCTGCGCAAAGGGTAGGACGGGACGTCTCAATTTAGAATTGCTAGTGTGTTTGAGACAACATCTGTTGTGGCGAGTTGTTTCTCCCCTAGATTTGTTGTCAACTCCATTTCATCTTATGAGCACGATGCTCTCTGTGTGGGATGGAGGGACCATCTCTTGTCTGTTATAAGGTGTTAACTCAAAAAAAAAAAAAACTCCAAAGGTGATTTTCATAAAAGCTTTTTGCATTTTCCAACATTTTGTTCTCACTTTTGTTTTGATTAAAACAGTGTGGCTTTTCTGAACAATTGCTCCAAGATACCCTTATCGCACTCGGTCATAGACAAGAGCCATGGCGGATGAACTAGAAGAAGTCCAAGAGATTAGGGATGAAGTCAGTCAAGTCAAGGATCAGATGACTAAGATGATGGAGATCCTACAAACAATACAGAAGGAAAAGAACACAGAGGAGAACCCTCCAGCCTCGAACGAAGGACATCCAGCCACACCTCTCATCCTGCCCATTTTTGCTCAGATTCCTATTCAAGGCTTCAACCAACCAGGGGCCATGATGCCTCTCACTATTTATCCAAGCAACCAAACTCATCTTTCATTTGACTCGAACAATCCCCCACACGGTTTGCCTCGTGGATTTGTGCCACCAATGGCCCCCATCCCACAAGATGGCATTCAAAACTCCGAACATATCACTCAGACACAAACCCCCACCGATGTTGTCGAAATGCCACAAATACAAACTGTCAACCCTACAGATGGTAACACCCCGACGGTGACACTTTCTGCCAATCCAAAAACCCCACAATACATCCTACATTATGGGCCCCAGGAGACTCAAATGATGCCAAACTTTGGATCCTCATACATGCCATACTCCTTCCCTCAGAATATGTATGGTGAAACTCCTGTCAGGAGTGAATTCCCAATCTAAAGAAAAGTTGGAAGTGCTAGAGGAAAGACTACGGGCCATTGAAGGGGTAAATAGTTATGGTCTGCGAGATGCCTCGGAACTTTGTCTGGTGCCAAATGTTGTAATTCCGCCGAAATTTAAGGTGCCCGACTTCGACAAATATCGGGGAACCACTTGTCCTAAAAACCATTTGACCATGTATGTTAAGAAGATAACATCATATGCTCAAGACTATAAGCTCTTGATTCACTTCTTCCAAGACAGTTTAACCGGGATAGCTTCAAATTGGTACACGCATCTCGAATGGGCCCACATCCGATCCTTCAAAGATCTAGCAGATGCATTCCTGAAGCAATACAAGTACAATATTGACATGGCCCCCGATAGGATGCAACTCCAAAATATGTCAAAAAGGGACACCGAGACTTTCAAAGAGTATGCACAACAATGGAGGGAATTGGCTACTCAGGTAGAGCCTTCATTAGTTGATAAAGAAATTGTGGCAATATACATTGATACGCTCCAGTCGCCCTTCTATGATAGAATGATTGGGAGCGTGTCATCAAACTTTTCTGATATGGTCATCATCGGTGATAGAATTGAAAGTGGACTGAGGAATGGCAAGATCACCGAGTCTTCAGTAGCGAACGGCCCAAAGAAAGCCCCGTTTGTGAAAAGGAATGAGGGAGAAGCACATGCAGTAACCTTTGAACAAAATATACTGAACCAATGGAGACCGAACCAAACACCCGCCTTCCAAGCCCAGTACACCCCGTATTACCAACCATCTCCATACCACCAAGCCAACCAGCCATACATCGCCGCTACCTTACAATTTCCAAATCCCCAACCGATGACACCCTACCGACCATCATACCCCTCTCAACCTCAAACACATCCTGCCATGACACCTCAAGTTGTTCAACCCCTAAACCCAAACCCAATCACAAGCCAAACGAGACCACCTCATAACTCAAAAGAAGCCAGTACATTTCGACCCGATACCTATGACCTACACTGAGCTACTGCATCAGCTTATAAGCAAATCTGTGTTGACTCCTATCCCAATGAAACCATTGGACCCTCCTTATCTGAAGTGGTTTGACCCAAATGCTAAATGTGAGTATCATGCAGGGGTAATAGGTCATTCCACTGAGAACTGCAGGGCTTTCAAGTTTAAGGTACAAGACCTTATTAATGCTAAATGGTTGAGCTTTCAGAAAGATGCTCCGAAGGGGGCACAAGGTCCTATGCCAAATCATGGGGGTTCAGGAATCAATGCCATAGATAGCTTCAGGGAACCTACTCTTAAGAGCCAAGTGACTGATGTCAGAACTCCCATGAGAGTTATTTTAAGAGAGATGCAAAAACATGGATTGGTGTAAACCTCAATTGTTGAAGAGACCTCGATGAAGAGATAAGGTGTGACTTCGACGGGAATATGGGGTATTCAATTAAAGAATGTGCAGAATTTCGACAGGTTGTGCATCACTTAATAGATATGAAGATTATCCTAATTGGTTGTGAATCAAATAAGTGTGGCATTAACGTGGTTGTTGAATCTACAATTTCCTCAACTCCGGTTAAGATAACTGCTTTTATTGTTGTGATTAATCCTCAACCGATTCCTGAGCAAGTCACTCCGAAGATAGTGGTGTACTGAGAAGGAACCTATGCTAGTTTCGAGTGGGCCAACACCAATTGTCATCTGAGTCCTAGGTCCCTTTGACACGCTGTCGCACGCGCGTAAAAAAGAACGAGTGGTTTGTAAAAATATGTAGCTAGGGAGCAACAACTCGAGTGTCGTCTCACAAGGACTCTTGGATTGTTATTAACTTAAAAAATCAGTTTTTTTTGGGGAGGGGGGAGGGGGGGGTTCAGATTGAAAGGTTCAATTAAAAGAAACAATGCAATTAAGAAATAAGTGATTATCGATGATTAAAATGATTAATCTACTGTTCTCGGTTTCCCACTATCATTGATTCATATAAATTCCAAGCCCTAAGCGGATTGTAATCCCTTTTTGATTGTAGCGACAATTAGACAAGCGCAATTGACCCTACGAGATATATGTTCCTATTCTGAATTAAGCAAACGGATTAGGCCCTTCGTGAATTAAGCAAACATGATTGAACACACGCGAATTAAGCAAACGCGATTAAAGTAAGGAACATATGATCATCGAAATAAATCAAGACTCATCCTATATAACTTGAATTAAGCAAACAAGACATATAGGAAAAATATTGAAAGGGAAAAGCAAATTAAATTGGGAATTAATAGAACCTCAAGTACAGCGGAAACCAATCACAGTAGATCAATCAATGGAATTAGTTCTCCATGGAAAACGCAACACAACCTAGAAAAATTCGTAAACAGTGGATAATGAAAAGTTCCCTCTAATCTGCCTACAAGAACAATTTATAACCTTCAGCATCTGCGCCCGCTCGCGAGGCGAATTTTAAAAATGGCGCCGGTTGATCAGCCTCTGGCTCATCTAGTTTTATGGCTAGTATGACCAGGGTTTTGTGCTAATTATATTTCGTTTTCACCCAAATTAGATTAGATTGTCCTCAAGCAAGGTTTTGAGTCTCTAAAGTAGTTTTAGGTTAATTTAGCCAGTTTTGAGTCAAATAAAGCACTTATGGCTATTTTATTGTTTTCAGGTTAACTTAGAAGTTAAGGGAATAAAGAAGCAGGGGAAATTTCAATCATGGAGGTATTCGCCTCGCGAGAGTCTTCTCGTCGCGCGACCCTGAAAACAGCCTGAGCAGCAAAATGTCATCCTCTCTGGTTCGCCCCGTGAACAACACCTCGCCTCGCGACCCTGAACACTGTCCGTTCCTGAAAATGCAAACCATTCTGTGTCGCCTCGCGAATCCATGTCTCACCTCGCGAGACTGAAGACCAGAAGCCATGACTATTCCGTTCCTCACCTCGCGAGCCATTCTTCGCCTCGCGAGAAGACCAAACGTTGAAAACTGTTCATAATATTCGCCTCGCGAGTGAGTGTTCGCCTCACGAGAAGGCGCAGTTCCTGAAAGATATAAATGACTGTTCTGGGCAGATTAGAGAACAACTTTTCATTCTCCATTGTTTTTACATATTTTCTGGTTGTGTTTCGTTTTTATGGAGAACTAATTTTCTTGGATTAGTCTCACATGTCGATTTCCACCACACTTGAGGTTCTGTAATTCCTGTTTTATTTGCTTTTCCCTTTTCAATACTATGCTATATATTTCCGTTTGTTTAATTCAGGAGTGTATAGTGTTGTGTTGATTTATTTCGGTGATGTTATGTTCCTATATTGAATCCCGTTTGTTTAATTCGCGTGTGTTCGTTCATGTTCGCTTAGTTCATGAGGGCTTAACCCCGTTTGTTTAATTCGGGAATAGGAACATATATCTCGTAGTAGAGATTTTGTTTGTTAATTGTTGCTACAACCGAAAGGGGATTAGAATCTGCTTAGGGCTTGGAATTTACATGAACCGATGATAGTTGGGAAATCGAGAACAGTAGATTAATCGTCTTTAGCTTATTTGTTAATCTCTTAAACTGCTCTGTTTTCATTGCTCTGTTTTGCTTTGTTTTCTAATTGCATTTCAATCCAACCCCCCCCCAAAAAAAAAAAAAAAACTGATTTTTGTGGTAAATAACAATTCAAGAGTCCCTGTGAGACGATATCCGAGTTGTCGCTTCCTAAACTACATTTTTACAAACCGCTCGCTTTTGGCGCGTGCGCGACAGCGCGTTCAAAAATTGGCACCGTTGCCAGGGACTCTTGTTTGTTATTTTCACATTTTTTGTTTCTTTTACTTTCATTTTTGTTTTGAATAGGTCTGGCTACTAGGTCTACTTGCCCTGACTTGTGTGATTTTGATCCTGAAATTGAAAGAACACTGCACACACGCCGTAGAGCAATTCGGGCTAGCACTAGTGGTGATTCTAATTCTGAAACCGTTGTTGATAATATGGGTGACCAAAGGACATTAAGACAACTTGCTGCCCCTGATGTTAATTATAATGGCTTGTGTATTGAATATGCTGGTGCTGTTACTCCCTTTGAATTAAAATCTGGTCTAATACATTTGTTGCCAAGGTTTAGTGGTCTTGCAGGTGAGGATCCACATAAGCATCTGAAGGAATTCCAGGTTGTCTGCTCCACACCCTTGAGACCAGAGGGAATAACTGAGGATCACATCAAGATGAGAGCCTTCCCGTTTTCACTATAGGGCGCTGCAAAGGATTGGCTGTTATATCTTGAGCCAAACTCTGTTACCACCTGGAACGATTTGAAGAAGGTTTTCCTAGAGAAATATTTTCCTGCCTCTAGAGCTGCATCAATCAGGAAGGAAATATGTGGCATCAGACAAGGAAATGAGTCATTGGCTGAATATTGGGAGAGGTTCAAGCAGTTGGTATCCAGTTGCCCTCAGCATCAGATTTCCGAGCAGCTTCTTATCCAGTATTTTTATGAGGGGTTACTACCGATGGATAGAAATATTTTGGATGCTGCTAGTGGGGGAGCACTTGTTGATAAGACTCCAGCTGCTGCCAAGCAATTAATTGAAAATATGTCACTGAACTCCCAGCAGTTTACAACCAGGAGAAATTCTGTTGAGACAAGGGGTGTGAATGAGGTCCATAGCTCTTCTTCCAACCAAGCCCTTGAGAATAGAATTGATGAGCTCACTTCTTTGGTGAAGCAATTGGCAATGGATAAGGTTCAACCGACAAGGTTGTGTGGCATGTGCAGTTCTCCTGAGCACCCGTATGAAGCATGCCCCATTCTGAAAGAAGGGTCAATTACTGATTTGTCTCAAGCTTATGCAGTCCATCCTTATAATCAAGGCAATAATCATAACCGGTACAACACTCCTGACCTCTCCACAAATAGGTACCACCCCAATTGGAGGAATCATCCTAACCTTCGGTATGGGAACTCATCCCAACAACAACCGGTGGCACCACCACAGAATCCTCCTCAAGTGACCACTTCTGCACCTCCCGGACCTTCACTAGAGGACATGTTCAAGCAAATGACTTCACAAATGACTGCACAAATGACTACACTTTTTCAGCAGCAAGTTGGACAGTTCCAGGCCTCACAGGCACAGTTTCAGCAGCTAACCGATGCTAGCATTCAAGATTTACAGACACAGGTTGGACAGCTTGCCACATCCATAAATAACATACAGCAAGCTCAAGGATCAAGTCAACTACCTGCACAAACAGTGATGAATCCCAATGCCTCCAATCCTAATGTGAGTGCCATTTCTTTGAGATCCGGAAAAGTGGTTGAGGCAGCCCATGAAAAAAATGAAGAAACTGTTGAGGTAGCTCCTGAGCCTACTATTGATGTTGAAGCTGAGAGAGTATATGTGCCACCATTCCCCTTCCCACAGAGAGTGCAGAAAAATAAGAAGATTGGTGGGGAAGACAAGGAGAGGGAAATTTTAGATGTGTTCAGAAAGGTGGCGGTAAATATTCCCCTTTTGGATGTGATCAAGCAGGTTCCTAAGTATGCTAAATTTCTGAAGGATCTATGCACCCACAAGAGGAGGTTGAAGGGTAATGAGAGAGTTGATTTGGGAAGAAATGTTTCAGCCCTGATTCAGCCTAAGCCTGCACTTGAAAGAGTTACTATTTCAGCCCCCACTCAAGCACTACCACAGAAGTGCAAGGATCCAGGCACTTTTGCTATTCCATGCACTATTGGGGACATCAAATTTGAAAATTGCATGTTGGATTTGGGAGCCTCCATAAATGTCATGCCCACTTCTGTTTTCAATAACCTTGATCTTGGTCCCTTGCAGTATACAGGTCTCACTATCCAGTTGGCCAATAGGACCAGTGCTCGCCCCATGGGAATGGTAGAAGATGTGCTGGTACAAGTTGATGAGTTGATTTTCCCTGCTGACTTCTACATCCTGGACATGGCAGGGGAAACAATTTCAAGTAGATCACCAATCATCCTGGGGAAACCGTTCATGAAGACGGCGAAGACAAAAATTGATGTTGATGATGGGACCATGTCCATGGAGTTTGGTGACATTGTGGCAAAGTTTAACATCTTTGATGCTATGAAGCACCCCCTGGAAGAGCACTCTGTTTTCCAAATAGAGTTGCTCTCTGAAATTATTGATGACACCTGTGCTGACTTGGTTTCTGATTTTCCATTTGTTTCTGGCTTTGATGATATTTATTCATGTCTTGATCTTGACACAAACCCTTGTGATGTTTGTGCTGAGTTTCTTGATTCTACTTTGCAGGGTGATAGTGTGAGTGAAGCTGTCTGTTCAGCTGAAGTCCTTGACCTCATGGCTGCTCCAAATATACCATCCATTGAGCAGCCACCCTCCTTAGAGCTCAAGCCACTTCCTGGGAATCTGAAGTATGCTTACTTGGAGAGGAATGAAAAACTTCCAGTCATTATTTCCTCCAACCTTGACTCTGACCAGGAAGCTAAGCTATTGGAGGTTCTGAAGAAGCACAAGAAGGCGATTGGGTGGACCTTGGATGACATCCCAGGAATTAGCCCCTCCAGATGTATGCATAGAATTATGTTGGAGGATGGGGCTAAACCAGTTAGGCAGCCCCAAAGGCGGCTCAATCCATTGATTCTGGATGTTGTGAAGAAGGAGGTGACTAAACTTCTGCATGCGGGTATCATATACCCTATCTCTGATAGTACTTGGGTAAGTCCAGTTCAAGTTGTACCCAAGAAGTCCGGCCTCACAGTGGTAAGAAATGATAATAATGAGCTTGTTCCCACTAGAGTCCAGAATAGTTGGCGAGTCTGTATAGATTATAGGAAGTTGAACCAGGCCACCAGAAAGGATCACTTTCCTTTGTCGTTCATCAATCAGATGCTCGAACGACTGGCTGGTAAATCTCATTACTGTTTTCTTGATGGCTTTTCCGGTTACTTCCAGATCCATATTGCACCAGAGGATCAGGAAAAGACCACTTTCATGTGCCCCTTCGGCACGTTTGCCTATAGGAGGATGCCATTTGGCCTTTGTAATGCTCCTGGCACTTTCCAGAGATGCATGCTTAGCATTTTTACTGAATTTATTGAAAATTGCATGGAAGTGTTCATGGATGATTTCACTGTATATGGCTCCTCATTTGATGCATGCTTGCATAGTCTGAGTTTAGTTCTAGAAAGATGCATTGAAACTGACTTGGTTTTGAACTATGAAAAGTGTCACTTTATGGTTGAACAGGGGATTGTTTTGGGGCATGTTATTTCTAAAGAGGGTATTTCTGTAGATCCTGCTAAAATTGATGTGATTTCTACATTGCCTTATCCATCTTGCGTTCGCGAGATTCGTTCTTTTCTTGGTCATGCAGGTTTCTACAGGCACTTCATTAAGGACTTCAGCAAGATAGCCCTTCCTTTGTCAAACTTGTTGAAGAATGATGCCATGTTTCACTTTGATGACAACTGCAAGAAGGCATTTGACTACCTGAAAAGGGCATTGACCTCTACCCCCATCATCCAGCCCCCTGACTGGACCCTCCCTTTTGAGCTCATGTGTGATGCTTCTAACTATGTTGTGGGAGCGGTCCTGGCACAAAGGGTGGGCAAGGCTGCCCATGTCATTCATTATGCTTCTAGGACTTTAGATGCTGCACAATCTAATTACACCACCACTGAAAAGGAACTTCTAGCTGTTGTTTTTGCACTTGATAAATTTAGGTCATATTTGCTAGGTTCCAAGGTTATTGTTTTTACTGACCATGCAGCTCTGAAGTACCTGTTGAAGAAACCAAAAGCGAAGCCGAGATTGATTCGGTGGATGCTGTTGCTCCAAGAGTTTAATGTGGAAATAAAAGACAAGAGTGGAGCTGAAAATTTAGTAGCTGATCATTTGAGCAGAATAGCAAGGGATGAGGATCCTTCTCCCATCCAGGATGACTTTCCTGATGAGCAGCTTCTACATCTGCATGGGGTAACCCCTTGGTTTACTGACATAGTTAACTATCTTGTTGCTGGTGTTTTCCCTGCAGGTGCAAGTAGATCCAAGGTCCACAAACTAAAGAGTGATTCCAAGTACTACGTTTGGGATAATCCGTACCTTTGGAAGTTTTGTAGTGATCAGGTAATTCGGAGGTGTGTCCCCGACTATGAGATCGAGTCCATTTTGTACTTTTCTCATGCCTCTCAAGTAGGGGGACACTTTGGATCACAGAGGACGGCAAGAAAAGTCTTAGATTCTGGGTTCTACTAGCCCACCATTTTTAGAGATGCCTATGAGGTCTACAAGACTTGTAAGGAGTGTCAAACAGCAGGCACTGCCATCACTCGTAGGAGTGAAATGCCTCGGCAACCCATGCTTTTCTGTGAGGTGTTTGATGTGTGGGGAATCAACTTTATGGGTCCTTTCCCTGCATCTTTTGGCTTTCTATACATTCTTTTGGCTGTTGACTATGTTTCAAAGTGGGTGGAAGCTATCCCCACTAGGACTAACGATGCTAAAGTTGTTTCAAAATTTGTTAGGTCCAATATTTTTTGCAGGTTTGGCATACCTCGGGCTATCATCAGTGACCAGGGCACTCACTTCTGCAACCGCACCATGGAAGCTCTACTCCGGAAGTATGGAGTTGTGCATAGAGTCTCCACTGCTTACCATCCCCAAACCAATGGCCAGGCTGACATATCAAATAGGGAGATCAAGCAGATCTTAGAGAAAATGGTGCAGCCGAATAGGAAGGACTGGAGCCACCGTCTAGAAGACGCACTGTGGGCTCAGAGGACCGCTTTCAAGATGCCAATAGGGATGTCCCCCTTTAGGCTTGTATTTGGTAAGGCATGTCATCTCCCTGTGGAAGTTGAGCACCGTGCATATTGGGCAGTCAAGTGCTGTAACTTGAAAATGAAAAAGCTGGTATTGAAAGAAAACTCCAGTTACAACATCTTGAGGAGCTTAGGCTAGAAGCCTATGAAAGCTCCCGGATTTATAAAGAGAAAACAAAACATTTTCATGATAGCATGATTGCTAGAAAAGAATTTTCTGTGGGTCAACAGGTCTTACTGTTTAACTCCCGCCTGAAAATGATGGCTGGGAAACTTAGGTCCAAGTGGATTGGCCCATTTGTTGTTACTAATGTTTTTCCTTATGGTGCAGTAGAGATTAAAGATGCAGGTAGCAACAAGTCCTTCAAGGTTAACGGGCAGAGGCTGAAGCCATTCCATGGTGTGGCTGCTGGTGTTCCTGACGATGGTACTGTTGAGGAGCTCTCCTTGGAAGCTCCCACCTACACTGCCACTTGATCAGGGAGCACCCTTTCCTTTCCCTCACTCTGATTTTATAGTTATGTTGTTTCATTGGGGAAAATGTATGTTTTAAGTGTGGGGGAGGGAACCAATTGTAGCTTTGTTTTTTGTTTGGTCTTGTTTTTCTTTTAGCTCTTGAATAAATTGAGTGAGTCTTTGGTCGGTGAGCTTGATTGATTTTGATTGATTTGGCACAGATTATTGCATGATTTATGTGATGATTCCCCCTAGGTTGAAAAAATTTTGTTTTTGAAAAGTGATCCCCATGAATTTTTTTTTGAAAACTAAACCTTGAGATATTTTGTTGTAATGGCATGATTTATGATAAGTTTGGGGTGATGAGAAGCACACACTATGGATAGAATCTCGGTCAAACAATTTGCATGAATGTCCAGGTGAGGATTTGAGCCTCCAACATGATTTTAACTGTGAGAATCACTTTCAAGTTGCACTTTCCCGAATTTGCTTGAATCTCTTCATGGTTTGCATGTTTATGTGTTTGCTTCAAATGATTTAGGCATTTTCTTTGTACATAACCACTTGGCCAAAAATAACCATCCCTAATGCATGTTCCCTAGTTAGCCTCATTGAGCCTGATTAGCCTCTTAATTCTTGATAACCTTATGTTATAAGCTAAAATCTGGAAAACCATGTTAAACCGATCTTAGGATTAGGAGAGCATGGAATCTTAGCAAGAGAATGGTTGCAAGAAACTAAGTTTGGGGTGGCTACAAGGTGCGATGTGTTGTTTGAGATTGAAAAAAAAGAAAAAAAAAAAAGGTTGGAGCCAAAGGGCAAGAAAAAAAAAAGAAAAAAAAAAGAATAAAAAGTGCAAAAATGTAAAAAAAGCTATTTGAAGGAAAACACTGTAGTCACCCAAGGCAAAAAGAAGAATGAGAAAAGGAACTTGAGTGGAATTTCAATGTTTTGAAGTGTTTCATGCTCTCTTAGTTCCTAGGGACTTAAGCCTAGTACCTTTGTATATCCTACCCTTAGCCAGGCCCCATTACAACCTTAAAAAGACCTTTTGATGTTGCATGCATGTTTTCTGTGGGAACCATTTTGAGATAAAGATCAAATTTATGGGAAGTGCTTCTGAAAGGTGAATTGAGTGAATTGTTGATTGCCTGACAAAAACTGAGCGAATGAGTGAAACACTAAATGCCCTTGTGAGGAAGGCGGTTGTTTGAATTTGGTGATCTCCCTTTTGTGTGTAACTTGGATCCCTTGCTTAGATTACTGGTTGTTTGAATGATGAAATTCTCATTTGTTTAGAGTGAATGCATGTGGGGATTATTTTGTTTGAAAGGGGGGAACATTGAGGAAAAATTGTTCTGATGAATTGCTTGAAATTTGTGCAAAGTTGATTGAACATTTAAGCTTGCCATGTCTTGAGTCTTTTTGATTTTTGAGTTTTAGTTTGCTTGGGGACAAGCAAAGTTTAAGTTTGGGGTATTTTGATAAGCCTCCGGCTCATCTAGTTTTATGGCTAGTATGACCAGGGTTTTGTGCTAATTATATTTCGTTTTCACCCAAATTAGATTAGATTGTCCTCAAGCAAGGTTTTGAGTCTCTAAAGTAGTTTTAGGTTAATTTAGCCAGTTTTGAGTCAAATAAAACACTTATGGCTATTTTATTGTTTTCAGGTTAACTTAGAAGTTAAGGGAATAAAGAAGCAGGGGAAATTTCAATCCTAGAGGTATTCGCCTTGCGAGAGTCTTCTCGCCGCGCGACCCTGAAACCAGCCTGAGCAGCAGAATGTCATCCTCTCTGGTTCGCAACGCGAACAACACCTCGCCTCGCGACCCTGAACACTGTCTGTTCCTGAAAATGCAAACCATTCTGTGTCGCCTCGCGAATCCATGTCTCGCCTCGCGAGACTGAAGACCAGAAGCCATGACTCTTCAGTTCCTCGCCTCGCGAGCCATTCTTCGCCTCGCAAGAAGACCAAACGTTGAAGACTGTTCATAATATTCGCCTCGCGAGTGAGTGTTCACCTCGCGAGAAGGCGCGGTTCCTGAAAGATATAAATGGTTGTTCTGGGCAGATTAGAGAACAACTTTTCATTCTCCATTGTTTTTACATATTTTCTGGTTGTGTTTCGTTTTTATGGAGAACTAATTTTCTTGGATTAGTCTACTGTAATCGATTTCCACCACACTTGAGGTTCTGTAATTCCTGTTTTATTTGCTTTTCCCTTTTCAATACTATGCTATATATTTCTGTTTGTTTAATTCAGGAGTGTATAGTGTTGTGTTGATTTATTTCGGTGATGTTATGTTCCTATATTGAATCGCGTTTGTTCAATTCGCGTGTGTTCATTCATGTTCGCTTAGTTCATGAGTGCTTAACCCCGTTTGTTTAATTCAGGAATAGGAACATATATCTCGTTGTAACGATTTCGTTTGTTAATTGTTGCTACAACCGAAAGGGGATTAGAATCTGCTTAGGGCTTGGAATTTACATGAACCGATGATAGTTGGGAAATCGAGAATAGTAGATTAATCGTCTTTAGCTTATTTGTTAATCTCTTAAACTGCTCTGTTTTCATTGCTCTGTTTTACTTTGTTTTCTAATTGCATTTCAATCCAAACCCCCCCAAAAAAAAACTGATTTTTGTGGTAAATAACAATTCAAGAGTCCTTGTGAGACGATATCCGAGTTGTCGCTTCCTAAACTACATTTTTACAAACCGCTCGCTTTTTGGCGCGTGCGCGACAGCGTGTTTACCAGTTCAAAATTGGATTCTCACGAGGCGAGACAGAAAAGGGTCTTCTCATTATGCCTGTGATGAGTATCACGGTCTAGGCGTGATAGCTTCTGGTCTTCAGTCTCACGAGGCAAGACATGGTTCGCGAAGCGAGACAGAAAGGGTTGCTTCCTCTGGCACAGTCAGCCTTCAGGCTCGCGGGGCGACGTGGTGATTCGCAAGGCGAGACAGCAAGGATGACATTCTCCACTGTTTCTTCATTCCCTTGGCTCTAAGTGCTTCACCTTTAACTTGAAAAACATGAAATAGCAGTGAATGCTTTATTTGACTCAAAAACTAACTAAAATGTCCTAAACTACTGAAGAAACTCAAAATGTTGCTTGAAGACAACTAAATCCAAATTTGGGTGAAAAACGAGATTGAACTCGAATAATTGGCACAAAAACCATGGTCTTACTAGTTATAAAACTAGATAACCAGAGGCTTATCAAAATACCCCAAACTTAAACTTTGCTTGTCCCCAAGCAAACTAAAACTCAAAAAGACTCAAACTTGGCAAGCTTAAGGGATTCAAACAATTCCGCACAAATTTCATGCGATTTTAACAAAATAATTCTTCTTCAATGTCCCCCCCCCCTTTCAACAATGCAATCCCCACATTCATTTACTTTAAACAATTGAGAATTCCATCATTCATGCAATCAGTAATCTAAGCATGGGATCCAAGTTACACACAAAAGGGAGATCACCAAATTCAAACAATCGCCTTCCTCACAAGGGCATTTAGTGTTTCACTCATTCGCTCAATTTGTCTAGGCTATCAACATTTCACTCAATTTCACTTTTAAGAACACTTCCCATGAATTTGATTTTCATCTCAAACAGGGTTCCCACGAAAACATGCATGAAACATCAAAAGGTCTTTTAAAGGTTGTAATGGGGCTTGGCTAAGGGTAGGATATTCAAGGGTACTAGGCTTAAGTCCCTAGGAACTAAGAGAGCATGAGCAATTTGACAAATTGAGTTTCCACTCAGATTCCTTTTTCCATTTTTCATTTTGCCTTGGGTGACTACAGCCTTTTTCTTCCAATACCCTTTTTCGACATTTTGTTCTTTTCTCTTTTTTTTTTCTTTGCCTTTGGCTCCAACCTTTATTTTTTTTTTCTTTTTCTCAATCTCAAACAACACATCATATCCTTGTAGCCACCCCAAACTTAGTTTCTTTCAACCCTTCTCTTGCTAAGCTTCCATGCTCTCCTAATCCTAAGATTGGGTTAACATGGTTTTTCAGATTTTTGGCTTGTAACATAGGGTCATCATGAAGCAATAGGCTAATTAGGCTCAATGTGGCTAACTAGGGAACATGCATTAGGGATGGTTCTTTTAGGCCAAGTAGTTAATTCAAAGAAAATCACCTAAATCATTTGATGCAACACATAAACATGCAAACCATGAAGAGACTCAAGCAAATTCGGGAAAGTGCAACTTGAAAGTGATTCACACGGTTAAAAACATGTTGGAGGCTCAATCCTCACCTGGACATTTTTCGCAAATTGTTTGACCGAGATTCAATCCCTAGTGTGTGTATCCCTTCACCCCAAACTTATCATAAATCATGCAATCACAATGAAATATCTCAAAGTTCAATTTTCAATTTTTCACATGGGGATCAAATTTCCAATTTTCAAAACCTAGGGTGGAATCATAAAAAATCAACATATATCATGCAATCCATCTATGCAAAATTTGATTAGAATCCAACCAAGCTTGCCGACACAAGACTCACACACATACGACACAAAGCACACAAACAACGAAGACAAAACAAAAACAAAACAAATGGTTCCCTCCCCCACACTTAAGACATACATTGTCCTTGAACGCGCTGTCGCGCACGCGCCAAAAAGAATGAGCGGGTTATAAAAACTGTAGTTTAGGGCGACAACTCGGATGTCGTCTCACAAGGACTCTCGAAGTGTTATTTATCACAAAATTCAGTTTGGGGGGGGGGGGGGGGGGTTGGTTTGGATGCAATCAAAGAAAATAAAACAACGAAAACAAAGCAATTCAAAGAGATTATCAAGTAGCAAAATACGATTAATCTACTGTTCTCGAATTTCCAACTATCATCGGTTCATGTAATTCCAAGCCCTAAGCAGATTCTAATCCCCTTTCAGTTGTAGCAACAATTAACAACGAAATCGCTACTACGGATATATGTTCCTATTCCCGAAATAACAAACGGGGTTAAGCCCTCATGAACTAACGAACATGAATGAACACACGCGAAATAACAAACGCGATTAAGTATACGAACATAACATCACCGAAACGAATCAATACAACACTATACACTCCTGAAATAACAAACAGAAATGTATAATATGGTATTGAAAAGGGAAAAGCAAGTAAAGTAGGAATTACAAAACCTCAAGTATATGGAATTCTCATATAGTAGATTAATCTAAGAAATTAGTTCTCCATGACAATAACGAAAAAATACAGAAAATATGTAAAACTATGGAGAAGCAAAAGTCTTCCCAAGCTGTTCAGAAAGGCAATTTATACTATTCAGAAATTAAGTCCACTCGCGAGGCGAATATTGTGAAAAGTCAGCAACGTTTGGTCTTCTCACGGGGCGAAGGAATACTCGCGAGGCGAGACTCTTCAAATTCCAAACTGTCACAGCCGTGACCTTCAGCATGGTTACACCGTGATAGCTTCTGGTCTTCCAGGGTTGGATTACTCGCGAGGCGAGTCAAGTGTTCGCGAGGCGACACAGAAACCTTGCATTTTCCTGGAATAGTCAGCCTTCAGGGTCGCGAGGCGAGAAGAGTAGTCGTGGGGCGAACCAGAGAGGATGACATTTTCACCGTTCTGCTGGCTTTCAGGTTCACGAGGCGAGAATACTCTCGCGAGGCGAATCCCCTGTTTCTTTATTCTCTTGACTTCCAACTTAACCTGAAAACAAAGACATAGCTATAAGTGCATTATTTAACTCAAAACTGGCTAAATTAACCTAAAACTACTTTAGAGACTCAAAACCTTGCTTGAGGACAATCTAATCTAATTTGGGTGAAAATAGGATATAATTTGCACAAAACCCTGGTCATACTAGCCATAAAACTAGAAGAGCCAGAGGCTGATCAAAATACCCCAAACTTAAACTTTGCTTGTCCCCAAGCAAACTAAAACTCAAAAAGACTCAAGACCTGGCAAGCTTAAAAGATTCAATCAACCTTGCACAAATTCAAGCAGTTTCATCAAAACAGTTTTCTTCAATGTCCCCCCCCCTTCAAACAAAGCAATCCCCACAATCATTCATTCTAAATAATTGAGAATTTTATCATTCAAACAATTATGAATCTAAGCAGGGGATCCAAGTTACGCACAAGAGGGAGATCACCAAATTCAAACAACCGCCTTCCTCACAAGGGCATTTAGTGTTCACTCAATCGCTCAGTTTGTGTCAGGCTAACAACATTTCACTCAGTTTCACTTTTCAAGAACACTTCCCATAAGTTTGATTTTTATCTCCAAATGATTCCCACAGAAAACATGCATGCAACATCAAAAGGTCCTTTATGGGTTGTAATGGGGCATGGCTAAGGGTAGGATATACAAAGGTACTAGGCTGAAGACCCTAGGAACTAAGAGAGCATGAGCTTTATATACTTTGAAATTCCACTCAAGTTCCTTTTTCCATTTTTCATTTGCCTTGGGTGGCTACAGCCTTTTTATTCAAATAGCCTTTTTGACATTTTTTTTGTACTTTTTTTTTTCATTTTTTTTCTTCTACAAGCCTTTGGCTCCAACCTTTTTATTGTATTTTTTTTCTCAATCCCAACCAACATATTACAACTTGTAGCCACCCCAAACTTAGTTTCTTGCACCCTTTCTCTTTCTAAGATTCCATGCTCTCCTAATCCTAAGATCGGGTTAACATGGTTTTCCAGATTTTTAGCTCATAACATTAGGTTATCAAGAATTAACAGGCTAATCAGGCTCAATGGGGCTAACTAGGGAACATGCATTAGGGATGGTTATTTTAGGCTAAGTAGCTATTTACAAAGAAAAATGCCTAAATCATCTAAAGCAAACACATAATCATGCAAACCAGAAAGAGATTCAAGCAAATTCAGGAAAATGCAACTTGAAAGAAATTTCACACAGTTTAAAACATGTTGGAGGCTCAAATCCTCACCTGGACATTTATGCAAATTGTTTGACAGAGATTCTATCCCCAGTGTGTGCTCCCTATCACCCCAAACTTATCATAAATCATGCCATCACAACAAAATCTCAAAGTTCAATTTTCAATCACATGGGGATCACTTTTCAAAACAAAATTTTTTTCAGCCTAGGGGGAATCATCACATCAATCATGCAATTAATCTGTGCAAAATCAATCAAAATCCATCAAACTTGCCAACAAAAGACTCAACACAACTCCTGAGCTTCTCAAATTATTCAGGAGCTTTATTAAAAGAAAAAAAAAACAAGATGAACAAAACTACAACTAGTTCCCTCCCCCACACTTAAAACATGCATTATCCCCAATGAAACAACATGACTATAAAATCAGAGTGAGGGAAAGGAAAGGGTACTCCCTGATCAGGTGCAGTGTATGCGGGAGTTGCCACCTGGATCCCATTGCTTGTAGCATAAGGCCAAAGAGATAGAGTTCATTCCATGGTCCCATAACTTGCAGCCTTGATATATGAGTAACACTTGACAATGATGGTGACCTTGCTCAATGCGACGGACTCATCACTTCCTCTTGGGTCAAAGACGACCGCTTCCTCAACAAAGTCCTCCCAATAAAATTGGGGTTCAACCCCTTTAACTGGCCATGGTGCACACTCTAGTCCCTCTGGTGGTTTCGCAGGGGGAGGTGGCAGATAGGCAGGGAGGGTCTCCAGCGCTGCTTCATCTTCTGCATGTTCCTCATTCACTGCACTGACAAATCCATCACCTGCTAAACATGCATTAATTTCAGCACAAACCACACAATGGTTAGTGTTAGTACAATCAGGACATGAAGAAATATCATCAAAGCCAGAAATAAATGGAAAATTAGAAAACAAGTCCTTATGGGTGTCCTCAATAGTCTCAGAAAGCAGCTCTATGTGGAAAACGGAGTGCTCTTCCAATGGTTGTTTCACAGCATCAAAGATGTTGAAATTTGTCACAATATCCCCAAACTCCATAGACATGGTCCCATCATCAACATCAATCTTAGTCTTAGCTGTCTTCATGAATGGTCTGCCCAGGATGATTGGTGATTTACTGGAATGTGTCTCTCCTGCCATGTCCAGTATGTAGAAGTCAGCAGGGAAGATCAACTCATCAACTTGTACCAGCACATCTTCTACCATTCCCATGGGGCGGGCACTGGTCCTGTTGGCCAACTGGATGGTGAGACCTGTATACTGCAAGGGACCAAGATCAAGGTTATTAAAGATGGAGGTAGGCATGACATTTATGGAGGCTCCCAAATCCAGCATGCAATTTTCAAATTTCCTGTCCCCAATAGTGCATGGAATAGTGAAAGTGCCTGGATCCTTGCACTTCTGTGGTAATGCCTGAGTAGGGGCTAAAACAGCAACTCTTTCTGGTGCAGGCTTAGACTGGATAAGAGCTGAAACATTTCTTCCCAAAGCAACCCTCTCATTATTCTTCAACTTCCTCTTGTTGGTGCATAGATCCTTGAGAAATTTTGCATACTTGGGCACCTGCTTGATCACATCTAGAAGGGGAATATTCACAGCTACCTTTCTGAACACATCTAAAATCTCCCTTTCCTTGTCTTCACCACCAATCTTCTTATTTTTCTGTAATCTGTGTGGGAATGGGATTGGTGGTCTGTACACTTTCTCAGCTTCAACATCGACTGAAGGCTCAGGAGTTACCTCAATAGTTTCTTCATCTTTTCCAGATGTGGCCTCAACAACTTTTCCAGATCTCAGAGATATGGCACTCACATTAGGATTGGAGGCATTGGGATTTATCACTGTTTGTGCCGGCAGCTGGGTTGTCCCTAGAGTTTGCTGTATGTTATTTATGGATGTGGCAAGCTGTCCAACCTGGGTATGCAAAGCCTGAATGCTAGCCTCTGTTCGCTGCTGAAACTGTGCCTGTGAGGCCTGGAACTGTCCTACTTGCTGCTGAAACTGAAGGTTTTGTGCAGCCATTTGCTTGACCAAGTCTTCTAATGAAGGTCCAGAAGGTGCAGAAGTGGTCACTTGAGGAGGATTCTGAGGTGCTGCCATCGGTTGTTGTTGGGATGAGTTCCCATACCGCAGATTAGGATGATTCCTCCAGTTGGGATGGTACCTATTGGTGGAGAGGTCTGGAGTGCTGTACCGATTCTGACTGTTTCCTTGATTATAGGGATTTACTGCATAAGCTTGAGGCGCTTCACTGACGAACTCTTCTCTCTGGATGGGGCATGCATCATATGGGTGCTCAGGAGAATTGCATATGCCACATAACCTTACAGGCTGAACCCTATCTATTGCCAATTGCCTTACAAAAGAAGTGAGCTCATCCATTCTATTCTCAAGGGCCTGGTTGGATGAAGAGCTATGGACCTCATGCACACCTCTTGTCTCAACAGAATTTCTCCTGGTAGTAAACTGCTGGGAATTCAGTGACATATTTTCAATGAGTTGCTTGGCAGCAGCTGGGGTCTTATCAACAAGTGCTCCGCCACTAGCAGCATCCAAAAGATTCCTATCCATCGGCAGTAACCCTTCATAAAAGTATTGGATAAGAAGTTGTTCAAAAATCTGATGCTGGGGGCAACTGGATACCAAATGCTTGAATCTTTCCCAATATTCAGCTAACGACTCATTCCCTTGCCTGATGCCACATATTTCCTTCCTTATTGACGCAGCTCTGGAAGCAGGAAAATATCTCTCTAAGAAAACCCTCTTCAAATCATTCCAGGTGGTGATAGAGTTGGGCTCAAGATATAACAGCCAATCCTTTGAAGCTCCCTGGAGTGAGAACGGAAAAGCTTTCAGCTTGATGCTATCCTCAGTTACTCCCTCTGATCTCGAGGTTGTGGAGCAGACAACCTGGAATTCCTTCAAGTGCTTGTGTGGATCCTCACCTGCAAGACCATTAAACTTTGGCAACAAGTGAATGAAACCAGATTTTAGTTCAAAAGGAGTATCAGCACCAGGATATGAAATACACAATCCATTATAGTTAACATCAGGGGCAGTAAGTTGTCTTAATGTCCTTTGGTCACCCATGTTTTCAAAAACAGTTTTGGAATTAGAATCACTACTAGTGCTAGCCCGAAATTCTCTACGGAGTGTGTGCAGTGTTCTTTCAATTTCAGGATCAAAATCACACAATTCAGGGCAATTAGACATAGTAGCCAGACCAATTCAAAACAAAAACGAAAATAAAAGAAAGAAAAGAAAAAAAACAAAATGCGAAAAATAACAAACAAGAGTCCCCGGCAACGGCGCCAATTTTTGAACGCGCTGTCGCGCACGCGCCAAAAAGAACGAGCGGGTTATAAAAACTGTAGTTTAGGGCGACAACTCGGATGTTGTCTCACAAGGACTCTCGAAGTGTTATTTATCACAAAATTCAGTTTGGGGGGGCTTTGTTGGTTTGGATGCAATCAAAGAAAATAAAACAACGAAAACAAAGCAATTCAAAGAGATTATCAAGTAGCAAAATATGATTAATCTACTGTTCTCGAATTTCCAACTATCATCGGTTCATGTAATTCCAAGCCCTAAGCAGATTCTAATCCCCTTTCAGTTGTAGCAACAATTAACAACGAAATCGCTACTACGGATAAATGTTCCTATTCCCGAAATAACAAACGGGGTTAAGCCCTCATGAACTAACAAACATGAATGAACACACGCGAAATAACAAACGCGATTAAGTATAGGAATATAACATCACCGAAACGAATCAATACAACACTATACACTCCTGAAATAACAAACAAAAATGTATAATATGGTATTGAAAAGGGAAAAGCAAGTAAAGTAGGAATTACAAAACCTCAAGTATATGGAATTCTCATACAGTAGATTAATCTAAGAAATTAGTTCTCCATGACAATAACGAAAAAACACAGAAAATATGTAAAACTATGGAGAAGCAAAAGTCTTCCCAAGCTGTTCAGAAAGGCGATTTATACTATTCAGAAATTAAGTCCACTCGCGAGGCGAGCACACCTTCGCGAGGCGAATATTGTGAAAAGTCAGCAACGTTTGGTCTTCTCGCGGGGCGAAGGACTACTCGCGAGGCGAGACTCTTCAAATTCCAAACTGTCACAGCCGTGACCTTCAGCATGGTTACACCGTGATAGCTTCTGGTCTTCCAGGGTTGGATTACTCGCGAGGCGAGTCAAGTGTTCGCGAGGCGACACAGAAACCTTGCATTTTCCTGGAACAGTCAGCCTTCAGGGTCGCGAGGCAAGAAGAGTAGTCGCGGGGCGAACCAGAGAGGATGACATTTTCACTGTTCTGCCGGCTTTCAGGTTCGCGAGGCGAGAATACTCTCGCGAGGCGAATCCCCTGTTTCTTTATTCTCTTGACTTCCAACTTAACCTGAAAACAAAGACACAGCTATAAGTGCATTATTTAACTCAAAACTGGCTAAATTAACCTAAAACTACTTTAGAGACTCAAAACCTTGCTTGAGGACAGTCTAATCTAATTTGGGTGAAAATAGGATATAATTTGCACAAAACCCTGGTCATACTAGCCATAAAACTAGATGAGCCAGAGGCTGATCATCCTCAATGAAAGAACATAAATATAAAATCAGAGTGAGGGAAAGGAGAAAGTGCTCCCTGATCAGGTTGCAGTGTAGGTGGGCTCTCCCAAGGAAAGCTCCTCAACAGTAGCATCTTCAGGCACCGAGCTCTCATGGAATAGCTTCAAGCGCTGCCCGTTAACCTTGAAAACCTTGTTGCTACCTGCACTTTTTATTTCAACTGCACCATGAGGGAAAACATCAGTGACAACAAATGGGCCAACCCACTTGGATCGAAGTTTCCCAGCCATCACTTTTAGGTGGGAGTTAAACAATAAAACCTGTTGGCCCACAGAGAATTCCTTCCTAGAGATCATCTTGTCATGGAAGTGCTTAGTTTTTTCTTTATAAATCCGAGAGCTTTCATAGGCTTCCAGCCTAAGCTCTTCAAGCTGCTGCAATTGGAGTTTCCTTTCAATGCTTGCTTTTTGCATTTCCAAATTGCAGCTTTTGACCGCCCAATAAGCACGGTGCTCAACTTCCACAGGCAGATGACACGCCTTACCGAACACAAGTCTATAAGGGGACATCCCTATTGGTGTCTTAAAAGCTGTTCTTTGAGCCCAAAGTGCCTCTTCTAGACGGCGGCTCTAGTCCCTCCTACTTGGCTGCACCACTTTCTCTAAGATCTGTTTGATCTCCCTGTTTGAGATCTCAGCCTACCCATTAGTTTGGGGATGGTATGTAGTGGAGACCCCGTGCACAACTCCACACTTCCGGAGTAAAGTTTCCATGGTGCGGTTGCAGAAATGAGTGCCTTGGTCACTTATGATAGCATGAGGTATGCCGAACCTGCAAAAAATATTGGACCTGACAAAATTTGCAACAACTCTAGAGTCATTAGTCCTAGTGGGGATAACTTCCACCCACTTTGAAACATAGTCAACAGCCAGTAAAATATAGAGAAAACCAAAAGATGCAGGGAAAGGACCCATAAAGTCAATTCCCCACACATCAAACACCTCACAGAAAAGCATAGGTTGCTGAGGCATTTCACTCTTACGAGTGATGGCTGTACCTGCTGTCTGACACTCCTTACAAGTCCGGTAAACCTCATAAGCATCTCTAAAAATGGTGGGCCAATAAAAACCTGAGTCTAGGACTTTCCTTGCAGTCCTTTGTGGCCCAAAGTGTCCCCCTACTTGAGAGGCATGAGAAAAGTGCAAGATAGACTCAATCTCATAGTCGGGGACACATCTCCTAATTACCTGATCACTGCCAAACTTCCACAGATATGGATAATCCCAAACATAGTATTTGGCATCACTCTTGAGTTTGTGAATTTGCGCCCTAGTTGCACCTGTTGGAAAAACACCAGCACAAAGATAGTTAACAATATCAGCAAACCAAGGAGATACCCCATGCAACTGTAGAAGCTGCTCATCAGGAAAGTCATCCTGGATGGGAGAAGGATTTTTATCCCTCTCGATTCTGCTCAGGTGATCAGCCACTAAATTCTCAGCTCCACGCTTGTGCTTAATCTCCACATTAAATTCTTGGAGCAACAACATCCACCGAATCAATCTCGATTTTGCCTCTGGTTTCTTCAACAAGAACTTTAGAGCTGCATGGTCAGTGAAAACAACAACCTTGGAACCTAGCAAATATGATCTAAATTTATCAAGAGCAAAAACAATAGCTAGAAGTTCCTTCTCAGTAGTGGTGTAGTTAGCCTGTGCAGCATCTAAAGTCCTAGAAGCATAATAAATTACATGGGCAGCCTTGCCCACCCTATGTGCCAGGACTGCCCCCACAGCATAGTTAGAGGCATCGCACATAATCTCAAAGGGGAGGGTCCAGTCAGGAGGCTGGATGATGGGAGTGGAGGTCAATGCTTTCTTCAAGAAATCAAATGCCTTCTTGCAGTTGTCATCAAAGTTGAAAGTGGCGTCATTCTTCAACAAGTTTGACAGAGGGAGCGCTATCTTGCTGAAATCCTTTATGAAGCGCCTGTAGAAACCTGCATGACCAAGAAAAGAACGAATCTCGCGAACGCAAGATGGGTAAGGCAGTGTAGAAATCACATCAATCTTAGCAGGATCTACTGAAATACCCTTTTCAGAAATGATATGCCCCAAAACAATCCCCTGTTCAACCATAAAATGACATTTTTCATAGTTTAAAACAAGGTCAGTTTCAATGCATCTTTCCAAAACTAGATTCAGACTATGCAAGCATGCATCAAATGAGGAACCATAAACAGTAAAGTCATCCATGAACACTTCCATGCAATTCTCAATATACTCAGTAAAAATACTAATCATGCATCTCTGGAATGTGCCAGGAGCATTGCATAGACCAAATGGCATCCTCCTGTAAGCAAATGTGCCGAAGGGGCACGTGAAAGTAGTCTTTTCCTGATCCTCTGGTGCAATGTGGATCTGGAAGTAACCTGAAAAACCATCAAGAAAACAGTAGTGTGATTTACCTGCTAGCCGTTCCAGCATCTGATCAATGAACGACAAAGGAAAGTGATCCTTTCTAGTAGCCTGGTTCAACCTCCTGTAATCAATGCAAACTCTCCAGCTATTCTGGACTCTAGTGGGAACAAGTTCATCATTTTCATTTTTCACCACTGTGAGTCCAAACTTCTTAGGTAAAACTTGCATTGGGATCACCCAATTACTGTCAAAGATAGGGTATATGATACCCGCATGCAAGAGTTTTGTTACCTCCTTCTTCACAACATCAAGGATCAAGGGATTGAGCCGCCTTTGGGGCTGTCTAACTGTTTTAGCCCCATCCTCCAACAGAATCCTATGCATACACCTGGAGGGGCTAATTCCTGGATGTCAGTCAAGGTCCACCCAATCGCCTTCTTGTGCTTCTTCAAAACCTCCAAGAGCTTAGTTTCCTGGTCAACATCAATGTTAGAGGAAATTATAACCGAAAGTTTTTCATTCCTCTCCAAGTAAGCATACTTCAGATTTCCAGGAAGTGGCTTAAGCTCTAAGGAGGGTGGTTGCTCTATGGATAGTATGTTTGGGGCAGCCGTACTGTCAAGAACTTCAGCTGAATAAGCAGCTTCACTTACACTGTCACCCTCCAAAGCAGCATCAATCCCTGAACAAATAGCACAAGGGTCAGTGTGAGTGCAATCAACACATGAGTAGACATCATCAAAACCAGAAATGGATGGGAAATCAGCAGCTGCAACCAAATCATCATAAGTTTTATCAACAATTTCAGAGAGCAACTCTATTTGAAAAACAGAGTGCTCTTCCAAGGGATGCTTCATAGCACCGAAAATGTTGAATTTTGCCACAATGTCACCAAACTCCATAGACATGGTTCCATAGTGAACATCAATCTTTGTCTTCGCTGTCTTCATGAACGGTCTGCCCAGAATGATTGGTGATCTGCTTGAATTTGTTTCCCCTACCATGTCCAGGATGTAAAAATCAGCAGGGAAAATCAAATCATTAACCTGTACCAACACATCTTCTACCACTCCAATGGGGCGAGCATTGGTCCTATTTGCCAACTGAATAGTAAGACCTGTATGTTGCAAAGGACCAAGATTAAGGTTGTTGAAGACAGAAGTGGGCATAACATTAATAGAAGCTCCCAAATCCAACATGCAATTGTCGAATTTACTGTCCCCAATGGTGCATGGAATAGCAAAAGTTCTCGGATCCTTGCATTTCTGTGGCATTGCCTGACTGAGGGTGATCAGCCTCTGGTTGACTAGTTTTATAACTAGTAAGACCATGACTTTTGCACTAATTATTCGAGTTTCAATATCGTCTTAGCCCAGATTTGGATTTAACTGTCCTCAAGCAACATTTTGAGTTTCTTAAGTAGTTTAGGACATTTTAGTTAGTTTTTGAGTCAAATAAAGCATTCACTGCTAGTTCATGTTTTCAGGTTAATAAAAAGAGTAAAAAGGGAAGGACACCTGAAGCAGAAGCCATCACGCCCAGGCCGTGACACTGGTCACAGCCGTGATGAGAAGATCATGAAAGTCAAAGCATCACGGCCCAGCCGTGAGACACATCACGGGTGTGATGAGAGGAACCTGAAAGTCAGAATCGGTCACGGCCCAGCCGTGGTGGAGGTCACGGCCGTGATAGATCAACACCCAAAGTCAGAAGCGATCACGGACTGGCCGTGATAGACATCACGACCGTGACAGACCAGAATTTGAATGCGCACCCTTGCCAGAAGCGGTCACGACTTGGCCGGGACGACCATCACGACTGTGACACGCGGCCTCTTTATAAATACAAGCACAACAGACACAGAGGGGATGGATCTTCTTGTCTTATTTTCCTTTTAGATTAGACGGCTGCGAATTAGGTTTTTGTCATATTTGTAATGGAGAACTAACTCCCTTGGATCGATCTACTGTAACCGGTTTGCATTGCCACTTGAGGTTCTGTAATTCCCATTCTTATTGCTATTCTCTTTCAATATTGTTCTATATTGTTCTGTTTTCTTAATTCCAGATTGTATAGAATAGGCATTGATTTGTTTCGATGATTGTGTGTTTCTATACTTAATCGCGTTTGCTTAATTCGCGTGTGTTCAATCGTGTTTGCTTAATTCACGAGGGCTTCACCCCGTTTGCTCAATTCGGGAATTAGGAACATACGTCTCGTAGTGCCAATTTCGCTTGTTAATTGTTGCTACAATCGAAAAGGGAGTAGAATCCGCTTAGGGCTTGGAATGTATATGAATCAATGATAGTAGGAAACCAAGAGCAGTATATTAGTCGTTTCAATTATTGACAATCACCTATTCGCATTGTTTTCTAATTTGAATTTCAATTCCAACCACCCCCCCCCAAATGACTTTTCTGCGAATAACAAACCAAGAGTCCTTGTGAGACGATACTCGAGTTGTCGCACCCTAACTGCATATTTTTCCAATCACTCGCTTTTTGATACGTGCGCGACAGCGTGTCAAAATTGGCGCCGTTGCTGGGGACTCTTGTTGTTATTAACAGAAAATAAAAAAAAATTGCATTGCTGAATTAGTTACGGCTGCTTTGTCTGGTTGTGAATCATAGTACTTCCCATGGATAATTACATGCATGGTTATATGCCTAATGTTGATTATGAGCCACCACCATGCATATATTATCCTAACTTTGATGAGCCACCACCATGCATATATTATCCTAACTTTGTCGGAGGCTATGAGTCTAGTAGTGATTTTGGCATGTTTGGAGTGAATGATTATTCTGGCCAACATTGTGGAGATCGTGGCATCTTGGATGAGACAGCTTCTTTGATGCATCAAATGGCAGTAAGCCAGCAGCAAATGGCACAAGACATGCTTGAATACCAACGGAGGACAGAAGCAAGTCTTCAGGATTTGGCCACTCAAATTGGTCAAATTGCCTCCGCCTTGACCACACTGCAAACTCAACGTCTCCTTGAAGAACATACAGATTCACAAATAGTTGTTCTTGACAATACTTCTTTTGAACATGATTTTAACAATGATGTCGAGAACACTATTACTGATGAACTGTGTGTTGAATTTCCAGACATTCAAGCCTTTTCTGATTCTGTTTATTGTACTATATGTACCGACTGTACTAACACTAACCCTTGTGTGGTGTGTGCTGAGATTTCTGCATGTATAGCAGGTGATGGATTGGATAATGCAGTGAATGAAGATTGTTCAGAAGTCGAAGCAGCACCAGTAACCCTCTCTACTTGTTCTCCACCACCCACTATGGAACAACCAGCGATGGAGTTCAAGCCTCTGCCTGAGAAATTGGAATTTGAGTCTCTAACTATGAAGGCACTATGGCCAGATCAGGAGGTTGAACCCCGTTTTTATTGGGACGACTTTGTTGACCGGGAGGTCAACTTTGACCCAAGAGGGAGTGAGAATTCCGCCGCACTTGGCGGAGTCACCATAATTGACAAGTGCCCACTGTCATGCTTATGTTGCATACCATGGGATCCGGGAGGATCATATTGCATTTTGGGCATCCCTTGGCCGCTGTATCACAGACAGTGGGATCCCGGTGGAACTGCCTCCATGAGTTTCTCTAAACCTTCTTATTTTTAATTATCTTTCATTTGCTTTGTTTTTGTTTTGTTTTCTTTTAGCTCTTGAATAATTTGAGAAGATCAAGAGTTTGTGTGTTGAGTCTTGTGTCGGCAAGCTTGATTGGGTTTTGTCAAATTTTGCATAGATGGATTGCATTATATGTGTTGACTGTTGATGATTCCCCCCTAGGTCTTGAAAATTAAAAATTGATCCCCATGTGAAAAATTGAAAATTAAACTTTGAGATATTCCATTATGACTGCATGATTTATGATAAGTTTGGGGTGAAGGGATGCACACACTAGGGATTGAATCTCGGTCAAACGGTTTGAAAAAAATGTCCAGGTGAGGATTTGAGCCTCCAACATGTTTTAATTGTGTGAATCGCTTTTGAGCTGCATTTTCCCGAATTTACTTGAGTCTCTTCATGGTTTGCATGTCTATGTGTTTGCATCAAATGATTTAGGCAATTTTCTTTGATTAGCTACTTGGACTAAATTGAACCAGTCCCTAATGCATGTCCCCTAGTTAGCCCCATTGAGCCTAATTAGCCTGTTGTTTCTTGGCGACCTCATGTTATAAGCCAAAAATCTGAAAGACCATGTAAACCCGATCTTAGGATTAGGAGAGCATGGAAGCTTAGCAAGACAAGGTTTGCAAGAAGCTAAGTTTGGGGTGGCTACGAGGATACGATGTGCTGTTTTGGATTGAGAAAAAGAAAAAAAATTAAGGTTGGAGCCAAAAGAAAAGAAAAAAAAAAGAAAAGAAGAAAAGAACAAAAATGTCAAAAAAGAAGGGGTATTGAAAGAAAAAGGCTGTAGTCACCCAAGGCAAAAAGAAAAAAAAATGGAAAAAGGAACTTGAGTGGGAATTCAATATGTCAAAATGCTCATGCTCTCTTAGTTCCTAGGGACTTAAGCCTAGTGCCTTCGAATATCCTACCTTTAGCCAGGCCCCATTACAACCTTAAAAGACCTTCTGATGTTGCATGCATGTTTTCGTGAAAACCTTGATTGAGATGAAAACCAAATTCATGGGAAGTGCTCTTGAAATGTGAGTTTGAGTGAAAAATTCATAGCCTAGACAAACTGAGCGAATGAGTGAAACATTAAATGCCCTTGTGAGGAAGGCGATTGTTTGAATTTGGTGATATCCCTTTTGTGTGTAACTTGGATCCTCAACTTAGATTAATGATTGCATGAATGATGAAATTCTCAATGTTTTAAAGTAAATGAATGTGGGGGTTACGTTGTTACAAAAGGGGGGAAACATTGAGGAAAAATTGTTTTGTTGAATTTGCATGAAGTTTGTGCGGAATTGATTGAATCCTTTAAGCTTGCCAAGTTTGAGTCTTTTTGAGTTTTAGTTTGCTTGGGGACAAGCAAAGTTTAAGTTTGGGGTATTTTGATCAGCCTCTGGTTGACTAGTTTTATAACTAGTAAGACCATGACTTTTGCACTAATTATTCGAGTTTCAATCTCGTCTTAGCCCAGATTTGGATTTAACTGTCCTCAAGAAACATTTTGAGTTTCTTAAGTAGTTTAGGACATTTTAGTTAGTTTTTGAGTCAAATAAAGCATTCACTGCTAGTTCATGCTTTCAGGTTAATAAAAAGAGCAAAAAGGGAAGGACACCTGAAGCAGAAGCCATCACGCCCAGGCCGTGACACTGGTCACGGCCGTGATGAGAAGATCATGAAAGTCAGAAAGCATCACGGCCCAGCCGTGAGACACATCACGGGCGTGATGAGAGGAACCTGAAAGTCAGAATCGGTCACGACCCAGCCGTGGTGGAGGTCACGGCCGTGACAGATCAGCACCCAAAGTCAGAAGCGATCACGGCCTGGCCGTGATAGACATCACGGCCTGGCCTTGATAGACATCACGGCCGTGACGGACCATAATTTGAATGCGCACCCTTTCCAAAAGCAGTCACGACTTGGCTGTGACGGCCATCACGGCCGTGACACGCGGCCTCTTTATAAATACAAGCGCAGCAGACACAAAGGGGATGAATCTTCTTGTCTTCTTTTCCTTTTAGATTAGACGGCTACGAATTAGGTTTTTGTCATATTTGTAATGGAGAACTAACTCCCTTGGATTGATCTACTGTAACCGGTTTGCATTGCCACTTGAGGTTCTGTAATTCCCATTCTTATTGCTATTCTCTTTCAATATTGTTCTATATTGTTTTGTTTGCTTAATTCAGGATTGTATAGAATAGGTATTGATTTGTTTCGATGATTGTGTGTTTCTATACTTAATCATGTTTACTTAATTCGCGTGTGTTCAATCGTGTTTGCTTAATTCACAAGGGCTTCACCCCATTTGCTTAATTCGGGAATTAGGAACATACGTCTCGTAGTGCCAATTTCGCTTGTTAATTGTTGCTACAATCGAAAAGGGAGTAGAATCTGCTTAGGGCTTGGAATGTATATGAATCAATGATAGTGGGAAACCGAGAGCAGTAGATTAGTCGTTTCAAATATTTACAATCACCTATATGCATTGTTTTCTTTATTGTTTTCTAATTTGAATTTCAATTCCAACCCCCCCCCCCAAAACTGACTTTTCTGCGAATAACAAACCAAGAGTCCTTGTGAGACGATACTCGAGTTGTCGCACCCTAACTGCATATTTTTCCAATCACTCGCTTTTTGACCCGTGCGTGACAGCGTGTCAGAGGGCTGAAACTGTAACCTTCTCAGGCGCGGGTTTAGGTTGAATAAGGGCTGAAACATTTCGCCCCAAGTTGACTCTCTCATTTCCCTTCAACCTCCTCTTGTGTGTGCACAAATCTTTCAGAAACTTTGCGTACTTCGGAACCTGCTTGATCACATCAAGAAGCGGAATGTTTACCGCCACTTTTCTGAACACATCCAGGATCTCCCTCTCCTTGTCTTCCTCAACAATATTTCTATTCTTCAGCACTCTTTGTGGGAAGGGGATCGGTGGCACATACTCTTTCTCAGCTTCAACAGCAACAGAAGGTTCAGGAGCTACCTCAACAGTCTCTTTATCTTTTTCAGGGGCTGCCTCTACAACTTTCCCTGATCTCAAAGAAATCGCACTCACATTAGGATTTGGAGCATTAGGATTCACCACTGTTTGTGCAGGTAGTTGGTTCGATCCTTGAGCTTGCTGCATGGCATTCATCGAAGTGGCAAGCTGTCCAATCTGTGTCTGCAAGGTATGAATACTAGCATCCGTTCGCTGCTGAAACTGTCCAATCTGTTTCTGCAAGGTAGTCATTTGATTGGCCAGGTCCTCTAGTGAAGGTCCAGAAGGTGCAGAGGTGGTCACTTGGGGAAAATTCTGTAGTGGTGCCAGCGGAAGCATTGGTTGTTGCTGTTGTGCAGATGAGTTCCCATACCGAAGGTTTGGATGATTCCTCCAGTTGGGGTGGTACTTATTTGTGGAAAGGTCAGGAATGTTGTACCGGTTCTGATTGTTGCCTTGATTGTAAAGATTGGCTGCATAAGCTTGAGGCAAATCAGTGACTGACTCATCTTTCAGAATGGGGCATGCATTAGTCAGGTGCTCAGGAGAAGTGCAAATGCCACACAACCTTGTTGGTTGAACTTTATCCATTGCCAACTGCTTCACTAAAGAAGTAAGCTCATCAATTCTGGTTTTAAGGGCCTTGTTGGAAGAAGAACCATGGATCTTGTTCACACCCCTTGCTTCGACAGAATTGCTTCTAGTTGTGAACTGCTGGGAGTTAAGTGACATGTTTTCAATCAATTGCTTGGCAGCAGCTGGGGTCTTATCAACAAGTGCTCCCCCATTAGCAGCATCTAAAATATTTCTGTCCATTGGCAGCAATCCCTCATAAAAGTACTGAATAAGTAGCTGCTCAGAAATCCGGTGCTGAGGACAACTGGATACCAACTTCTTGAATCTCTCCCAGTACTCAGCCTGTGATTCATTGCCCTATCTAATACCATATATCTCCTTCCTGATTGATGCAGCTCTGGAGGCAGGAAAGTATCTCTCTAAGAAGACCTTCTTCAAATCATTCCAGGTTGTAATAGAATTCGGTTCAAGGTAGTACAACCAATCCTTCGCAGCACCTTGAAGTGAGAATGGGAAGGCTCTCAGCTTGATGTGGTCTTCAGTTACTCCTTCCGGTCTCAAAGGTGTAGAGCAGACAACCTGGAATTCCTTCAGATGCTTGTGTGGATCCTCACCTGCAAGACCACTAAACCTTGGCAACAAGTGTATTAAACCAGATTTTAACTCAAAAGGAGCAACCACATCAGCATACTCAATACACAAACCATTATAATTAACATCAGGGGCAGCGAGCTGTCTTAATGTTCTTTGGTCAGCCATGTTATCAAAAGCAAGTACAGAATCAAAATCGCTACTGGTTGGTGAACTAGTGCTAGCCTGAAGTGCCCTACGGCGTGTGTGCAAAGTTCTTTCAATTTCAGGATCAAATTCAAACAAGTCAGAGCAACCAGACCTAGTAGCCAGAACTAATTAAGCAGAAAATCAAAAATGAAAAATGAGAAAATAACAACAAGAGTCCCCGGCAACGGCGCCAATTTTGACATCTTTGTTGCACGCGTCAAAAAAGAACGAGTGGTTTGGAAAAATATGTAGCTAGGGAGCGACAACTCGAGTGTCGTCTCACAAGGACTCTTGGATTGTTATTAACTTCAAAAATCAGTTTTTGGTGGGGGGGGGGGGGGGGGGTTGAAAGGTTCAATTAAAAGAAACAATGCAATTAAGAAATAAGTGATTATCGATGATTAAAACGATTAATCTACTGTTCTCGGTTTCCCACTATCATTGATTCATATAAATTCCAAGTCCTAAGCGTATTCTAATCCCTTTTTGATTGTATCGACAATTAGACAAGCGCAATTGACCCTACGAGATATATGTTCCTATTCCGAATTAAGCAAACGGATTAAGCCCTTCGTGAATTAAGAAAACACGATTGAACACACGCGAATTAAGCAAACGCGATTAAAGTAAGGAATATATGATCATCAAAATAAATCAAGACTCATCCTATATAACTTGAATTAAGCAAACAAGACATATAGGAAAAATATTGAAAGGGAAAAGCAAATTAAATTGGGAATTAATAGAACCTCAGGTGCAGCGGAAACCAATCACAGCAGATCAATCAATGGAATTAGTTCTCCATGGAAAACGCAACACAACCTAGAAAAATTCGTAAACAGTGGATAATGAAAAGTTCCCTCTAATCTGCCTAAAACAGCAATTTATAACCTTCAGCATCTGCGCCCGCTCGCGAGGCGAATATTAAAAATGGCGCCAGTTCAAAATTGGATTCTCGCGAGGCGAATAGTAATTCGCGAGGTGAGACAGAAAAGGGTCTTCTCATTATGCCTGTGATGAGTATCACGGTCTGGGCGTGATAGCTTCTAGTCTTCAATCTCGCGAGGCGAGACATGGTTCGCGAGGCGAGACAGAAAGGGTTGCTTCCTCTGGCACAATCAGCCTTCAGGCTCGCGGGGCGACGTGGTGATTCGTGAGGCGAGACAGAAACGATGACATTCTGCTATTCAGGCTGGTCTTCAGTCTCGTAGGGCGAGTAGCCTCTCGTGGGGCGAACATTTCCAGAATTGGATTCTCCACTGTTTCTTCATTCCCTTGGCTCTAAGTGCTTCACCTTTAACCTGAAAAACATGAAATAGCAGTGAATGCTTTATTTGACTCAAAAACTAACTAAAATGTCCTAAACTACTTAAGAAACTCAAAATGTTGCTTGAAGACAACTAAATCCAAATTTGGGTGAAAAACGAGATTGAACTCGAATAATTGGCATAAAAGCCATGGTCTTACTAGTTATAAAACTAGATAACCAGAGGCTTATCACCCTTCCCTTACAAGGACACCAAAGCGGTACCATGAAAATATGATAGGCAGGTTCAACAAAGTCCTTCCAACGGGACCACTATGGTTACCAACATTTCGGGAATTGGTGGAATGACTAGGAGTGGCCACATTTATACTCCAGAGGTATTGCAAAGGGAGGGAACAGAAAAGGAAGGAAAAGATAGCAAGGGGAAAGAGAAGGTGGAAGGAACTCCTGTTGAAAAGGATACAAAAGGGGGCGATAATAAAATGGAGGTATTTGATGAAGAAGTCGGAGAATTCTTGAAGTTCACCAAGCAAAGCGAATATAGGGTTGTGGATCAATTGAATCGAACTCCAGCTCGAATATCTCTTTTGTCTTTGTTGATGAATTCTGAGCCACATAAGAGAGTACTGATGAAGGTGTTGAATCAAGCTCATGTCTCTCATGACATCATAGTTGAAAAGCTCGATAACATCGTGGGTAACATCGTTGCTGATAATTATATCACTTTCACTGATGATGAAATTCCAGCTGAAGGAATAGGGCACAACAAGGCGCTGCACATTTATGTGAAGTGTCGAGATCATGTCATGGCTAGGGTTCTCATTGATGATGGTTCTTATTTGAATGTAATACCAAAGTTAACGCTGAGACACCCCATTGTGCCCCATTGTATTATTAAATTAGAACCTTATTATTTATTTACTTAATCGCGCGTTTATCATTGAAAATAGGTAAAAATTAAAACTTAATTAATAATCATATAACTTTTTCAAATATAAAACACACCAAAACTATATTACATAAATACACACATAATTATCCTTTATTTTATCAACACTGTTTATGGTATCCTCTCAGTAGGATCCCACACTGGTACTTATTTATACAAACTACTTATAACTAACGGAAAATAAAAATGTCTTATATGACTCACTGGCCCTAAACTTACTACACTTTATTATTAGGATCAGTAGGTTGTTCTCCAGCATCAGCTTCATACGGAATGTCATTCAACTCCTCAACAACCTCTGTCTCGTAGAGGGTTCCATCCATCTCCTCAGCAACATATTCGTCCATCTAGTCTTCTAACGTAACAAAGTAGACATACACAAAAATACAGAAATAGGGAGATAAGTTACAGTTCTATCAACATAAGCGGAAAAGATTCATCATATAATACAATAATAGTCACAAACATGCATCACTCACAATTTACAATATATCATCCATACTTTATAACATCATCCTCTACCCTCCAACTAATGCAACTAAACCTTTAGACTGACGTGGCCACTGCTAATCCTGTCACACATCCCTCGTTAGGAATATCAGTCAGTCGTCCAAGTGACACGTTCCCAACGTCGGTGCACATTCTCATCCATGGTGAGAATGCTCATGCAAAGCAATGACACTATAGTTGCACAGTACCGTCGGTGCACACCCTGATTTTCTCTCTCAACTCTGTCAGGGTGCTCATGCATAGCAATGACACTATAGTTGCACAACTTAACTTCTAATTTGGAACGGTCCACGAGAACTTCGGACCTCGTGTATCTCAAATACACGGTTATGAACAACAATGCAACATATGATTCTCACTGACTTTTATCAATAATAACCTAATACCTCAAGCTTTTCCTCATAACCTCCACTTACATTATATATCACATCACTTCTATAAAATAATAGCGAGGTACCTATGGTTCATATTTAAAACTCTCACCCAAACAAAATACCTCTGAGCAATATATATCTTTACTTAAAATCAACTAAGCAATTTATCAAACCAGGTAAATCATGCATAACACAATAATCAATAAAATATTCAAACACCAAAATAAACGTCACATGCAGTAGAATACCTCAACCAGCAGATCACAAACAGTCAAAATTAAATAATTCAGACATCCTCAAATATGAATAATTAACCTAAGGCGATAAACCTACAATTCCCAAATCGTCATTGGTATTACGAAAAAGTTTCCAATACGATTTTGGTATTGTCGATTATTCGACCACTAGTAGGGTTTAGGTCGCCCTAAACCATTATTATAAATTATATACTACTTATCGGTTCCGACGATGGAATGATTCTTTCTCCCACCTGAGCTTATCTCCGGAAACACGAACTTCCCACTTCTCGTCACGACCCTACGGTTATTAAATCAACCTTCAACCAATCAACATAAGAATGAATTAATCAAACAAAGTTCATCCTTAACCACAAAAGTCTAGGTTCGGCTATGACAACCCAAAATAAGGCTAGGGATTTCAAAACTTCACAAACTCTTAGATCAATGATCCTTAAGCATTTATAATTATAAAACCAATGATCATAACTAAAAGAATTGAAACAAAATCCTCTAACCCAAAGTTTAGGGTTTCAGTATATATTAGAAAAATAGGCTAGGAAATTTAGTTGGATTCAAGCTCTTGGATTTAGATCATATAGGTACTAGAGAGCTCAAATCAAGCATTAGATTTCAAAAATGAAAACAAAATCATCAAACCCTCCTTTGAGTGAGATTTGATCACTTAAATAAAATAGGGAATGAAAATGTTTTTGATTACATGCTCTTGGATAATGAAATTAGAAGAAATCACAAGATCATAGAAATCGGTTTCACATTAAAAGGATTTTTCTACAACTTTCTAGAATTATTTGAAGTTCTAGATCTAGGAATGGAAATTTATGAAAACTTGATTATCATGGCTTGATATTACAAAGTAAATGAAGGAGAATACTTATATGATTAAGGAGAAAAGCTTTTACCTCTTGAAGATTGAAGAAATGAAGAAAATGATCAACCTTCACTAAATTGAAATCTGGACAGCTTGAGGGTGTGATGATATTATGAGTGTATCTCACAATATACTCATCCAAAAATCAAGAACTCTGGCTTGTTAGAAATATAAGAAGAAAAGGAACAACTTTTGTGTTTAAGTTTTCATTTGGTTCGGATCATAACAGGGGTGAAACGGGCCTTATTTCTGTTGTTTTGTGGGTTGCTGAGAATTATGGGCAGTTTCGGTATTTTGAGTCTATCTCCAAATCCACTTATCCGTTTTTGATGATATTTAGATTTTTGGAAAGAAGAGAGAAATAGGAACAACTTTTATGTTGAGAGTTTTTCGAGTTTATGAAATGAAGAGGGTCATATTTTTGGTGGGGATTCAGTGTTCTTATGGTTTTGTAACTTAGTTGGTGAGGAAGATGAAGAGAATGAAGGTGTGAGTGAAGGGGCTGCGGTTTTGTGGTATATATAGGCTATATATTAGGCCTTGTTTGGTTTATTAGATGTTGGATTAATAGCTTTTGTGATTATTTAATTAATATAAGCTTAACCATAGTTAATAATTAACTTAACTAAGGTTATAATTAACTTAACTAAGGTTATTTTGGCTAACCATGGTTAATAATATGTGGCTCACATTTTATGGAGGTGTGGCTGATTTTATACCACCCATAGTGACTCACCAATGAGTCACTGATCCTATCCGTTAGCGGTTCCCGGAAATTTCGTACGCAGCTCCATCATTTACTCGATTTCGGTTTTTGAGAGGAAAATAATGAAACGAGAGCAAAATAAAATAGGTATGATTTATTGGAGGTGGATGCGCGAAATTGAAGAGATGTGGGAGGTTTACAACCATGTAAAATGAGTGGTTATGAGTGCGTAGTTGTGTCTTGTTAATACCCGCGAAAGCTTGGGGGTATTTTGGTCTTTTTACCTAGGAGTCATGATTACTAGCATTTAATGCTCATAAATGCTTGGTGACTCATCCTCCATGAGTCATCATGTATGACTCATTGTCCCGATCTCTTGACGGTCTATGCAGTTCCGTTTTCAACTCCGTCGGTTTCTCGATTAGGGTTTTACGGCCGTGTAAAAGCGTAATATTTCGTTTTCGGTTGAAAATTTTCAAAACAACCAAAATCGTTAGAAATATGATTTAAATATAAACCATTTCATTCACGAGTCAAAATTAGGTTTTTTGATCATTAAAATCTTACTGTTGGTGAAAACACCGACTGTTTTCCGTTTGAACTTTTACCAAAATTCGTCTTAATTAACATAATATTTTAATTCTGATCAGAAATTTGGAAAGTAGAATTCCTGACAGATAAAATATAAAAAATCTACAAATTTCAGTTTTCGGGCCAAATTAGGATTTTGTCAGTATAAAATTATACTGTCAGTTAAAAAATGCTGACCGGTTTCCGTCTGAGTTTTAAACCCAAAATTTCACTGTAGCCTTCTACCATAAGAGAGGCTATGAATATGATTTTATTTTATTTAAAATCACTTTCTAACTCTCAGATTAAATTATAATTAATTATATTTTAATCGGTTAAACAACATAATTAAAAACAGGCTGTTACAAACACTGGCAAAGTTTCCTTTCAATGGTACTCATATGAAGCCTAGCACAATGATTGTAAGAGCTTTCGATGGCACCCGAAGGGAAGTCATGGGAGAAATTGAATTGCCCATTCAGATTGACCCTTGCACCTTTGAAATACTCTTCCAAGTAATAGACATCACACCAACTTACAGTTGTCTCCTAGGACGACCATGGATCCATTCGTCTAGAGCTGTACCTTCCACATTGCACCAAAAAGTGAAGTTCATTGTCAATAGCAAGTTGATAATTGTTTATGGAGAGGAGGATATGTTAGTGAGTAAGTCATCAACAACCCCTTACATTGAAGCTGTCGAAGAAGCTCTCGAGACCGCTTTCTAATTGCGTGAAATTGCCGATTCCACTTATGTTGGGGATGGTGCTCCACTCCTGAAACCTCAGTCATCTAAAGCGTCCATTATGATGGCTAAGATTATGCTCGAAGGAGGATACCGACCTGGAAGCGATTTGGGGAAGAATAGCCAAGGTGTCGCTGACATCCTCATGCTCACCGAGAACAAGGACAGGTTTGGGTTAGGATACAAACCCACCAAGATCGACAAGACGAGGGTTATGGAAGAGAAGAAAATAAAGAGGTTGGCTCGGCTGGAAAATCGTGAATACGAGGCTGAAAGGGTTCCCATCTGTGACATTCAACAGAGCTTCCGAAGTGTAGGGTTCGCATTCCTGGACCAAGCAGCAGCTGTTGAAGATGATTATCCCGCCGATCATGGTGTCAATCTGGTGTATCCATGCCCTCCGGATACAGAGCTCAACAATTGGGAGGTCATCGAGTTCCCCAGGTCCATAGAGTTTTTTTCAAAGTAATTATGTAATGCTTATCCTTTGGCTCTGCCCAAGGCTTTAGGATTTTTGTTGTAATGGGCTTACTTGTTTCCGTTTCAGTATGACTTATCAATAAATGCATGCATTCAATATCTTTATGTTATTATCTCTCTTATTTTTACTTTCGCTTTTATTCATCGTTCCTCACCAATAAATGCAGTTTCCCGTCTTTAACCTTTATTCATTCATATTTCCCTGATAACTACCAAAATGCAGATCTAAAAACGACTCTCTTGAAAATGACAGTGTTAATAACTCAGCATACAATTTTGACTATCATATTGATCATGCTGATGAGGTTGTTGATGATGACGGGGAAGTCCCTCCTGAACTATTGAGGTTGGTAGAGAAAAAAGCCAGGGAAATTCGGCCCCATGAAGAGCCGAGTGAACTAATCAATTTGGGAACCGAAGATGATAAAAAAGAGGTCAAGATCGGCCTTTCCCTGAAAGAAAAGGAGCGAAGTAGGTTGATCAAGTTGTTGATGGATTATAAAGATGTTTTCGCATGGTCGTACCAAGACATGCCAGGGTTAGACCCTAGTGTAGCAGAACACAAACTACCGTTAAAGCCGGAGTGTCCTCCAGTAAAGCAGAAGCTACGAAGGATGAAAGTGGAAATGTCTTTAAAGATCAAGGAGGAGGTCAAGAAGCAACTGGATGCGGGTTTCCTAGAAGTGGTAAAGTACCCTCAATGGGTTGCTAACATCGTTCCTGTTCCCAAGAAAGATGGAAAGGTTCGAATGTGTGTCGACTATCGAGATCTGAACAGAGCTAGCCCAAAAGATGACTTTCCTCTGCCTCATATTGATGTTCTTGTAGATAATACTGCCCAACATGCATTATTCTCTTTCATGGATGGATTCTCGGGATATAATCAGATCAAGATGGCACCAGAAGATATGGAGAAAACTATATTTGTCACTTTATGGGGAACCTTTTGCTACAAGGTTATGCTATTTGGCTTGAAAAATGCTGGAGCAACATATATATCATCGGGCTATGGTGGCTTTGTTCCATGACATGATGCATAACGAGATAGAAGTTTATGTAGATGATATGATTGCCAAGTCCAGATCTGAAGATGACCATGTTGATAATCTGCAGAAACTTTTTGAGCGGTTAAGAAAGTTTAAGCTCCGACTGAATCCAGCCAAATGCACTTTTGGAGTGAAATCAGGTAAGCTTATGGGGTTCATTGTTAGTCAAAGGGGAATAGTGTTGATCCTGAAAAAGTTCGAGCAATAATCGATATGCCAGTACCTCGAACGAAGAAAGAAGTTCGTGGGGTTTTAGGAAGATTGAACTACATTGCTCGGTTCATCTCCCAACTAACTGCGACATGTGAACCAATCTTTAAATTGCTACGCAAAAATCAGGCAGTAACATGGAATGAAGATTGTCAAAAAGCCTTTGAGAATATCAAACAATACCTACAGGAGCCTCCAGTCTTGGTTCCCCCTTACTGGGAAGACCTATCATCATGTATTTGACTGTGCTAGATGAATCGATGGGTTGTGTACTGGGGCAACACGATGAGTCGGGAAGAAAAGAACATGCCATCTATTATCTAAGTAGGAAGTTCACCAGTTGTGAAGCCAACTACTCGCTGCTAGAACGCACTTACTGTGATTTGGCTTGGGCGGCTCGCCGTTTAAGGCATTACATGTTGTGTTACACCACCTGGTTGATGTCTAAAATGGATCCAATCAAGTATATCTTTGATAAGCCTGCTCTGACTGGAAGAATTACTCGCTGGCAAGTCCTGTTATCAGAATATGACATTGTCTATGTTACCCAAAAAGCAGTAAAAGGTAGCGCTCTTGTAGAATATCTAGCCAATCAGCCAGTAGAAGATTATGGATCGGTGCAATGCGATTTCCCAGATGAAGATATAATGGCTTTGTTTAATCACGTACAATCACTAGAAAAAGAAAAGTGGACTTTGTTATTTGATGGAGCTTCTAATGCATTGGGGCATGGAATCGGGGATGTCTTAATCTCACCAGGAAATGATTATTTCCCTATCACTATGAGACTTTGCTTCGATTGTACAAACAACACAGCCGAATATGAAGCTTTTACGCTAGGGATCCTGACAACAATAGAATGAAAAGCAAGAGTACTGGAGGTATATGGAGACTCTGCATTAGTCATCCACCAGTTAAAAGGGGAATGGGAAACCCGGGATGCCAAGTTAATCCCGTATCATGATTACATCAAAGGTTTGATCGAGCAGTTTGAAGAAGTCACATTTCATCACTTTCCTCGAGAAGATAACCAATTAGCGGATGCGCTATCTACCTTGGCCTCAATGTTTAAAGTAAGTGATGAGAGGAACCTACCACTCATCAAAGTGGAAAGTCGTGATCATCCTGCATATTGTCAAGTGATAGAGGAAGAGCCTGATCAAAAATCGTGGTACCTTGGCATCAAATGCTTCATCCAAAGGAGGGAATACCCTCCGGGCGCTTCAGAAAATGACAAAAGAACTCTAAGAAGACTTGCAATGGGTTTCTATTTAGATAGAGGTATTATTTAGAAAAGAAATCATGATATGGTGTTTCTGAGATGCGTTGATGCGAAAGAAGCTAAACAGATAATTGAGGATGTACACAAAGGATCCTTTGGGACTCATGCGAGTGGTCATGAAATGGAAAGAAAAATCTTGAGGGCTGGCCAATACTGGTTGACAATGGAGGCTGATTGCTTTAATTATGCGAAGAAGTGCCATAAGTGCCAGATATATGCTGATAAGGTCCATGCGCCACCAGCTTCCCTGAATGTGATGTCGGCACCCTGGCCGTCCTCAATGTGGGGAATGGATGTGATCGGGCCAATTGAACCAAAGGCCTCAAATGGGCATCGCTTCATTATTGTTGCCATCGATTATTTCACAAAGTGGGTTGAGGCTGCATCATAGGCCAATGTGACCAGGAATGTCGTGATCAATTTTGTCAAAAGAGAGTTAATTTGTCGTTATGGGTTGCCCAGTGAGATTATCACTGATAATGCGACCAACTTGAACAACAAGATGATGAAGGAGATGTGCGAATACTTCAAGATAAAGCATCACAATTCCTCCCAGTACCGTCCAAATATGAACGGAGCAGTCGAGGCCGCTATTAAAAATATTAAAAAAAGATTGTTCAAAAGATGGTTGTGACGTATAAGGATTGGCATGAGATGTTACATTTGCTTTGCACGACTACCGTACCTCTATTCGCAACTCGACAGGGGCAACTCCGTATTCTTTAGTTTATGGGATGGAGGTAGTACTCCCGATTGAAGTAGAGATCCCCTCATTAAGGGTATTGAGAGAGGCAGAATTGGAAGAAGCTGAGTGGGTCCGGGATCGACTAGACCAATTGAACCTCATTGAAGAGAAGAGATTAGGGGCATTGTGTCACGTTCAATTGTACCAGAGAAGGTTGATGAGAGCTTATGAGAAGAAAGTACGCCCCCGGCAGTTTCGGGAAGGTGATCTAGTGCTCAAAAAGATCCTACCAATCCAAAAGGATCATTGACGGAAGTGGACCCCGAACTACGATGGACCTTACATAGTGAAAAAGGCATTCTCTAGAGGGGCTTTAATTCTCACCAAGATGGATGGGGAAGATTTACCACTCCCTGTAAACTCAGACGCAGTCAAAAAGTACTGTGCTTGAACGCACTTCCCCCCCAAAAAGAGAGAGAGAGAAAAATAGAAAGAAAGAATGAAAAGAAAAAAGAAAAGGAAAAGCTCGCTAGACTGAAAATCTGAAAAGACGGTCTAGCAAAAGTTAGAGCAGCTCGATAGACTGAAAACCTGAAAAAAGGCAGTCTAGGTAAAAGTTAGGGTTAAAAAGAAAAAACATAACAATGGAAGTGTCGTCAAGACAATGAATTGGGGTAATCAGTGGGCTAGATGCATGAAGACTGGGGCAGGTAGCATTCTCAGATGCTGATTAGTGAGCAGTCGAGATGGTACAAGGGATACTAACACTAGTCATGGAAAGAGATGTCACTTGAGGAGATGTGATTCCACTCCACAACCTTTTTGGAATTCCATACTCCATTGTAATATCTACTTTGTATACCTTTCAATCCAAATATAATGACATTTACTCCCAATTCTTTTTACCCTTATCCCTTTCTCTTAACTTTTATCAATTGTGTGTGTGCATTCATCACGATAAGTATATACTGAAATGTGAAACATGTATTGATGTCTTCAAAAGCATTTACAATTTCTTTGAAAGTCTCAAAAGGCCGTAAAGGACAAGATGGTCTCCCAACAAAGGATACCGTGGTTTACTGACAAGAGGCATTATAGAAGGGAAAGAACAATAAAATCAACCATTGGGACAATCATTGCAAAGGAAGCATACCCTGACCTTATTCTCCATGAAGATATGACTTGTTTGTCAGTGATCAATGCTTTAAAGGGTCGAGGATGATAACGATGATAAAAAAAAAGAAAAAAAAAACAGAAAAGAAAAGAAATATTTATGTATTATAGGCTTTCCTTGTGTTGCATTGAAATCATCTGAGGTTTTCATCAAGCATATAGGACATTTCTAGTATCATGCATTATCTCATTGCATTGCAATTGTTTACCTTTTGTGAGCACAAAGCCCCATAAATTCATAGACATCATAAGTTTTTACCTTTCTTTCAAGCTTCAGCAGATAACCGACTCCGCAAACTTTTTACCTTTCTTTTCAAGCTTCAGCGGATAACCGACTCCGTAAGCTTTTAACCTTTTCTGTCATGCTTCAGTGAATACCCGACTCCGCATGCTTTTTATTTTTATTTTTCTGTCAAGCTTCAGCGGATAACCGACTCCGCAAGCTTTTAACCTTTTTGTTTGCAAGCTTCAACGGATACCCTACTCTGCAAGATTTTTAACATTTCTTTTCAAACTTCAGCGGATAACCGACTCCACGTGCTTTTTATTTTCTGTCAAGCTTCAGTGGATAACCGACTCCACAAGCTCTTTACCTTTCCTTTCAAACTTCAGCGGATAATCGACTCCGAAATCTTTTAACCTTTTGTTTTCAAGCTTCAGCGGTTCATCGACTCCGCAAGCTTTCTATCTTTTCTTTCAGGCTTCAGCGAATCACCGACTCCGTAAGCTTTTAACCATTTCTGTCACGCTTCAGCGGATAATCGACTCCGCAAGCTTTCTATCTTTTCTTTTAGGCTTCAGCGGATAACCGACTCCGTAAGCTTTTAACCTTTTCTGTCACGCTTTAGCGGATAATCGACTCCACAAGCTTTCTATCTTTTCTTTCAGGCTTCAGCGGATAACTGACTCTGTAAGCTTTTAACCTTTTTTATCACGTTTCAGCGGATAATCGACTCCGCAAGCTTTCTATCTTTTGTCAAGCTTTAGCGGGTACCATACCCCGTAAGCCCTTTTCCCTTTCAAGCTTCAGCGGGTAACCGACTCTGCAATCTTTTTACCTTTCTTTTCAAGCTTCAGTGGATAACCGGCTTCAGTGGATAACCGACTCCGTAAGCTTTTAACCTTTTCTGTCACGCTTCAGCGGATACCCGACTCCGCATGATTTTTATTTTTCCGTCAAGCTTCAGCGGATAATCGACTCCGCAAGCTTTTAACCTTTTTGTTTGCAAGCTTTAGTGGATACCCTACTCCACAAGCTTTTTAACATTTCTTTTCAAGCTTCGGCGGATAACCGACTCCGCATGCTTTTTATTTTCTGTCAAGCTTCAGTGGATAACCGACTCCGCAAGCTCTTTACCTTTCCTTTCAAGCTTTAGCGGATAATCGACTCCACAAGCTTTTAACCTTTTGTTTTCAAGCTTCAACGGATAATCGACTCCGCAAGCTTTCTATCTTTTCTTTCAGGCTTCAGCAAATAAGCGACTCCGTAAGCTTTTAACCTTTTTTGTCACGCTTCAGCGGATAATCGACTCTACAAGCTTTCTATCTTTTATTTCAGGCTTCAGCGGATAACCGACTCCGTAAGCTTTTAACCATTTTTGTCATGCTTCAGCGGATAATCGACTCCACAAGCTTTCAATCTCTTGTCAAGCATCAGCGGGTTCCATACCCCATAAGCCCTTTCCCTTTCAAGCTTCAGCGGGTAACTGACTCCGTAAGATTTTAACATTTCTTTTCAAGCTTCAGCGACAACCGACTCCATGAGCTTTCTATCTTTCTGCTCGAGATCCTGATGGGCAATCCATCCTGTAAGCTCTTTTTAATTATGCATCATTTTTCTTGTCAGTGAACCTCGGCCAAAATTGCAGTTCATGTCTTTACTCATTTCTTATAACGATAATAGGTTAACTACGGTTACACCTACTATCTAATAAGAAACAAGTAAAGAGGGGCATTATAGAATTAGTGTAGCCCATTTTCATTTTATTGTTACAAATGACTTGTTGGCCCATGATCCTAGCCCAACTAAAACATTTTGTTATTTATTAATCTGATTTGTTATTAAAGTAAATTAAAAAATAATAAAAAGTAAAAAAAATTGAAAAAGAGCCAGCTTTCACTTTGCTCCTTTAAGTATGAATCGGCTTTGTTTCATTTCCCCTTTATTGTTTTGTTTTAATTTTTTACTAAAAGAGGGAGGCACCATCCCTGCCCTTGCACCAGCCATACAGAGTGGTGGGAGTAAAGGCTGATTTGCTCCCCACTACTTGTACCTACACCAACTAGCCTAACAAGAAGATTTGTCATATTCTTCAATATTTTTTCTATAAATTAGGCATTCAACGGTGGAAACGGGGGGAACCATTCAGAGAGACCCAAGTTTTCACTTTCATCTTCTTGTTCTTCCCAGCCTCCATCATGAACCATCTATCAACACACTTTCTCATCGTCTTTCCTCCATATTAGCCATCAACTAACATCACACATCCCTGTAATGACCAAACCTTCATAACAAAAAAAAAAAAAAAACAGAACCTTATCCCCAAACTCCCCTGCCTTGTGTTAACAGCCCCCACTTTCACTCTTCTTATATTTGTTTCAAACTCAAACACCACAATAAAATCAAAACACCAACAGAAGCATTCAGATCTTCCTTTATTCCTTCACTGCGTACCAAACGGCGGTGACGCCGTCATGCCAGTTCTTCCACACGAGCCTGCTTTGGTCAAGAGCCAAACCGCCGTGCCCACTGAACCCATAGCCAAATCGTCGCTTCCTGCCGCTTGACCCGTATTCCATGTTGCCCATACCCGTCATGAGCCACCTCGCCATTGGCAACAGCAGAACCCATCTGACCGCCATCCTCCACCAGATCCGAACCGTGACAGATGCCGCACGTAGCTGCTCCATCCACTGCAGTCACTGCTCCACACCTAACACCCCAGATCCGTTCCCATCCTCCGCCGCTCAGCCTTTTCCGCACCAGACTCACCGCGTCGGACACCACGTGACGTTGCCGCTGTCGTATCGTCTCCTTCCTGCTCTGTCGTTCTGCTTTCTCTCTTACGTTCAGGGTCCATCCTCATTCCCTTGTTTCACCTCTGTTATGTATTATATAATGCTTCTTTTGTTTTGACTTAAAGTTAGCTGATATGTTTTACTTTGGTCTTGGGATATAAGTGCTGGCTAGGTTGTTGGGCTCAATTAAAAGGCTTTTTTCCTTAAAAAAAGTTTTGAAAATAAAATTTGACTAGGCCTTGGTCCTTTCTTTAAGAGTTTGTTTCAAGTGATTTAGTCTTTTAAAAAAAACGAAAAAACTTTCAAAGAAAAATCCTTTAAAAAAAAAAGAATCTGAAATACAAAAAAACTTTTAAAAATACTTTTAGTCCTTATTTTAAATAAAAAAATTCTCCTAAAATTTCTTTTGAGTTCATGCAACATTCTACAACGTTGATGTATGGATCTTCCATCCTCGAGAGTTGTAAGAATTATAAGGGTTTATCGTATAACACTGTTATCTTGAACCCTGTGCAAAAATGAATTCCTTTTTATTAAAAATAATAAAATATTTTCAATTTGCTCTCTTAACAAATTTTAACAATCTTTCTTTTTATAAAATAAAATCATTTAGATTCACGCAATAATCTACGATGTTGATGTATGAATTTTTCATCCTCAAGTGACGTATGAATTGTAAGGGTTTATCGTATAGCACCGCTATCTTAGACTCTATGCAAGAGTGAATTTATTTTGAAATAAAATCTTTTTTTAACATAAAAAATAGTCAAATAAATCCAATATTTTCCAAAAAATAAGAACAACCAACCAATCAAACATTTTCTACAAGAACTATGTGGCTTTGAGTTTCCCGTCGCACCCGAGAATACGTAGGAGCAAATCAATCATTCTGTCAAGCCAAAATTTATTTTTCCCTTTTGTTGTGTATATATATATATATATTTATTTAGAAAGTGGGGTAAAATAAATATTTTCGAAGGTTATTAAAATTATTTTGCACAATTAACTTGAGGTACCGTTTTTTTAAAACGGGCGATGTAGGGTGCTAACACCTTCCCTACTCGTAACCGACTCCCGAACTTAAATTTATATCTTTTTTTTAAGACCGGTTTACCTTAAATAAATGGTTTTTCCAATTTTTTCCCGATTAAAATATTGGTGGCGACTCCTCTGTTTTTATCTTTCTTTTCACGGCGCCCGGACGGGACGGTCGCTACAGCTGGCGACTCCACTGAGGACTTGGAAATCAGGCCTATCATAGTTTGTTGTGCATTTTTTTATAGCTTTGAAAATATTAGTTTTACCCTTCTTTGTTTTATTTATTTCGTAAATAGTTTTATCTGCTCTTACAAATGGCTTTGTATATTCTTGCAACCCTAGGATAGAGAACTTTGTTGTTGACTGTTCTTTTGCAAGTTTGGGGATAGTTGTTTTTTAGGTTTTGTGCAGGTTTGTTTGCTCCCAGCACACACATCACCATCACACATTCACACGCTTTTGGGCTCTATACCCGAGTCTTGGAATGTCGTAGGATTAGAAGGGGCTTCAGTGATGTTATTGTGATGTTTTTGCATCCCTGACAGTCACTGATTCTCCCGCTCGGATTGCTACCGGTACATGGACTGCCATATTGTGACTTATTTTTCCTTGTGGTGAGGTTCATGGATTCGGGTCCTTATCTTTTTAGATAAGGGTAATCTGGGGGCCACATATTTAGGGGTCTAGATTTGTCCTGAAAGTCATGCACGTAAAATACCGTTAACAGTCTACCAAACTAGGGTATTGACTTCAGAAGTCCCAACTTTAGGATATGACCTATGTAGGACAAAAAGGAGCGCATTCCATCTTTTTGCGCAACATGAATAATCACATTTATATCCCATGCATCATAACGATTTTCTGCATGCATCCCACATGCACCTTAACATACCATTCATTCATGCATCCTATTACACTCATTCTTATTCATTGTATTCTCGTGCATGCAGTACTTTAGGTCATGCATTGTTAATGTGTCATTCATTCATGCATCTTGTTACACTCTCATGAATAAATAAATTTGCTTTCCAAATGTTATTAATAAAATAAGATTTCCCTTGCATAGATAATTTGGTGAGAGATAACACCTTTGATAACAAGAGATGGAAAAAGACAGACACACTAGCAATGCTCCCGCCACCAAGAGCTCCAGGGTGATTTTGAACTCATTAGAGAATCTGAAAGAGTTAAGCCAATCTTTGCCTCAAGAACATCGAAGAAGCTTCGTCAAGAAGTATGGAGGGATCTTGGACCTAATTTTCATACCGGTTGAAGCTACAGCTTTGAGTGCTCTAAGTCAGTATTGGAACCCACATCTCAGATGTTTCGAGTTGCCAAACATGGACATTACACCCTCCATTGAAGAATATGCCTGCCTATTAAGGTTGCCAATGCAGAAAAATCCCATCGTGTACTTTCACCTAGGGCAATACTTGACCACTGCAAGCATAGCAGGGTTACTAGGGCTTCCTGAAATTGAAGTGAACTTGACCGGGCACTCAAACTCGCGAGGGTTGACCCAAAATTTTCTTGAAAATCATTTGAGGAAACTAATGGATCGACAGGACTGGGAAACCTTTGAGAGGGTATTGGCACTAGCAATATATGGGTTGGTTTTATTTCCATCAGCGCTAGACATGATAGATCAAGCAGCAATGGACGTGTTCTTCACAATTGAAAGAAAGAAAAACCTCGTGCCGACAGTATTTGCTGAAACGCTTTTGACTCTAGAATTTTGCCAGCGGCATCCAAAGGGGAAGCTCTGATGTTATGCACAGTTGCTCTATGTATGGGTCATGACTCACATGTACGCAAAAGGCTATTTCAACCACCATTGAGATCCACTAAGAGGCTTCCATAACATCCCTATAAGACAGCTTAATGAAGAAGAATGGAGAACGAGTTTGACAAAGTGGAAAGAGACTCTTTTAAGTGGGTATGCCCATGGTACGAAAGTCAGCAGGGGCAGGATATCATTTATAGTTGTGGTGACTATCCTAATGTTCCGTTGATGGGCCCAAGTGGATGCATATCTTACACATCCGCCATAGCCCTACGACAACTTTGTTGGACACAAACCGTGCCACGAGAAAAACAACTTGGCGGATGATGTTTCCGATACGAGGATGGGGAGAATACCAAGTTGTTGGCAAAAGAAGTTAGAAATGCATGCAAAAATGTGAGGATGACAGGGAGATCACAATTGGGCCGACCAATCCTAATCATTGTCTCAGAATATGAAGCATGAAGAAAATCAAGGAAAAGTACCAGCAATATTCCTGCAGAAAGCACGAAAGCTGAAGATTACTCCCCTTCAGTAACTCAAATGGCAGAATAACTGAAAGTTCTGGAAGCACAAATGAAGGAAATGGAACAACAAAAGCAAGATGCTGAATTGAAAATTGTCATTGGTCAGAAGCGTTGTGAGAAGTTAACAAAGTAAAATACCGACAAGGTCCCGCCGAGTGTCATGACTAGGGTCCACAATCTTGAAAGTAAAATACTATCCTTGACAGCAGAGAGGCATCAACTAAGAAAAGAAAAACGTCAGTTAGAAGAAGAAGTCATTTAGCAAGGAGGTGTGAGAAAGTCATTGGAAGTGGAAATTAATCGACAAAAGGGGAGTCAATGGCAACTTACAAAAGCAAATTCGTGCACAAGATAGGATGACTGATGAATTGGTACAAAAGGTCCAAGAGCTGAATATCCTACTAGTCAAAATCAAGAAGGAGTGCGATTTAGGGTGGACCTCAGGAAAACACTATCATGATCAAGTGATTCAAGCAATGAATGTCGTGAAGTGGTGGAGAGAAGAGGCGCGAGAGCGAGGTATAGATATTGACATATGGAAAAAAAAGATATATGAGCATGAATTTGGTGTCAAGCCATTGTATTCCGAATTTTGTCCAACACTTTGAAAAGGCAGGAAAATAATGGGTGAAAATGCACAATGGCTGTGATGTAGCTTCATAATTTTACAGCCAAACTGGTTTAAAGAACAGTTTGAGTTCTCCACCAAAAAAAAAAAAATCTAAGTTGATAAACCTCATGCAAAAAATAGTCTAAAATTCATTTACTTCACATAGAAGTAGTGTCAACAAAAATTGGCAAGGATTAAGTCATACGCAGTATTTATAGTCGGTTCAATTTTCAAGCTGACCACAAATGACAAAAGAAGCTCCCAATGCTACCTTATAACCACTTTAGAACATTATGCAGAAATATTAAATTTCTTTCTGAGTCTAAGTCCTTCTGCTGACACATACTTTTGGAAAATTACAGCAAGCTACTTAGAATAATGAAAAATACTAAACAGTCAGATTTTTGTCCCAAGAATATTATCATAAAACTGATCACAAATTTGCAAAATGGTTCAATAAAAAACAAACACCTTTGAACTTACTTTTGTGCAGTTAAAGCAAAAATCTGATTGTGGGCCAACCACTTGCTGCAATGAGCATGAGCAATCAATGGTTTCTGATAAACTTTTGCTAAAGTAAGGTAAATAGAGAAACGAAACTGCAATACAAAGACCAATAGGCAATAAAAAATGGGAATATGTACATATTCTTTGAAACAGCAAAGATCCATCCCCTTCCATCATGTTGTAAAGAACTATAGGAGGCAACAAAGAAACAACATTTGCAATGTTTGGATCTTGAACCATTACTTCTGGAGAAAACCGCTGCAGGGATTGCTCCCCTTCCATTATGTTGTAAGAAAAAAATTGTCACTTGAAAGTCTAATACAATGAAAAGCATGTGTTAGATAAATATTGACTCATGAGAAGATGAATGAACTATACTTACCTTAAAAAGATGAAACGATAAAAGGCCTCTACAGTGGAAGTGATCTATTAGGTTAAATAAATTATACCTGAATTGATGTAAGAAGAAAAGCCAGCAAATAAATAATGTCAATATTGGTGTTAAGCCAATAAGCAATGGTGACAATATAATAAGTTATCTCAATTAAACAACATTGCATCTACGGTAGGAAGCAATATAAAATCAAAACCAAAAAAATGGTAGCGATTGCATATCTTTTAGATACATTTATGTCACTAAAATTTGCAATATTAAACCCTTAGTTAACTTATTGAATTGAACACTTACTCTATTCACTTACATGTGCAGAAACTGAATGACCCTAATGTTGGTAAACTAAAATGCATTTGTAACATATTGGATGTTCTGCACCTCAAACTACAATCATCCAATATGAGGCAAGCCCAGGTTGCTATGTTACTCCTCTTGCCATCTTGACTTCTCTCTCTTATACTTTCCGACAACGGCAGCTTGTCAACACCCATTTCCTTTTCCACCTCCAACTCTAAAGAGGAATTTTGGAATTACCCGAGTTATGTGACTGATGGCATGTAATGACATCATTTGTTGGAGCACAACCTTGTGAAATGACCCAAGAAATCAACAAACATACTACAAATTCAAGATATGGGTAGTAATATGGGATCTTGTTTTTTAGTTTTCTAAAGATAATAAAAGAGGGAAAAACAAAGCTTTTAAAAAGAGTAAATATGAATCACCAGGATACTCTAACTCTGTTTCATATGAGCCAAAAAAAAATAAGATTCAAAATAGGAGACAATCAAATTTAAACCAATAAAAGGATCATTACTCGAGTTAAATTCAAAGAGCAAACCAATAAAGAACAAACTATTAAACAATGTATGTACCTACCCAAAGAAGAGGAGCAGGATACGATGGGTTACCGGTAGCAAATTTTTCTTCAATATGGAACATAAACAAAAACATTGTAAACATATTAATAACATTTTCTTTTATAAAAAACATAAGCCAAACATACTGACTAAAAAATTTAGGAGGAAAGAACATATTTTTTTAAATCAAACAGCATAAAGAAAATGCAGTATACATTCAATCTTTACTCATTGGGTACTCAGTAGAGCTAGTAGAAGAGAAAAGTGGGAAAAATTCCTAACATTAAATAGAGGACCTTCCAAAATGGTATAGTATGCTATCACTACAAGAAAATGCTTGATTTCTGACGGAAATTTACCGACGGCTGTATCTTCCGTCGGAAATTGACTAGTTACCGACGGAATTTTTCATCAGAAAGCTTGAATTGTAAAGTCACAAAAATTACCGATGGAAAAGCCGTCGGTAACGTTACCGATGGCTTTTTCCATCTGTAATGCCGTCGGTATCAATGGCGGGAAATGAAAAAATTGTGGCACCAAGTGTACCGGTGGAAATTCCATCGGAAATTGCGATAATATACTACCAACGGACATTCCGTCGGAAATCTAGATCTCACTTATCGACGGCAATTTCCGTCGGTAACCAATTTTTTGAATTACCGATGACTAAAGCCATCGGAAAATGCGATAATTGTTAAGTCTCTAAAATGTTTGATATGCATTTCCCTAAGTTTTGATGAAAACTAAACATTGGTTAATGATTTAATTAACCTTCATATTGGTTGATAACCTATCTATTGAGTGTGCAGATTAAGAAATAGAATCAGACGTCCAACAAAGTGAAACAAGCAGACGTCCAACAAAGTGTAACAAGCAAACGTCCAACACTGTAGTGTTTGAAGCGCACGTCCATAACACAAGAGAAAGAAACCCGCATCCAATAAAAATATCAGAAGGCCGTGTCCACTAAAAAGTATCAGAAGGTCGCGTCCACTAAAAGTATCAGAAGGCCGCGTCTACTAAAAACAACAGAAGGTCGCGTCTACTCAAAGTATCAGAAAAACCCGTCCAGTGAGGTATCAAAATTATCCGTCCAATGACGTGGCACTTGGAGCGCGTCCATCAAAGTATCAGAATAGCGCGTCCATCAAAATATCAGAAAAGACCGTCCAGTGAGGTATCAGAAAGGTCCGTCCAATGACGTGGCAGATGGAGCTCTTCCATTAAGGAATCAGATGGAGCTCTTCCATTAAGGAATCACTTTGAGCTCGTCCAATAAAGTATCAGCAATTCGCGTCCAATGACGTGGAAAATGGTGCTCGTCCATTAAGGTCATAATGTTTCCATCCACCAGAGTAACCGAGACTCTTGTCCACCAGACTAACTGAGGCTCTCGTCCAGTAGAGTAACAGAGGCTCTCGTCCACTAAAGGTGACAGAAGCTCTCGTCCACTAGAGTAACAGAAGTGCTCGTCCACTAAAGGTGACAGAAGCGCTCGTCCACTAGTCTTTGGACTTGCTGAGTCCTTAATATGGAGCTCGTCTACTAGCCCGAATGAAAACTCAAATGACTAGATAGACGTGATTATTTTCAAGATGGAAGCACTTATCTTATGATCATGAATTCTTTAAGGATTATCAGAATCTTGGTTCAAGAATCAGAAAGAGACTTGAAGCCTTCTCTCCTACTCAGTTTCATGATTATCAAGAAAAGTCAGAAGACTACTCTCTCAAGCAACCTTGGATAATCTAAAAGAATGCTTCCAACATGCTTTATTCCACAAAAGGGGGAGTGTACTCAGCAAAGTACAAAAAGCTCTCTGCCCAACACTGACATGAACCTGTTCATGTTAAATTGAATGATGGTTTAAAGACTGATAAAGAAATATCAGATCTAGAAGATGATCTTGCAGGTCTTGATATAAACAAGCCAGAAAGTCAACAACCAGATCTAACCAAAACAGAACCTGTGCCTGAGGCTGAAAGACAAGTGGAACAGACCAGTCAGCAGACAAGTCAAGATCTTCATGATGATCTCAAAAGGGATTGGAAGTTCAACACTCATCATCCTAAGGATCTTATTATTGGAAATCCTTCTGAAGGAGTAAGAACCAGATCCACATTAAGAGAATCAAGCAATGTGGCCTTTATTTCATATTTGGAGCCTAAACGCATTGAAGAAGCTCTTGAGGATGAAAGCTGGATTCTTTCTATGCAAGAAGAACTTAACCAGTTCACCAGAAATGATGTCTAGACTCTTGTCTCTAAGCCTAAAAACAAGTCAGTTATTGGAACAAGATGGGTCTTCAGAAACAAATTAGATGAAGATGGTAAAGTTGTCAGAAATAAAGCAAGGTTAGTAGCTCAAGGCTATAACCAACAAGAAGGTATTGATTATACTGAAACCTTTGCACTTGTAGCTAGAATAGAAGTCATGCGCATTTTAATGTCATATGCTGCACAACACCAAATTACCCTATTTCATATGGATGTAAAAAGTGCTTTTCTAAATGGTATAATTGAAGAAGAAGTGTATGTTAAACAACCCCCTGGTTTTGAGGATACTGATAAACCAGATCACATTTTCAAACTTAAAAAGGCATTATATGGTTTGAAACAAGCACCTAGAGCATGGTATGATAGACTCAGTTCTTTTCTCATGCATAATAGTTTTACTAGAGGACAAGTAGACATTACTTTGTTCAAAAAATGCTCTAAAGAGAACTTTATTATAGTTCAAATATATGTTGATGATATTATTTTTGGAGAAACTAATGAAAAGCTGTGCAAGGAATTTTCAAATCTAATGCAAGCTGAATTTAAGATGAGCATGATGGGAGAATTGAAGTTCTTCCTTGGATTACAAATCAAGCAGATAAGTGATGGAATTTACATTCATCAACAAAAATATACCAAGGAGATACTCAAGAAACACAAAATGGAAAATGCAAAGCTCATGAAAACCCCTATGCAACCCAATGCAAAACTAAGCAAAGATGATGAAGGTAAAAAGGTAGATCAAACTGTCTACAGAGGTATGATTAGCTCTCTACTGTACTTAACTTCAAGCAGACCTGACATTCAATTTAGTGTCTGTATGTGTGCTATATTCCAATCAGATCCTAGAGAATCTCATCTTAAGGCTGTTAAAAGAATATTTAGATATTTGCTTGGAACTACTAATCTTGGTATGCTGTATTTAAGATCAAAAGAATACAAACTAGTGGGATATTGTGATGCTGATTTTGCTGGAGATAGAATAGAAAGAAAAAGCACCAGTGGAGGATGTCACTTCATTGGAGCAAGTTTAGTCTCATGGTCAAGCAAGAGGCAGACAACCATTGCCTTGTTTATCACTGAAAGCAGAATACATCTCTGCTGCTAGTTGCTGTTCTCAACTCTTATGGGTAAAACATCAACTTGAGGATTACTCTATTTATGAATATAACATATCTGTATGGTGTGATAATTCCAGTGCTATATGCTTAACTAAAAATCCAATTCAGCATTCTAAGGCTAAGCATATTGAAATCAAACATCATTTCATTAGGAATTATGTTCAGAAAGGCATTTTTGATATTAAGTTTGTTAAAACTGAAAATCAATGGGCTAATATTTTCACTAAACCCCTCGCAGAAGAAAAGTTTTTATTTATTAGAGATAATCTAAACATGCATTGCATTGTTGAATGACATGTCTGAATGTTAAGTTGTCTGTGCTAAATCTGTCATTACTCCTATATACAAGTTCTTTCAACTAAGCATTAGTTCAGGGGGAGTAATGATACAATAGTTTAAATGGAGTATGTCTAACCCTTTTTGATAAAACACATAAATAAAACTTGATAACCCTTTTTGATGTTGACAAAAGGGGGAGAAAGGGAGAAATGAATAGGGAGAATGGTGGGAGAAATAGAATGGGAGAATGAATATGATATGACCTATTCACTTAAGAAAATTTCAACCTGTCTATATATGCTATTTTCTTTGTTGATATTTTCTGAGGTTCATTAAATCATCTCAATGTTTGTCATCATCAAAAAGGGGGAGATTATTAAGTCTCTAAAATGTTTGATATACATTTCCCTAAGTTTTGATGAAAACTAAACATTGGTTAATGATTTAATTAACCTTCATATTGGTTGCTAACCTATCTATTGAGTGTGCAGATTAAGAAATAGAATCAGACGTCCAACAAAGTGAAACAAGCAGACGTCCAACAAAGTGTAACAAGCAGACGTCCAACACTGTAGTGTTTGAAGCGCACGTCCAAAACACAAGAGAAAGAAACCCGCGTCCAATAAAAATATCAGAAGGCCGCGTCCACTAAAAAATATCAAAAGGCCGCGTCCTCTAAAAGTATCAGAAGGCCGCGTCTACTAAAAACAACAGAAGGCCGCGTCTACTCAAAGTATCAGAAAAACCCGTCCAGTGAGGTATCAAAATTATCCGTCCAATGACGTGGCACTTGGAGCGCGTCCATCAAAGTATCAGAATAGCGCGTCCATCAAAATATCAGAAAAGACCGTCCAATGAGGTATCAGAAAGGTCCGTCCAATGACGTGGCAGATGGAGCTCTTCCATTAAGGAATCAGATGGAGCTCTTCCATTAAGGAATAAGATGGAGCTCGTCCATTAAGGAATCAGATGGAGCTCGTCCATTAAGGAATCACTTTGAGCTCGTCCAATAAAGTATCAGCAATTCGCGTCCAATGACATGGAAAATGGTGCTCGTCCATTCAGGTCAGAATGTTTCCATCCACCAGAGTAACTGAGACTCTCGTCCACCAGACTAACTGAGGCTCTCGTCCAGTAGAGTAACATAGGCTCTCGTCCACTAAAGGTGGCAGAAGCTCTCGTCCACTAGAGTAACAGAAGTGCTCGTCCACTAAAGGTGACAGAAGCGCTCGTCCACTAGTCTTTGGACTTGCTGAGTCCTTAATATGGAGCTCGTCTACTAGCCCGAATGAAAACTCAAATGACTAGATAGACGTGATTATTTTCAAGATGGAAGCACTTATCTTATGATCGCGAATTCTTTAAGGATTATCAGAATCTTGGTTCAAGAATCAGAAAGAGACTTGAAGCCTTCTCTCCTATTCAGTTTCACAATTATCAAGAAAAGTCAGAAGACTACTCTCTCAAGCAACCTTGGATAATCTAAAAGAATGCTTCCAACATGCTTTATTCCACAAAAAGGGGAGTGTACTCAGCAAAGTACAAAAATCTCTCTGCCCAACTCTGACATTGTTGTATCTCGATGCATAAAGCCATGATCCTACATGTTAGAGTACAACCAACGTTCCTATTGTATTAATGGCTGCTCAAAACGACTCTATTGCATTAATGGGTGCTCAAAACGACTCTATTGCATTTAATAAAGTTCTGCTTGAAGCCAACATCTGAGAGAATGTCTCTAACGGATCCTAAATGCTTGAAGACCATAAATACAAAAGCCATTGAAGATGAAGAAAAAAAGAGAGAGAATACACACTGCATTAAAAACGCCATTACTCTGCTCATTAATTCTTTTATTCTTTCATTCTGTATTCTTCAATCATTTTGAAGTTATTACGCAGACTTTCCTAGACTTCACATTTAAACCACTCTCTGAGTGTTGGTGAAAGATCTGCCTGTGAGGAGTTGTATTTTTACAAACCCAATCTCTCAAACAAACCTAAGTGAGCCTGAAGAGGCTAGGTGTGAAAACAATACTTGTCTTGAGCCTGAAGAGGCTAGGTGTGCAAATAATATTTGTCTTGAGCCTGAAGAGGCTAGGTGTGCAAATAATACTTGAGTGTGTAACCTTATCAGTTATAGTGGATAAATCTTGGTGCTGCCAAGGACTGGACGTAGCTCTTTGATTTGAAGAGTGAACCAGGATAAATCACCGTGTCAATCTCTCTTCCCTTAAACTCTTTAATTGCTTTAGTTTTTCTTGCATCTGTCAAGTGGTGTGTGTGCAATAGCCACCCGTCCATCCCGTATTCTTCCACTCGTCCAAAGCTAGCTTTCTGTTTGCGAAAAGATTCCAGCTTTGCTTAAATTCTGATAAACACAATTCAACCCCCCCTTCTCGTGTTTATAGTTGTCTATTTCAATAATATACTACCGACGGACATTCCGTTGGAAATCTAGATCTTACTTACCGAAGGTAATTTCCGTCGGTAACCAATAAGGGTGGCAAAGTGATCCATTTGTCCACCATCCATCCAGTCTATCCATGAGAAAATCCATCCAATCCATCCATTTATAAAAAAATAATATAAATGGATTGGATTATTTTTTTAGTGGATGGTTTATGATCCATCCAATATTTTTTAAAATCCATTGGACCAACAATCAAAAATGTAATGGATCAACTTTTATCCATTCCAAAACCAATTTATTTTTTTCATATTATTTTTCACCAAAAAAAAAACCTCCATTTGTAACAAAAAAAACACTCCATCTAATTTTCTCTTACGTTCCCTATTATTTTTTCTTCACTATTTTTTATTTTATTTATATGTTTCTTTTTTACTTTTTTGTTATATTAAGTATTAACTAATTAATTGTTCTCAAACACCAGTAGTAGCCCATGTTATCACGTAAGTTTTCTTTTTTCGTTGCCTTTTTTTGCTGAGAATCTTAAAAAAAAGTATTAACTAATTGAAAGCACAGAAAGTCGTAACAAGTTTCATAAAACAATGTCATGGAACATTGTGACAAAACAACCTCTGTAGATGCACATAATCAATAACTCTCATATAATAATAGAAAAATGACCATGATACAAAATAGTCGTGAGATAGAGTGGAGAGAGAGTAAAGATAGAGAGGGGTAGTAGGAAAAAAAGGAGAGAGAGAAAGGGTAGAGAGAGGAAGAAAGATGAGAGAGAGGATGAGATAGAGATAATATTTTAAATTTTTTTACAAATTATTTTTTTTAAAAATATTTTATGGATGGATAAAAGAGAGATAAAATTATTTAATTTCTTAAAATAAATTTTAGTGGATGGATTTGATATCCATCCATGAAAAGTTGTTAATGGATAGATCAGATGGATTTTATTTAATGGATCATGGATGTATTGGATTTTTTTAATGAATTTTTAATGGATTATAATGGATTAATGGATTGTTTTTAATCCATCCGTTAAGATCCGAATAAAAATTTATCCGGTCCATCCATTTGTCACCCTTAGTAACCAATTTTTTGGATTACTAACTATATATCCAAGCCACCATTGATCTTTTCATTCATCACTCATATCCAAGTCTAGCATGGTTGGAGCAGCGGCCAAGATCGTCACCGCCGTGAAATCTAGGTGATCTGCATCCACCACTCCATGTGCCGTCCAGGAGCCCATCACCGTCGCATGCCGTCCAAGAGCCACTGGCCATGTTGAGTTCGTCACCGCCGCGACATTGTTTCTGAGCGTCATAGATCTAAAGGAAGTTCGCTTCATTGAAACTGTATTGGAAGGTTGAAGACGCACCGCGAGCTCTGCCTATCTGTTCTACTTGCACACCGCGGACCAAGGTCAACCACCGCCGAGCCATCGTCTGAACAACTATCAGTTTCGATCACGGCTTAGTGGTTCTATGCTGTCGGAACAACCATCTGACTGCTTTGTTTAAAATGAGCCATCTGACGCTTCTTATGCAAGTCCTGGTATAGAGGAATGGTGAGGGATGCCGGTGGGGGAATGGTTGAGGAAGATGAAGATCCAACAGCGGATTATTAATTAAAAAAAAAGAACTAATTACCAACGGATTTTTCCATCGGAAACGTTACCGACGGACTTTCCCGTCGGTAACGTTTCCGATGGATTTTTGGATCCGTCGGAAACCGTTTCCTTTGAGGCTGGTACCGACGGGAAGGTGTCCGTCGGAAACGTGCTTTACCGACAGATTTTTGGCGTTTTCGGCGGACTTTGACCGTTGGTAATCCGGCCTTTTTTTGTAGTGTATTACAGCTATCTCTTAAGCTTTCAATTCCAATATCGTATTTTCAAATAATCTCCACATACATGTAATCCTTCACCAAAAACTTTCAGGAAAAAAAACATTTTCGCATGCTTGATCCGTGTTTCTAATCTCCATGAATCTCCTCTCTCAATGCCATTAACTTCACTTTCAAAGACTTGCTCAAATCACTGAAATGAAGAGAAAGAAGTGGAATGGAGTGATAAAAATAGAGAGGAAGAAGGAAGACCAACTAACATGAAAATAGTGGGGAATAGGAAGTGGAATGTTAATTAGCCTCCACCATTAACATGATCACACCAAAAGAAGAGCAACTAAGTTATTTTTTATGATATAAAAAAGAGCAGTAGTTGTCTTTCACTACTATTAATCCTCCATTTCACATCTTTCAAGTGCTTAGTGGATGATTCTTTGAAACCTCAACTTCAAAGAACAAAGTTAACACACTATTAACCATTATCTTTTGCAAACCATAAGAACTTAATTAACCTTATATTTTTGTGCTTTCTTTTGGACATACAATCAAGCATCTTATAGTCATAATTATTAAAACATCACTTTTTAATGGCTATCACATTTCAAACATAATGAACAATATAAAGAATCCACTACTACAAAGAAAGAATTTTAACATTATCTAATAATTTTGTAAATAAATATCTTGAAAAAATTAATCTTTAAATAACAAATTAAACTCCTAGGGGGAATGGGCAATCGAGCTGCAATCCTTTTTATTTCCATCTCCCTAAAGGTCATTGACAAAAGTAGCAATGAGAAAAGTTCTATCTATTTATATTTATATATCTATCTATAAACAATACAATTATATCCCCTATGCAATGTGGTTTTGCCATGTGTCATCTTCCCTATACATGAAATGCAACAATGTTGTATGGATGACAAGTGTCAACACTACAATTTTTTTGATTTATTATTGAATTTAAAAACTTAACAAAAAATAACACAATAAAAATAAAAGCCAAAATTAACTAAATATAAATCAATTAATAAATCAAATTTCAAATATACGTAAATATTCTTATCTATAAACAAATCTTAAGATTTCAATTATTTTTTTTAAAAATTTCAAACTTGAAACTACAAATCTAAATGAGTAACACTCTAAAACAACTTATCTAGAAAACTATTTAAAAACTAATTTTTTAATTTCAACTTTAAATTAGAAAAAAAATATCAGACTTAAAAATCAAATCTTTCTGATTTGATTCAACCTCACCAATAGTTCTATAATTTAAAATTTAAAATAAAATCAAATATTAATTACCATTAATCTTATCTGATTATTTAATCTGATTATTCAATTTAACACAATTTTAATTTCAGTTATAAGGTTATACAAAATGTATTTACGTAAATCTTATAAAAAATTATAATAAATTGAAATTTTGGTAATTCAAATTGAAATACAAATTTAAATTCTAAATTAATTAATAAATCTTATCTACAATAATCTAATTTTTAAATTTAGATCTGATTGTTTTGGTTCCATTTCTATCCTAATCTATATATATCTTCACTACTTACGTATTCCATTCAATTTTCCTATTGAATGGAAATTGCCTCCGAATATACTTCTCTTGATGACATAATAACGCCTGAAAAGGAGCATTGGAAGATCAAAGTTAATGTTATGCGGATATGGTATGTACCAAATTTCGATGATGCGAGAAAACCATATACTATGGAAATGTTATTGATGGATGAGAAAGTTGATTAATTATATTTACACGTTCTTTTAATTATAAATTAAAAGAAATATTGTTTATTTTCTTTTTTTTTTACAATTTATCATTTGATTTCTATCCACATCTAACATGTTATTTGTCATCATTTGTCATCATTCATGCTAATTGTTGCTTATATTTCTTAGAGAGGCAAATAGTAAGAAAAATATTGGTGTTGGAAGAGTAAACAAGAGGAATTTTGGGAGCAATGTCTATGGGAATAGAGAACCATTGTCTCCATTACCAACTCCTAATTCAAATGGTGAGAAAAATGATGGTGTTGAGGCATAATCTCATTCTTTTACTGTACGGGCCGAGGTTACTAACCCGGCCACCGAGCTCAAGTACCCGGCCCAGTCCGAAGATTAAGGATAATAAATCAAAGATCACTTAATTAATGAATAAGATATTAACATTAAATCCTGATATTATCCAGAATAACCTTATCTGGTTAAAAGAGATAATATCCCTTAAATTAAGGGATATTATCTCAAAGAGATATTAAGAGATAAATCAAATCTCTAAAAGATATTAAGAGACAAATCAGATCTCTAAAAGATATTAAGAGACAAATCAAATCTCTAAAAGATATTAAGAGATAAATCAGATCTCTAAGAGATAGGGGAATTCTATTATAAAAGGAGGAGTACCCCTCATAAGAGACTCACTTTTCACTGAACAGAGGTGACTCTCTCTTAAGCGTATTAGAGAAACTAGTACCGACCAAGAGACTATCAGAGAGTCCTTGCTCCCTAGTATTCGTCCGATACAAAATTAAGAGATCGAGATCACCACAGCCAAGGGTCGAATCAAGAACTACGTCCGGCTTTGATTCCCTTCGGGATACGTAGGACCGGAATCACCGAATTCTATCAAGCCAAATCCTAAAACAACCCCGATATTCATCCTTGGTTCAACGTTCACGGCGGGTCTCCGATAAACCGGATCCCGGCAGGAACATTTGGCGCCCACCGTGGGGCAACGGCGAAACTTTCCCCGGTTCCGCAAGAAGAGTTCGATGGTGACTACACGCAGTGGATTGCGAGGGGGCGGGGGGGGGGGGGGGGGGGGAAGCAGCGTGAATCACGAGGGCCAGGAGACTTCGGATGCCCAGAACCATGACAATCATCTTTTCCCTCCCCTCAGTGAAGGTAATCCTCGGTTGGAGGAAATTATGGAGCAACTCAAGCAGCTCCGCAAGGAGAACGAGGAGATACGGGCACAAAATCAGAAGCTTTTAAAAGCCCGAAAGAGAGGAAGGTCCCTGACACCTTCAGACGGAGAACAATCCTCACCCGAGGCCAGCAAGGAGCCTCCGACGCACTCTCCTCGAGGCACTAACCGAGCATCCAAGACCAGACCCCCTCCTGGGGCATCGGAGGTCAGGTCCCACGCAGAGAAGACTAGCCAGAAAGAAAGAATATCGAGCCGACGTCCAAGGCTCCCCTTCACCGAAGACATTAATGAGACAAACGTGCCAACCCATTTTAAGCCCCTTAACATAGACAAATTCAATGGCACTACTGATCCAACCGAGCATGTAGAATCCTTTGTATCCTCAATTTACTTGGTAACTGATTCAGAGGCCGTCATGTGCAAGGTTTTCCCAACTACCCTGCAAGGTCCAGCCCTGACCTGGTTAACGAATCTGCCGCCTCAGTCAATTGACTCCTTTGATGCCCTCATAACCAAGTTCACGGCACAATTCGCGGCAAGCCGAAGACACAGGAGGCACTCCGTCTCACTCGTAAATTTCAGGCAGGAAAGAAATGAATCACTCAGGGATTACATGGCCCGCTTCAATGCAAAACAGATCTTGATTCCGAATATGAGCTCGGAACTCTGCCTTCACACCGTTATGGCGGGTCTCAAGCCAGGGCCATTCTTCGAGTACCTATCTCGGAAACCACCGAGAAATTTTGAGGAGCTACAGGAAAAGGCTACAGGGTTCATGAACTCAGAAGAGATGCTAGAATTTAAAAGGCAAGAAAGAGGTTACGGGGACAAGAACTCAGCCTCCAACAAAGACAGAAACAGGGGGTCGGACTCACGGAGGACCAGAGAGTCCCCGCAGAGGCATTCCAGGAATCCATCTTTCACTCCTTTCACTCCAATGAACCAATCTCGGGCAGCCATCCTGCAGGAGGTGTGCAGAACAGAATTGCTTACCTTACCTGAGCCGTCCAAAACAAGGAACAATGCTGACAGAAGCAAGGAATGTGCGTGGCATCAGAACTATGGACACTCCACTGAAGAATGCACAACACTCCAGAAAAAGATTGAGGAGTTAGTGCGAGCAGGCCGTCTTGACCGATTCGTCCGTCGAGATGGAAATGGTGAGGGACGACACGGTCGCAGACAACGAAGACAGGGTAATGATGACCGAGATCGAGATACAAACAATCGAAGAAATCATCAAGGCGGAGATCGCCAGAACAACCAAAGGCCCCCGGTAGAAGAATCGGAGGGAGGAATTAGGGGGGTCATCAATACAATCTCGGGGGGATTTGCAGGAGGAGGAGCCACTAGCTCAGCTCGGAAGCGGCATGTCAAGGCTCTCCAATCTGTTAGCACAGTGTCTGGAAGACCTCCAAGAGCAAGGCCCCCCATAACATTCACAAATGATGACTTCCAAGGGGTAGACCCCAACCAGGATGACCCGATGGTGATAACGGTCGAGCTGGCCAACTTCTCGGTCAGACGAACGCTTATTGATCAGGGAAGCTCGGCCGACATCCTCTACCTGGCGACCTTTAAGAAGCTCGGCATCCCCGAAAAGCTGATTAAAGAACAGGAGGACAAGCTGGTGGGATTTGCTGGGGAACAAGTCAAGACTCGAGGATATATAGATCTCTTAACAACATTCGGAGAGGGCAGACTCTCCAAGTCTGTATCTGTCAGGTATGTCATCGTAGACGCCACCACGTCGTACAATATTCTAATCGGAAGACCGACGTTGAATGAGCTCGGGGCAATTGTCTCTACTCCTCACCTGACCATGAAGTTCCCAGCAGACTCGGGGGAGATTGTTTCAGTCCGAGCTGACCAAAAATTGGCAAGGCAGTGTTATTTTTGACAGCTTGAAGGTTTCCCATCACCGGGACGGCCCGGAGAAAACAGAGGAAGGTAAGGCAGAGCTGGTAAGCTCGGTCAGCTCGGTAAATTCGGCAAGTACAGTCAGTATGTTTGAGCTGGACCCAAGGGCAGAGATGTATGAGACCAGACCCGAACCAACAGAGTCCTTAGAGAAGTTCCAGTTGGGAGTCCATCCTGAACAGTGCACCCACGTTGGTAGTCAGCTCGACCCCTCACTCAGAGAAGATTCACATGGTACTAATAAAGAATGCTGACCTGTTCGCCTGGAAGACATCGGACATGCCGGGCATAGACCCTAACTTTATGTGCCATAGGCTGTCTGTATGTCCCGAAGCTAAACCAGTGACTCAGAGAAAAAGGAAGCTGGGTGAAGAAAGGCGCCGAGCTATGGCCGAGGAGACCTCTAAGCTACTCAAAGCTAATTTCATCCGCGAGGTGAAGTACACCACTTGGTTAGCCAACGTGGTATTAGTCAAAAAGGCAAATGGAAGATGGCGCATGTGCACCGACTATACCGACCTCAACAAGGCGTGCCCAAAGGATTCTTATCCCTTACCCAACATTGACAGGCTAGTGGATGGGGCCTCAAGTTATAAGGTTTTGTCCTTCTTGGATGCATATTCCGGTTACAACCAGATCAGGATGTACCCCCCCGACGAGGAAAAGACAGCGTTCATGACCGATGGGGCTAATTATTGTTACCGAGTAATGCCTTTCGACCTAAAAAATGCTGGGGCAACATATCAGAGGCTTATGGACAAGGTTTTCGTAGATCAAATCGGAAAGAACTTAGAGGTGTATGTTGATGACATGGTAGTAAAATCCGATGATCCGAGTCAAGACCCAAATAGACCTCGAGGAAATCTTCGGGCAACTCAGGAAGTACAATATGAGGCTGAATCCCGAGAAGTGCTCTTTCGGTGTGCAGGGAGGGAAATTCTTGGGGTATATGCTAACCCATCGAGGCATCGAAGCCAATCCAGATAAATGCAGGGCCGTCATGGAAATGCGAAGTCCTCGGAATGTGAAGGAAATTCAAAGGCTGGCCAACTCAAGACTTTCATTCAAGAAAGCATCCACCAGCCGAACATCAAAAGTGCCGAAGTAACAGTGACCGAGCACCTTGACCGGGGCTGGATGACTCCGATTTGGGAGTACCTTATCTCGGACAAACTACCGAATGACCAAAGGGAGGCGAGAAGAATCCGTCTGAAATCTTGTCACTACACCATCCTCGACGGAGAACTGTAAAAAAGGGGATTTTCCAGGCCGTTGCTAAAATGCCTCACAAAGGAGCAATCAGAGTATGTAATGGATGAGATGCACCGAGGAATCTGCGGACTGCATTCAGGCGGCCGATCTCTGGCAGCTCGGATCTTGCGAGCAGGGTTCTATTGGCCAACCATGAGACTCGATTGTTCAAACTGGACAATAAGTGTGACCCTTGTCAGAAGTTCGCCAACATAGCCCGTGCTCCAGGAGAGGAGCTCCACTCCATGTTCTCGCCGTGGCCCTTTACCATATGGGGGATGGACATAGTTGGTCCCTTCCCAGTGGCTAAGGGTCAAGTCAAGTTCCTCTTGGTAGGAGTAGATTACTTCACCAAGTGGATTGAAGCAAAGCCCTTGGCTACGATAACCGCCAAGAAGGTCCAGGATTTTGTATGGAAAAATATTATATGCAGACATGGCCTTCTCTATGCAGTTGTTACAGATAACGGGAAGCAATTCAATGATAAGGAGCTTGGAGAGTTCTATTCCAACCTCGGAATTAAACACAAAGTAACCTCGGTTGAGCATCCACAAACAAATGGCCAGGCAGAGGCAGCAAATAAGTTTATTCTTCACGAGCTCAAAAGAAGGTTGGGACAATCAAAAGGAGCTTGGGTTGAGCAGTTGCCAAGCATTCTGTGGGCTTACCATTGTTCGCCACAATCCTCAACGGGAGAGACACCGTTCAAACTAACCTATGGAACCGATGCCATGGTTCCAGTGGAACTCGGTGAGCTCTCATTTCGAAGACAGCACTACGATGAAAGCCAAAATAATGAACAACTCCGAGTTGAGCTCGACATGGTCGAAGAAGTCCGAGATGCGGCGAGGATAAGGGAAGAGCTGTGCAAGCGAAAGGCAACTCGGAAGTACAACTCAAGGCTACGCCCTAGGGAATTTGTGCAGGGTGACCTGGTGCTAAGACTGCAAAGCGACGCGAGAAAAGACTCCAGGGAGGGTAAGCTCGCGGCAAATTGGTCAGGACCATTCAGGATAGCAGAAAATCTAGGAAATGGTGCCTACAGGCTTGAAGAATTGTCAGGAAAGTTGATTCCTAGGACTTGGAACACTTCCCATCTCAAATTTTATTTTAGTTAAAGTTAGAAGTGATGCACTCTTTTTCCTATCTCGGTCTTTTTCCCACGAGGTTTTGGCAGATAAGGTTTTAATGAGGCACACAAGAAAAATTAATGAATCAAAATTCTATTTCCATTCAATTGAATTATTATATCACTTGGCTCCTAAGTAAGAGAAGAAACTACTTATACTCGGCTCCTAAGTAAGAGAAGAAACTACTTATACTTGGCTCCTAAGTAAGAGAAGAAACTACTTATACTCGGCTCCTAAGTAAGAGAAGAAACTACTTATACTCAGCTCCTAAGTAAGAGAAGAAACTACTTATACTTCGCTCCTAAGTAAGAGAAGAAACTACTTATACTTCGCTCCTAAGTAAGAGAAGAAACTACTTATACTCGGCTCCTAAGTAAGAGAAGAAACTACTTGCGCTCGGCTCCTAAGTAAGAAAAGAAACTACTGATAACACACCGAATCCATAAGACATCGGAAAAATTGCCAAAATATAAATAAGATTCAAAAATATCTGAAGAAGTTTCACTAAGGTAAAAGGGGAAACCCCCGAATACACATAATACATGAGTTAACCTTAAAACTACTTATACAACATCATGACTCGAGGTCCACATCGACATCAGGAGCAATCAGGTCTCCCTGGCCAGGTCAGCCCATTTCACCTTCCTCGTCCAATTGGACCTCACCCTCTTCTCCCTGAGTTGAGGCCTCATCCTCATCTTCAAGATCGGCCAATGGCACAAGTATCCCATCTTGGTTAAAATCCTTATCCACGTCTGCGCTCGAGAAGTCGGCAGTAGGGTTGAAGTGCTGGAGTTGCTTCACGGCTCGAGCGAAACCGTTTACATGCTCCCTCATGATTGACGTCTCAGCTTCAGCTAAATCAGCACGGAGCTTCTGATTCGCCTCCTTCTCGTCGTCCTCCAAAGAACTTCCGCAACTCCGGGATAGCTTCCTTCTCGGCTTCCAGCCCTTTCACCATATTCTGAAGGTTGAGTCAGTCAGCTCTTTCCACTTCTAACTCGGCTGTAAGAGTAGCACGGCTTTCTTCCAGCTGCATCTTCTGGGCCTTCAGCTGCCCGATAACCCGACTTTGTTCCTCGCACTTGGCCAGGGCCTGAGTAAGCTCATCTCTCACCCTCAAAGCTCGGGCTGCATCCGCCCTCATCGCCTCTATCTTCTTCGCATTTTCAGCAAGGTGCTGGCTCCAGAAGCGGGTAATGGAAGCTATGCGGAGGGCATAAGCACCAGCCGCCTCCATACTTCCCTCGGGGCCCTGTTCTAGCAAAGAAATGAGCATCAGATGGCTTTAGCACCTGGCAGTCAATCAAGCCACCAGGATCGCACTCGTTGCCCCAGAGAGAGCTAATCCCAGGATTACAATTACCATTATACCACTTGGTGTCCGAAGTAAGGTCGGTCACCAAGGGAGCACTGCTCGGTCGGATTCTGGAAGGAGGAGTCTCCCCTATCATCAAAGCGGGGAGAGTTTCCGGTTGGCACCTCGGTGCCGGATCAGCTCTTGTCTTCTTCAAAGGACGAGTATTAAGCTCGGAAGCTTGATGAGACTTCTTCTTTTTCCCTTAATATCGGCAGGAAAGAACTGATCCGCCTGCAGATGACTTCTTCACCAAAGCTTTGTAGTTGAACTTGCCCATTATCACTGCAAAGAGATGAGCAGGTTAGATACGAATGCATGGTTAAATAAGTAAAACACCTAACAGCTACTACTTACACTCAAAATCGGCTTGCCGGGTTGATGACTTAGGAAGCAACAAAAGTCTACCACAGGGCAATGGCCGAGGATAGAGTTTTAGGAACTCAACGTCGGCTCTCTCCTGCGCCGTCATGCAGCCGATATCATAACTATTGAATTTGGTGGGGTGGGGTTGCCAGTAAAGGGGAAATCTGGAAACTCCATCCGAGTCATAAAATAAAGACTCGTGCCCGACAAAGGGGGCGGACTTTGAAAAAGTCCGACTTGAAGGACTTGTACGAACTCTTGTAGAGTCCGATAATACCTCCCGACTCGGCCCCACTGAGGGAGATCCAGCCGACCCGGTCCCCAAACCTAACCTTATAAAAATAAAGAAAGATGGGAGCAGTGGCCACTATGCCTATCTGCTCACACAAGATCTGGAAGGCCTTTAGAAAGGCCCAACTGTTCGGGTGAAGCTGGGTAGGAGCAACATTCATAATCTTCAAGACATCGCACTCAAACTCAGAAAAAAGGAAGACGGACTCCAATTTGTGCAAATAAGGTCTTGTATACGTAGGTAAAAGAAGGCTCCCCTGGAGAGGGATGAAGGAAGACATGTTCATTCCCAGTACATAGGAGACACTGAACGCCGCCCTCGAGGGAAGAGATTTTGTTTTGTAGGGGAAAGAGGGATTCAAAGTTCCTAAAGTTCGAGTGAAAAGCCCCTACATCGGGCTTCACCCAGAAGTACCCAGGAATGACGATGTCAGGGTATGGCACCCTGGGCGCTCTGGTGGTACGCCTGCGGCGTTTGGGGGTGGGAGCCGCGTCAGCAGTGGCTGAGCTGCTCCCATCGGAGGAGGAAGAACCACCAGCGGCACCACCGCCACCATGAGAAGAGGATGGGGAAGAATGGGGAGAGCCCCCAATTAGAAGGATTTCAGGTTCAACAACCTGAATCCCAGAAGAGACATCCTGTGATACCTCAAAGGAAGATTCCATGGAGGAGTAATCAAGAAATAAAAAGACAAGGAACTTGAAAGAGAGGAAATGGGCGTACCTGCAGAAGAAGGAAAGTACGAACGCTCGGGTTAGAAATGACGCGAGAAAAGGGGTCTAGGGTTCACAGAAGCACCTTTACCCATGGCCTCGCCCTAATTTATGAAAGACGAGGACAACACCCGCCTCTCGCATTATTGAGGGTAGTTGGGCGAGGGCAGGGAAACGTCCCCTCGTATCTCTGACCAAATTCACCAACCGAATGGGAAAGCCACACGTGGCAGTAATGTCAGGGTACTAAACCGCCCTCACGAAAAACTAGAAGCACGCCATAATCAAAAAATCTCGAGAACAGTGCAACGAGGGCCGCGTGTCACACGGGTAACGTTTCTTCTCCATCTCGGGGCTCGAGAAAACATGGCGTCATCACAAAGCAATCACTTCCACCGCGACTAACCTCGGCTCCAACAGAAAGCTCCCATGCCATTGGCTTGGAGCTTGGGGGGCTTGTGTATGAGCCGAGATGCAAAGTGACGTAAGCTCGGTCACCCGAACCGCTCACCGAGATGGAGGACGCATATATATGGACAAAATGTGACGCTCGGCCAAAGGCTTCACCTCGCCTGAAAGACAAACAATGAAACCGAGTTCCTGAGCTCGGCTAGCATCATGAAAGCTTTTACACTTCATCAGCTCAAAGCTTGGGGGGCTTGTGTACGGGCCGAGGTTACTAACCCGGCCACCGAGCTCAAGTACCCGGCCCAGTCCGAAGATTAAGGATAATAAATCAAAGATCACTTAATTAATGAATAAGATATTAACATTAAATCCTGATATTATCCAGAATAACCTTATCTGGTTAAAAGAGATAATATCCCTTAAATTAAGGGATATTATCTCAAAGAGATATTAAGAGATAAATCAAATCTCTAAAAGATATTAAGAGACAAATCAGATCTCTAAAAGATATTAAGAGACAAATCAAATCTCTAAAAGATATTAAGAGATAAATCAGATCTCTAAGAGATAGGGGAATTCTATTATAAAAGGAGGAGTACCCCTCATAAGAGACTCACTTTTCACTGAACAGAGGTGACTCTCTCTTAAGCGTATTAGAGAAACTAGTGCTGACCAAGAGACTATCAGAGAGTCCTTGCTCCCTAGTATTCGTCCGATACAAAATTAAGAGATCGAGATCACCACGGCCAAGGGTCGAATCAAGAACTACGTCCGGCTTTGATTCCCTTCGGGATACGTAGGACCGGAATCACCGAATTCTGTCAAGCCAAATCCTAAAACAACCCCGATATTCATCCTTGGTTCAACGTTCACGGCGGGTCTCCGATAAACCGGATCCCGACAGGAACATTTACTAATATATCAGCTAACTATAGATGTTATAAGAAATAAATTCCTAAATATTTAGACTCGCATATATTCTATGTTTTTTTTTTACTAACGTATTAATATGATATACGAAGGTGGTACAAGTGGAAGTACAAATGGAGGACAAAGTATTAGTCCTCTCAATTTTGTGACTCCACATGGTTTTTCCTCCCAAAATGAAGGTTTACCCATTGGTACCTCAACTAAGAAGATATCTCCTATTCCATCAACCAATAATATGATATATGAAGGTTGCACAAGTGGAACGAAAAATGGAGGTAAGAGTTTCAGTTATTTTTGTGTTATTACTTCAAATAAAGATACATCAAGTGGGTCGACTTATATATTAATGCAACCTCACTATTCAAATAACATTCCATATATGACTAAGTTTGCACGACTAGCCAGAAAATCAATCATTCAAAGTAAAAGACTAAGCAGCAACATATTGAAACAAGGTAGACAAATCAGTTAAAACATTATTTCTTAACTTTCTTTTTTTGCCATTTATCAATCAGTTTGTATATACATATTTAAAAAATTCTTTTTCATGTTTCATGCTAATTGTTGCTTATATTTTTATAGATGCAAATGCTAAGGAAAATATTGGTGATCGAAGAATAAACAAAAAGAAATTTGGGAGTAATGTCGATGGGAACAGCGGTCCAATGTCTCCATTACCAACTCCTATTTCAAGTGTTAAGCCCAATCAGAAGGTTTACCCATTAGATCACCCACTGCTAGGACCTTATTATTGTATAAAAAAATACTGAGACAAAGTATAAAGCGAAAAATATCTTCCATTGCATCACCTACTAATATATCATGTAACAATAAATTCCTAAATAATTGTACTCATATATATTTTCTATTTTTTTCACTAGCACATTAATATGATATATGAATATGGTACAAGCGGAAGTACAAATGAATCAAGTGCAACAGCTTATATATCAATGCAAAATCCGGCTTCGGTATGTGAAGCAACTTATTCACCAAATTCAGTGGTTACTAATTTACCAACATATGAACATCTAAGTGGCGATATCCTGTTAATATTAATATTAATTCCATTTTAAATTTAAAAGGAGTATCAACTCATTACATTATAATTTTACTATACACATTCTACATTGCAGAAAATGACTTATTTCAAATTCATCTTGCTTAACTTATTTTAGGGTATTCACCTATAAGAACCATGGATCCACTATGGACTTCTTCTCCTTCATATTTGACCTCTGAAGAAATACATGTAGACTTTCTTGCTACTTCAAGTAGTGAAGAACAATTAAGAACCGATACACATGAAGACATGGGAACCGCTTTCATTCCATCCGAGTTGTATTCTAACTCAGAAAACCAAGGTAAGAGAAACCGATAAACTAAGTTTTTTTTCATCAAAGGAATTTTTTAAATTATATCTTATTTTTTATCTGAATATATTTAATGAACTATTTGTTTTGGATCAATAAACTATACATCCAAAACTCAAAATACATAAAAAAAATATTCAATAAACTCTCTAACACTTATTCCAAAACAACGGGCTTATTTAAGAAAATAAATAATATATTGATATTTTAATCTTATTATTAATAATAATGCTTAAATTATCTTGACTTATATGATTCAAAGATTTATTTTGTATCTATTATTAGAATAAAGAGTTCTTAAATTGTTATTAATACTAAAATATCACTTCATTAAAAGGTTTTATGCTTATAAAAAATAATTCAAAATCAAATATACAATACTCTGTCATCGTCTCACAGTATAATAAACTTGATCCTAGCAATGTATCAAATTTATAATCAATATTTTATTTCTCAAATTATTAAATAGTTCATTTAAACCTAATTAATTATATGATATTCACATGCATTATATATTTTACATAATATGTGAATATTTTGTTGAAAACTTTATATAATTGATAGGTCAAAATTCAAAAGTTATCTTATAATACTATTTTTTTAAAAAAATAAAAATATATTAATAGTTAACTTTTTTTAAAAAAATTATAATACTAAAATTGTTAATCAAATAATATAAAAATCATCAATAGTTTATCCCTTGCGGGAACGGGTTCAAACTCTAGTATTATATAAATATAAATTCAGAACCGAACGTTCTAGCGCATCCATTTCAGCAAATCTGATAGCTCTTCTTTACCTCTAAAGCGTTGACGTGTCAATTCCTACATTTTAATCATCTATTTATACTAGTGTAATATACCCGTGCAATGCACGGGTAAATTTTTCATTAAAATTATTTTTTGTTAATGGTTAATAAAAGAGGATTATTATTTAACATAATAAAAAATGGAGATAGAAAATTGTATTTCGTAGAAAAGACACAATAAGAGTATGTTTACCATCATTTGTGATAATTAGTCAATAAGAAAAGAAAATATGATTTTCTACTCATACGAAAATATGACAAATTTGTTAAGTATTAAGAAAAAATTTTGTCATATTCAATAATTTGGGAGTTAATTTATTTAAAGTATAAAGTATTTTATGTCTTTTTACAATTATAAAAATTATTTTTTAATAAGCTTTTATTGAAATTTATGTGTTTTTCAGAAGGAAATTGGAGTATTTTTTTCAATTTTAATTTCAATATGTGTCTTTTTGATAAGGTCGAGTAATACCTCGACATTTTTATTTCCATAGGTGAAACTTAAAACTACGTTTGTTTTGATTCCCACTTGGGATACGTAGGAGCATAATATGCTCATGCTATCATAAATTCTCAACTCCCAAGATCTACTCAATTATCTCAGGACTTCTAGTTCTTATCTGTGAAAAAGTCATTCATATAAAAATTGATTTTTTTTAATACAAAATATAACTGTTTTAAAAATATATATTTATGCATAATATTTTTTTTAACATTTGATATCTTTCCAAATATTTTGGTATTCTACTTTTCTCAACATTCAATTTTATAATGAATTTATTTTTCTCAAAACAAAGTTATAAATTAGCAATAACAATTTATTCTCAATAGATGAATTGTCAATATACTTTTATTTAAAAAAAAATAGTTAAAGTTATCATATTAATAGAGAATAAATTAATTAAGCTTATCAAGCCAAGTGGAGTTGGTTAGCAGTCCTTAAAGAATGTTGATCTTGATCAATTAACTAACCCACATGAACTCTTGCATTTTATGTGAAATGGAATATAAGATAGAAAATATAAAAAAAGTCTTCTCCCAAATTAATATAAAATATATCAATATCACCAACTTGCAATTGCATAGACTGGATGTAAGGAACATACATCCTACCATTACCATTTGGCCAAAATCTAAACTGCAACCCCAATTCTTTTCCCTTCACATCTTAGATTCGCAAAGGAAGGCCCTCAAGTTGAGAGGGAGGAAGAGAGGCCTGCACAATGTCAACCTCCTTTAATTCTAGTAATTTAAACTGCAACCCCAATTCTTTTCCCTTCACATCTTAGATTCGCAAAGGAAGGCCCTCAAGTTGAGAGGGGAGGAAGAGAGGCCTGCACAATGCTAACCTCCTTTAATTCGAGTAATTTACTAATCTCGTCAAGAAAAATTACTTCCAGTATTTAAATTAGCATGATCTTTACATAAAGATATTCACCACTCATCCCTCCCGCCTCAACCAGACCTGCTATATCAGTCATTTCTGGAAGCAACTCTTCAAAGCCTCACTTACAAATACATCTGAAACACCGTAGAGGATATGAGACCCTCAATGTAAAATCCAAAAATCTCCTTTTCCCTCCCACATATTCTCCAAAACCCATTTGATGAAAGCCAAATGGTCCCACAATAACAACGAATTAATCATTCATCAAAATCTTTATCACTTAACTTCACAAAACAATCCCAGTAAACTAAACTTCTTAGGGGAAATGATAGCATCAGAAATACCGGAATGAAGTGAACTTGGATATCCCAAATTGTTTAAAACATATCAGAGGTCGGCAGCCAGCCATGAATCACAATATTGGCTTCATGTTTGCATAGTTAAAACGCAAAACTGAAACTAAAAGACAAGATAAAACAAACTAAACACAAAATTAAAACTTCATGCTTCCTTTCATCTTCAACCTACATCCAAATTGAAAATAAAATTTACAAAAGACTTGGGTGAATGAAATTAGCATCTAGCATACATAAGCATCAATACCCAGTCCCACACAAACACAGTGCTACAACACAACACCATGAAATGCTTACTTCTCAATACTCTATTTATAAGATAATACTAATATTGTCATGAAGGGTCAAACTAAACACAGACTCAAATAAGATTAAGTTCTTAAATCTTGACAGAATTAAATACCAGCAGCTTTGTGATTGTGGATTCCTTTGCAACATGACCATCAACATGAACAAAACTTTATGCTAAAAAAACGAAAAAGAAAAAAGAAAATTGAAACAATAGCAAATTGCTTTCAATATAAGTGTGATGTTGAAAATACAAATTCCCTTCCCTGTTGATCATTTTCTTCTTCGATCATTTTAAGCTTGCTATACCCACTAAAAAAACTATCCAAAAATGGCAAGAACTGTAACAACACATTGAAATCATTTACCTAGAATATAAAGCTTAATTAAAAGCACATTATAACTACTTTAGGGAAAACAATAGTACAAAATATAGTAATAAAGTCGAGTTACAAAACAAAAATTAAATAATCATTCCATGAGCCAATTATGTTGCATCTGATGTATTTTCTACCTTTAAGATCATATCTAAATTCTCTCCCCTACTCACTTAGATGTCATTACTTTTTTTCATGATTTTGGAGTACTATGTACCACTTGCAATACATTAGCAGTGTCCAACACATTTTTTCTTGACCTATTCATCAGTGAAAGCTCACTGAATTTCTCTGCATACAAAAAATTACTATCACTCATAAATTTATGTAACTAATGACATGATATTAAAATAAATGAGAAGATAGAGAAAGTAGAATAGCAATGTCATGCATTTATCCAATCCAGATACTTATATTTAATTATAGATATCCACTTTGAGTCCAAAACAAAAGTTAGCTATCAGCTGATTCTACATAAATAAAATAAAGACAAAAAATTACACAGGGATTTTGAAAGCAAAGTACTCGTTTGAAAGCACAAGCTCATCCTCTTTAGTGGCAACAGATAAACCAAGTATCACAACATTCAACTGGGAAATGTGGCTAGGATGCACAATGATGTGTGATCGGGACAATGGATACACCCAAAAAAAATTAAAAAAGGATATCTGTACATGAAAGATACCAAATGCAACCCATGCAGAGAAGCTCCTTTATTTAAAGGAAACAAATCATTCAACACAACAAAAAGTACTAAAAAGCATACCTTTGAAGTGCCAGTAGAACTAAGGTTTTCTTCCACTCTCTTCATCACAAGTGTTTGATATGCAAAAGCTTCACATCTTATAAGTCTCTCAAACTTTTCAGGCAAAACATTTTTGACCTACAATAAATTGTACCAAACCAAAATTTGTCATTTTGTGCAGAAACCACAATAAATTGTACCAAACCAAAATTTTCCACATATCTGGTTCAATCTCAAATTGGTGCAGCTAAAAATCAATATAATGACATTGTCACTGCCCAATGATCAAGACAAATACAGAAATCATGGAGAATGAGTAAGAGAGATAGAAGAAAATGAAAGACAAAGTAATAAAAAATAAATGATTAAAAAGGAAAAGGAAACAGAAAGGAGGTCCTAATATTCTAATGACTACAATATTCTACATCATGTATCAACATTGCAAAGGTGCAGTTAGATATTAATGTGACTCATCTAAAAGACCTCAGAAATATCCTTCATACTCAAAACCAATATCAGGCAATTTATCCATACTAACTAACAGCAAGGTAGATCGCCAAGATTTTATGACTTCCCAATTTAAAAACCTTAGCCCCTGATTAACACTACCCAACAGATACTCCCCCTAGGATCATAGGCCCTAACATAATCAGTGACCAACCATTGCCATTACTTTCAAAATAAGGTACACAAATCTATAGTATGAAAAGTATAAATAACCTTTGAACCTATTTTGGTTTCATTAAGTTATAATAACCAAGCATAACTTCATGTAGACATAAGACAACATAATTTTTTTTTACAAAAAACGTAAAGGGGAAATAAAAGGTTAAGTGTTTCCCAAACTGGCTACATAAAAGGTTTGCACAAAGTAAGCACCCAGGAGCATCCCAAGTTCCCCCAGAATCAAGTTTATTGGTTTCAGCACTGAAGGTAGTGGCAGCCTGAGTTCTTTGAAAATTGCTACTAATTGCATTAGATGCACCAAACATTTGGTCTCTGGAGAGTCAGCTGTATTTTAAAGATCTTCACTTCCGGAAACCCCATGCGATTAGTTGCAATGATATTTCAGGACTTATCATAATAAAATAATGAAAGATATAAGGCATGTTTGTTAGATGTAATGGTAAGTCACGACCATGATCATATTCACAATAAATCACATGCCTATAATTTAAATCTGGTAAAAGAACTTGATTCACCATGAAATCCCCACCATTCATGGTATTATGTTTACCCCATTCATTCGCACGGGAGAATTGTTTATTTAAATAAACAACTATAAAATACAATTAAATGATTAACTATAGTTATTACTTATATTTTGGATTATATTTTATTTTATGTATTTAATTTATATGTACAGTCAAATTAAACAATTTATACACCGACATCCAATATTATTTTGTCAAATTTACATTATAGTTATTTTTTAAAATTACTAAAATAAGCATACACATATCAAAGTATTAATGAATAACCATTTAAAATCTTTTACACTAATAACATATCATAAATTTCATGTCCTGAACTAAATAAGGGCATGTTTGTTATGAATTAAAGAAAATTAAGTTTGATATTCAACAATTTAGAAATTATTTTTAAAAGCATAAACTATTCTATTTTTATTTAAAAGAATCATCTGGGTCTCTATATGTTACAAATCTGGTTTTCATTTTTAACCCAACTTTAAGTGTGCTATATCATATTCTTACTTTTAGTTATAATATATATAATATAATTTAATATAATAATATTTATTTATTAGTCAACAAAATCTTTGAAATTGAAAGGTATCAAAGTTTGCAACGGATATATTTCATAAATGCTAGGTTTGAATGTAAAAAAATTAGACTTGATAATATAGTAGATATCTGTATGAGAAAAATATTGAAAATTTGATAAGGTTAAATTATAATGTCAATTTAGTGTTTGTCAATTCTCTAAGTATATAACAACATCGATACCAATATTAGAGTGAATATAGTATCAAATACAAAAATTCAAATAGAGCATACATAATAAGCATTATAAATTGTAGAGATTACATTTAATTCAGAGCAAGAAGGACTGAAAAAAATACTCCAAGATTAATATGTGAATAAAAAAAACACTTGTTTTCCTTTCCTCTTTATACACACGATCAAATTTTCTTACAGAATAAATTATTACAATATTTAATTCAGCCCCATTGGATTTGTTGTTTATATTTAGAAACATATTTACATTATATTTTATTGATTGAAACAAAATACTTAAATTATAAGGTATAGAGTTCAATGACCCAAGTATTAGAAGAACCCGTGCTTTGCGTTTATAACAACCCGTGCAATGATAAGAACAGCAAGTCCAAAGACTTGAAAATAATCGTGTCCATCTTGCCACATCAGCAGCGCGAGGGTTATTCTTGTAACTCAAGTATACATCCATAATGCCTAACTAAAATTCAGTAGACGTCCACAGTGCCACGTCACTGGACGGATTTTCTCTTAAGGGCTTAGCAAGTCCGAAGACTTGTGTGGACGAGCGCTTCTGTCACTTGTATGGACGAGCACTTCTGTCGTAATAATCTTCACTTCTTAATAAAAATTTATTGTACGACAATTATATTATATTATTTTACTTCGTCAGACAACTTTGACAGAAGCGCTGGTCCACACAAGTGACAGAAGCTCTCGTCCACACAAGTGACAGAAGCGCTCGTCCATTGTTTTAAGTTTAACTAATGAAATTGGCACATTTCCATACTTATGACCTTACCATTACATTACAAAACCAATGTAACAAACAATGAAGTGACATGGATACATTATTTCCCTTAGGTTTAGTCTCTTGGGCACCATTTACTGCATTCAAGTAAAAATATGGACTAAAATAGGAGACTTTAATTTTCTTCCTATCTATGTTCTAAGTTTTGACAAATATCTCATAGGGCATTCAAGGAGAAGAACAAATCCTCTATGAAGCAGAAAATGCAGCTATCCAAATTCTACATTGGATGTTTATATGGGTTATCAATCGCCCATTCGCTTGCCTAGAAGCTAATGCAACATAGTTTATACCCTCAGACCACATTTCCAGCCATTGAGCAGCAACCACATGATCCACATCTCAACAATGCATGGAGCATAATTGATGTGATCATATATTCCTTTTCACATAGTTGTACAACAACATTGATTGAGTACCTAGCTATATCTCTGAGTACTATAGTAACTTTAATGCACAATCGTTATTCACGTAGTAAGAAGGCTTTGGTTTATGGCCATGCTCCATTTCAAATGGTTTATAGGATCACTAAATAAAGTTTCACGATAATGGTAATATGCATTCTTGCTGCACCAACTCCTTTGGTTTTTTACATCCATTAAATCAAATTTTTATTATGTAGAATTTCAATGTGCCAGAATTATAATCTTCAAATAATTGCAAAATTTTCTCTTTGGCAAGCAGAAGTTTTTTTTGCCAATACTCAAGTGTGGAATAACCTATGCCCTCATATTTTTCTTATATTTCTATCAAAAGCAAACATTTTATACTAACATAAAAGAGTTGGTAAAAACCCTTTATCAAACTCTATTATCTACCATGTCAAACTGTTATTTCTATTAGATGTTCTAAGGACATAAGAATCACAATAAGAAAGCTATCAAATACTACTACTACTTGAAGTTGTAAAGAAATATACATAAAATTATAACACATACCAATATAGATCCCTCAAGATTCATGCTATGTATATATGTTAATGCATCCTCAATCACCCAGTTTTCTTATCATAGCTCCTACTCCATGCCATTACCATAAGCAGAAGTGCAAAAAAACAATATTATTTGTGATAAAGCATAGAATTTAAAAATACTATCAATTGGATGCAAGCATAAAACAACACCTGATTATCAAGATCATTCCCAACATAAACTTCCTTATATTCCCATTCACCCTACCACAAAAAAGATGAAAAAAGATTATGAATAAACTAATTAAGATGACAGAGATTGCATATATAATAGTAAAAGATGAACAGGTTTCACTGTTTCAGATTCTCTACAGAAGTCATGATTTTTTGTTTTCCTCAAAGTCAACACTAACAGAAAGAAATTTCACAACATCTTTGGTGGTGGTTTTTCAATATAATATAAGGTAAACAATGCTTGGACTCGTGCAAAGAATTACCCGTCCAAATGTTATTTAAACTATTTATAATTTATTTGATAAGTAGACTGGTTTTTCCTTAGTGGACGAGGCCATAAATGAATACCTAAATAACTTGATAAGAACAGCAAGTCCAAAGACTTGAAAATAAGCGCGTTCATCTTGCCACTTCAGTAGACGAGTGTTATTCTTGTAACTCAAGTATACATCCATAATGCCTAACTAAAATTCAGTAGACGTCCACAGTGCCACGTCACTGGATGGATTTTCTCTTAAGGGCTTAGCAAGTCCAAAGACTTGTGTGGACGAGCGCTTCTGTCACTTGTGTGGACGAGCGCTTCTACCACATCAGTGGACGAGCAGAATAAAATCTTGTATAGATGCATTCTTAAAACTAAGTAGACGGCTATATATCTTTACTACCTTGAATAAGATTTAATGCAATCTGGTCCACGATGAATTTATTTCAAATGAATGATATTTATTTCACACTCTTGCTATGGTGGCTACACTCTTGAAATATAAACATGAAAATAGGAAATACAATAAGATGGTACAAAAAGAAGAGCAAATATATCACTTAAACATTCATTCAAATAGCTGGAAGACATGCAACCTTTACTCAGTCATAGCAAATAAACTTATAAGAAATAGATCGATAGTTATGTTTCTTTTAAGATTTATTATATCAGTCCAAGCAAAAGGGAATGAAGCATAAATATATGTATATCAGTCCAAGCATCAATAAGTAAGCATAAATATATGAATAGACAAAAGTTAAAAGAAACATTTGAAATGAGCTGAACTATGACATTCCAAAAAGAAATTTCTAAGGATAAATTGCTTTAAGTTTAAAGGGTATAAACCAAAACAAATATGGGAACACTTCATCCCTTGGCGAAAGTTGCAACGTGGGTAGAAGGAGGAGAAATTATGGGAACAAGCTTGAAGGAAATGAGAAGGAAAAAAATCACATACCCATTTCAAAAAAAAAACATAACTTTAGTGATGAGGAAGAGAAAATAGACAAAATCACATACCGACCAACATCGACATCGTCGGCGATCTTCCTGGCAACCACCCACACCATCAGTCACCGACATCAATGTCAAGCCGGAGAACAAAAATGCAGGGGGGCGAAATGAGAGAAAGAGAGATCGAAGAGGAGAGGGTTTCATTTTGATGTAAAAGAAAAAGAAATGGAAGATAATATTGTATCTATCTTATTGTAACGCCCTTCGTTATATTAGTAACCCATAATAAAACATGATTAAAATATAGCCAAAATAAAAATTTTACAAAATAAAATAGCTTAAAATAAATACATCGTAAGTAATAAATAGAAATTCTATTAAATCCTTACAAAATAAATTCATTTGTCTCAAAACCGGGCATCTACTAATAAACCCAACGATAAATAAATAAATATGTCTAGCCACAAACGGCTCTTTATTCAAGAAAATACTAACCAAGCTAGAAAAATAACTAAGAAAATTCAGTAAGTCTCCAAGCCTCTTCGGTCTCAATGGCGTCGTCCTCGTGCTCTGAAAACAACACTTTTAATGAGATATAATCCTAGTGAATAAAAATCATTTAATAAAAAGGTTCGTAAATAGTATTGTTCTCAGCCGGTGCGGTAACCGAAATAACATCCACGGTACCCGCTAATTTTTCAAAATAATAAATATAATAAATCTCCAAAATAATAACATATAAATTAATCAATATCAAACATTTAAACTACAGACTCATAAAATCAACTACGGTCACATCTCATCACATTTAATCAATTCACCATTCAAACTCTATGCAATACAACTCCATAAACATGACTCGGTGATTCCCAGAATCACTTGACTTGACTCTTTGGTTCCCAGAACCGGTGTGAATCCCAGATCCACTAAGGTCTATGAGCTCATATCTATGCAATGGTGTCCCACTACCTTCTCTATCCCAGATGGAGGTATCTAATATTCCATCCCATTTGTGAATATTTTAAAAATATGATATCCCATCCCAGATGGTGATATCTCTATCCTATTCCCGGAATAGAATGTACACCGTCATCCCTTCCCGGAAGGTGATGACCAACTCATGCATAATGTAATATGTCATCCCAAATGACTATCATCTAATATTTCATCCCAGATGTGAATATTTTAATAATTTGATATCCCATCCCGGATGGTGATATCTCCATCCTATTCATGGAATAGAATGTACACCGTCATCCCTTCCTGGAAGGTGATGACCAACTCATGCATAATGCATTATGTCATCCCAGATGACTATCAAGGTTTTCAAACTCTATGCGTCAATAACAATAACATTATATCATGTTAAGGCAATTTTATAACATCATCTAACATGCCAATCAATCAAAATAATTGTTCGAAATTATATTTTGGGCATATATCTGACACGACTTTTCTATAGGCAAGTGTACCTAGTCGTACAAGTAATACGGTGGTAAGACTGGATATCGTCCTCAGGGATCGGTTGCCAATTACCAATTCACAAACTCAACAATTATCTAGACTAAACTATGGTATGAAGTAAGATCAAAACATAAAATAAAGAAAAGCAATAAAATATTTTTTGTCTTTTGGTTATTTAATCAAACACTTGGAAGGCAACATAAATGTGGTTAAGATTGTCAAGGTTAGACTACATTAATCCTCCCTTAATTGCAATGAAATGGTTACTACACAAGTCCTAATTCAATTATGACAATCAAGCCTTTTTAAATACTCAAACCCTAATGTCTTAGGTGGAATGAGCCTAAAATCCCAAATTAAACCCTAATGTCTCAGGTGGATTAATCTGAGAATTTGCATAAAGAACCAAGACTTGTAAGATTGCAAGCACCCCAAGATTTATGTCTAGGCTCATGAACTACTTGGCATTTGATTCATGAGCATGCCTTAATATCAATCTGTCAATTGTCTATCAAAGCAACATATCATTCCATGGGTGATCAAACCAAGAAAAGCATTAAGCATAGAATCAAACACTCATAAATAAATAGAAACTTGTATTGAAACCAAATCAAATACAACCAAGTTCAGAAAAGCTACATCTAGCCCCAACAACAAGGGGATTTAACTACTCATGATAATTGACAATACAAAAGAGAAGGAGAGAAGAGATGAAGAAAAATCATAGAAGAATCCTCCAATCTTCTTCCAGTCCCAGAGCAAGGAAAACATCCATTTTTAGGGTTGGAACCCTCTTACAGCCATCTGGCCTCCCAGTGCAGATCTCCCTTTGCAAAAGTCTGATGCTCTATTTATAGATGAGAGAAGTCTGGACCTAAAAAGTGCGCGTCACGGCCGTGATGGCCATCACGGCCAGGCCGTGACGGGTTCTGCCAATGGCGCGTATTCAAATTCTGGTCTGTCACGGCCGTGATACTCATCACGGCTAGGCCATGATCAATTCTGTCCATGGGTGCTGATCTGTCACGGCCGTGAACTCCATCATGGCTAGGCCGTGATGCTCTCTGTTCTTCAGGGTCCTTCTCATCACGCCCGTGATGGACATCATGGGTGGGCCGTGATGACTTCTGATCTTCCCATTATGCTGATCACGACCGTGATCGTGATCACGGCTAGGGCGTGATGGCTTCTGCTTTATTGTCCTTCCCTTTGCTCTTCCTTCCCTTTTTAACCTGAAATTATAAGATAGCATTAGATACTTTATTTGACTCAAAATTAGCTAAAATATCCTAAAAACTACTTAAGAGACTCAAAGTGTTGCTTGAGGACAATTAAATCCAATTTGGGCGAAAACGAGATATAATTAGCACAAAACCATGGTTTTTCTAGTTATAAAACTAGATGAGCCAAAGGCTTATCAAAATACCCCAAACTTAAACTTTGCTTGTCCCCAAGCAAACTAAAACTAAAAAAGACTCAAACTTGGCAAGCTTAAAGGATGCAATTCTATCAATACAATTTTCTTCAATGGTTTCCCCTTTTTACATCAATGTAATCCCCCACATTCATTTACTTTAAACCAAGAGAATTCCATCATTCATGCAATAATCAATCTAAGCAAAGGATCTAAGTTACACACAAAAGGGAGATCACCATTTTCAAACATTTGCCTTCCTCACAAGGGCATTTAATAGTTCACTCATTCACTCATGTCAAGGTTATCAACTTTCACTCAATTTCAATTTCAAAAGCACTTCCCATGAATTTGATTTTCATCTCAAAAATGGTTCCCACGAAAACATGCATGCAACATCAAAAGGTCTTTTAAAGGTTGTAATGGGGCCTGGCTAAAGGTGGGATATTCAAGGGTACTAGGCTTTACATCCCTAAGAATTAAGAGAGCATGAAGCTTTGTACACCATTATTCTCACTCTAATTCCTTTTTCCATTTTTCTTTTTGACGCTTTGGGTGGCTACAGCCTTTTTCCTTTGACACCCTTTTATTTTGCCCCTTTTCTTTTGGCATTTTTCTTCATTTTTCTTTTTTTTCTCTTTTTGCCTTTAGCTAAAACCTTTATTTTTTTCTTTTTCTCAACCCAAAATAACATATCAAACCCTTGTAGCCACCCCAAACTTAGTTTCTTTCAACCCCTGTCTTGCTAAGCATCCATGCTCTCCTAATCCTAAGATTGGGTTAACATGGTTTTTTCGGATTTTTGGCTTATACAAAATGTCATCAAGAAACAATATGTTTATTAGGCTCAATGTGGCTAACTAGGGAACATGCATTAGGGATTGGTTCAATTTAGGCCAAGTAGTTATTTCAAAGAAAATTGCCTAAATCATTTGATGCAACACATAAACATGCAAACCATGAAGAGATTCAAGCAAATCCGGGAAAGTGCAACTTAAAAGTGATTCACACAATTAAAAACGTGTTGGAGGCTCAAATTCCTCACCTGGACATTTTTCGCAAATTGTTTGGCCAAGATTCAATCCCTAGTGTGTGCATCCTTTCACCCCAAACTTAACATAATTTTTGCAATCACAATAGAATATCTCAAAGTTCAATTTTCAATTTTTCACACGGGGATCAATTTTCAATTTTCAAAACCTAGGGGGAAATCATCAACAGTCAACAAATATCATGCAATCAATCTATGCTAAATTTAATTAAAATCCATCAAGCTCACCGACACAACAGTCACCACACATAAGACTCGAAGCAAAGCAGAGCAAAGATAATTAAAAAGAAAAAGGTTTAGAAAAACTCATGAAGGCGGTTCCATCGGGATCCCACTGCCTGTGATACAGCGGCCAAGTAATGTGATAAGCCTCTGGCTCATCTAGTTTTATAGCTAGTATGACCAGGGTTTTGTGCAAATTATATCGTATTTTCACCCAAATTAGATTAGAATGTCCTCAAGCAAGGTTTTGAGTCTCTAGAGTAGTTTTAAGTTAATTTAGCTAGTTTTAAGTCAAAATAATACACTTATGCTTATTTCCTTGTTTTCAGGTTAAGTAGAAGCTGAGAAAATAAAGAACAGAGGTCTCGCCCCGCGAAGGACACGCTCGCCACGCGACCCCGAAGCCTGACTGTTCCAAGAAATTGCTAAGTCTCTGGGTCGCCTCGCGAAGAAGGTCTCGCCCCGCGAGTCTTCCAAACCTGAAAAAGTCAGAGACGATCACGGCTTGCCCGTGTTGAAGGTCATGGCCGTGGCAGTTTTGAAGCTGAGGAGTCTCGCCTCGCGAGCATCCCTTCGCCTCGCGAATCTGAAAGTCAGAGAGCATCACGGTTAGGCCCTGATGGCCATCACGGGCGTAAGGAGGAAACTCTTCATATCCTCGCCTCGCGAGAGTCACTTCGCCTCGCGAGAATGCCAAGGGTTGCTGACTGTTTATGAAATTCGCCTCACGAATGTTTGCTCGCCTCGCGAGCCATCTGAATTCTGAATTTGTATAAAAGGCTGTTCTGAATATTTTGTAAAGACTTTTGCTTCTCCAACTTTCTGATATACATTTTTCTCTGTGATTTCGTTGTTGCCATGGAGCACTAAGTCCTAGGATTAGTCTACTGTTTGAGGATCCTATATACTTGAGGTTATGTAAATCCCTATTTTAATTGCTTTTCCCTTTTCAATACCATATTTCATATTTCTGTTTGTTATTTCAGGAGTGTGTAATATTGTATTGATTTGTTTCAGTGATGTAAATTTCCTATACATAATCGCGTTTGTTAATTCGCGTGTGTTCACTCATGATCGTTTGATCATGAGCGCTTAATCCCGTTTGTTATTTCGGGAATAGGAATTTGCATCCATAGTAGCAATTACGTTGTTAGTTGTTACTCAGAATCGAAAGGGGATTAGAATCGCTTAGGGCTTGGGTTTACATTAACCAAGGATAGTTGGGAATTCTTGACGATGAGATTAATCGTTGTTTGATAATTGATAATCCCTTTTAACTGCCTGTTTTTGATTGCTCTGTTTTGTTTGTTTCTTATGTTGCACTCTAATCCAACCCCCCAAAAAAACTGATTTTTGTGAAAAGTAATATTCTCAGAGTCCTTAGAGACGACATCCAAGTTGTCGCACTATACTACACTTTTAAACCCGCTCGTCCTTTTTGGCGCGTGATGCGCGACAAATACGACCAAAATTGGCGCCGTTGCGGGGACTCGAGTTGTTATTTTTCTCAATTTGTTTTTATTTTATTTTCTTTTCTTTCTTTTATTTTCTGTTCTGTTTTGAATTGGTCTCGGCTACTAGGTCTCATTGCCCTAAACTGTGTGATTTTGACCCGAAATTGAAAGAACATTGCACACACTCCGTAGGGAATTTCGGGCTAGCACTAGTAGTAATTCAAATTTTAAAACTGCTTTTGAAAACATGGGAGACCAGAGGACATTAAGGCAGCTTGCTGCCCCTGATGTCAACTATAATGGATTATGTATTTCTTATCCTGGTGCTGACACCCCTTTTGAACTAAAATCTGGTTTTATTCACCTGTTGCCCAAGTTTAATGGTATTGCAGGTGAGGATCCACACAAGCACTTGAAAGAATTCCAAGTTGTATGCTCCACAACCTCAAGAGCAGAGGGAGTCACTGAGGACAGTATTAAGTCAAGGCTTTTCCATTTTCACTCCAAGGAGCTGCAAAGGATTGGTTATTGTACCTTGAGCCTAACCCCATCACAACTTGGAATGATTTGAAGAGGGTGTTTCTAGAAAGGTATTTTGCTGCTTCAGGAGCTGCTTCAATAAGGAAAGAGATATGTGGCATAAGGCAAGGGAACGAGTCACTAGTCGAATCTCGGGAAAGGTTCAAACATTTGGTCTCTAGTTGCCCCCAGCATCAAATTTCTGAACAACTCCTGATCCAATACTTTTATGAAGGATTGTTGCCTATGGATAGGAATCTGTTGGATGCTGCTAGTGGGGGAGCATTAGTTGATAAGACCCCAGCTGCTGCTAAGCAACTTATTGAGAATATGTCGCTGAACTCCCAGCAGTTTTCTACAAGAAGAAATTCAGTTGAGCCAAGAGGTGTGCATGAGATTCATAGTTCATCTTCTAACCAAGCCGCCCTTGAGAATAGATTGGATGAGCTGACCTCCTTTGTAAGACAATTGGCAATAGACAAGGTTCAGCCTGCAAAGTTATGTAGCATGTGCAATACACCTGAGCATCCATTTGATCCATGCCCGATCCAGAGAGAAGAATTTGTCAGTGAAGTACCTCGGTTAATGTAGCGAACCCCTATAATCAAGGAGGCAGTCGAGAATCGGTGCAGGATTCCGGACCTCTCTACTAATAGGTACCATCCTAGCTGGAGAAATCACCCTAATCTGCGGTATGGGAATTCTTCCCAACAACAAATGATGGCACCTCAAAATCAGCCTCCAGTGACCACTTCTGCACCTTCTGGACCATCATTAGAAGACTTGGTAAAGCAAATGGCTGCATCTAGTGTACAGTTTCAGCAGAGGACAGATGCTAGTATTCAAGATTTGAGGACTCAGATTGGACAGTTGGCTACATCCATGAATAGTATACAACAAGGTCAAGGGACAAACCAGCTGCCTGCACAGCCAGTGATAAATCCTAATGCCTCCAACCCTAATGTGAGTGTCATCTCTCCGAGATCCGGAAAGGTTGTTGAGGCCACTTCGGAAAGGATGAAGAAACTGTTAAGGCTACTCCCGAGCCTCACCGATGAGGCTACTCCCGAGCCTCGTGGTTGAAGTTGAAACCGAGAGAGTGTATAGACCACCCATTCCATTCCCACACGTAATTCAGAAAAATTTGAAGATGGGTGGTGAGAATAAAGAGAAGGAGATTCTTGATGTTTTCTGAAAAAAGTAGTCATTAATATTCCACTTGTTGGATGTGATCAAGCAAGTGCCCGGATATGCTAAATTTCTGAAGGACCTATGCACTAACAAGAGGAAGATGAAGACTAATGAGAGGGTTGACTTGGGAATGAATGTCTCGGCGCTTATCCAATCAAAGATAGAGAGAGTTGCTTCTATAGCCCCTAATCAAGTCTTTGCCACAAAAGTGCAAGGATCCAGGCACCTTCATTATCCCATGCACTATTGGGGACAAGAAGTTTGAGAACTGTATGTTGGACTTGGGAGCATCAATCAATGTCATGCCTACCTCCATCTTTAATAACCTTGATCCGGGGCCATTGCAGATATCTGTGTCTTACCATTCGATTGGCTAACAGGACCAAAGTGCCACCCATGGGGATGGTAGAGGATGTCCTAGTGCAAGTTGATGATTTGATATTCCTGCGCAGACTTCTATATCCTAGACATGGCGGGAGAGACTCGATCCAGTAGATCACCCATAATCTTGGGGAGACCATTCATGATGACATCCAAGACCAAGATTGATGTTTATGATGGGACTATGTCGATGGAGTTTGGTGGTATTGTGGCCAAATTCAAGATTTTTGATGCTATGAAGCACCCGAAGAGAGGAGCACTCTGTATTCCACTTAGAGTTGCTTTGTCCGAGCTCATTGAGGACACTCATGATGACCTTATTTCGATTTTCCTATTATTTCTGGTTTTGATGATGTATATACTTGTACTAACTGCACTAACACTAACCCATGTTCTGTTTGTTCTGAGTTTTTGGATTTAACCTTGCAGGGTGAGGATGATAGTGAAAGTGATAATGAGAGTGAAGCTGTTTACTCAAAGAAAAGTCCTTGACCCTATGGCTGCTCCCAATGCTCCATCCGTTGAGCAGCCGCCTCCTTTGGAACTCAAACCACTTCCCGAGAACTTAAAGTATGCCTACTTGGGGAGGGATGCAACATTGCCGATCATCATTTCCTCCAGCCTCAACTCTGATCAGGAAGACAAGCTTTTAGAAGTTCTGAGGAAGAACAAGAAGGCCATTGGGTGGACATTGGCCGATATTCCAGGAATTCGCCCCTCCAGATGCATGCACAGAATTTTACTGGAGGATGGGGCTAAGCCAGTCGAGGAGACAGGCCCAAAGGCGACTTAACCCACCGATTCTGGATGTGGTAAAGAAAGAGGTGACCAAGCTTCTACAGGCGGGTATTATCTATCCCATTTCCGATAGTTCTTGGGTAAGTCCGGTTCAAGTTGTACCAAAGAAATCTGGTTTAACAAAGAGTTAGGAATGAAAATAATGAACTTGTACTAGAGTCCGAATAATAGCCGAGAGTTTATATAGACTATAGGAAGCTAAACCAGGCCACCCGAAAGGATCATTTTCCTTTGCCGCTCATAGATCGGATGCTAGATCGGCTGGTTGGGCGATCCCATTATTGTTTTCTAGATGGCTTTTCCGGGTATTTCCAGATTCATATTGCCCCCGAGGATCGGGAAAAGACCACCTTCACGTGCCCCTTCTGACGTTTGCTTATAGGAGGATGCCATTTGGCCTCTCGTAATGCTCCCGGCACCTTTCAAAGATGCATGCTTAGTATTTTCTCCGATTTTATTGAAAACTGCATAGAGGTGTTTATGGATGATTTTACTGTGTATGGCTCCTCTTTTGATGCTTGTTTGCATAGTCTAGATCTAGTTCTTCGAGAGATGCATTGATACTTGATTTGATTCTCAATTATGAGAAATGTCATTTCATGGTAGAACAGGGGATAGTATTGGGTCATGTAATTTCCAAAGAGGGTATTTCGTGGATCCCGCAAAAATAAATGTAATTGCTTCATTGCCTTACCCATCTTGCGTACGAGATAAGTTCCTTTCTTGGACATGCAAGTTTCTACAGGCGCTTTATAAAGGACTTCAAGAAGATAGCACTTTGCCATTGTCAAATCTGCTGAAAAATGATGCCCTGTTCGGTTTGATGAAAAGTGCAAAGAGTCATTTGACCATCTCAAGAAGGCGTTGACTTCTACCCGCTGTCATCCAGCCCCCAGGATCGACACTACCTTTTGAACCGATGTGTGATGCCTCAAATTTTGCTTTGTGGGGGCAGTTACGCTGTGGGTGGGCAAGGTTGCCCATGTAATTCACTATGCTTCTAGGACCCTAGATGCCGCACAGTGCAAATTACACAACCACCGAGAAAGAGCTGCTAGCTATTGTATTTGCACTTGACAAGTTTAGGTCTTATTTGCTAGGTTCTAGGGTAACTGTTTTTCTTGACCATGCAGCTTTGAAATATCTGCTTGAGGAAGCCGAGAAGCTAAGCCAAGACTGATCGTGTGGATGCTTTTGCTTCGGGAATTCAATGTGGAGATAAAGGATAAAAGTGGAGCTGAAAATCTGTAGCAGATCATTTGAGTAGGATAGCAAGGGATGAGGATACATTTCCCATCCAAGATGATTTCCCTGATGAGAGATTGTTACATATGTATGGGGTAACCCCCTGGTTTCTTTGACATTGTAAATTTTCTAGTTCTTGGTGTTGTTCCCCGCAGTACAAGTAGACAAAAGTTCCACAAGTCAAGAGCGATGCAAAGTATTATGTGTGGGATGACCCCTATCTGTGGAAGTTTTGCGGTGACCAAGTCATTCGGAGGTGTGTACCCGATCATGAGACGGAGTCCATCCCGCATTTCTCACATGCCTCTCCGGTTGGAGGACACTTTGGACCTCAAAGGACAGCAAGAAAAGTCTTGGACTCCGGGTTCTACTTGCCCACACTTTTTTGGGATTCATATGAGGTATATAAGAGTTGTAAAGAATGTCAAATAACAGCCCGGCAATCACTCGTAGGAGTGAGATGCCCCAACACCCATGCTCTTTTGTGAAGTTTTTGATGTGTGGGGGATGGACTTCATGGGTCCCTTCCCTCCTTCTTTTGGTTTTGTATATATTTTGTTGGCTGTAGATTATGTTTCAAAGTGGGTGGAAGCAATCCCCACTAGGACTAACGATGCTCAGATTGTTTCAAAATTTGTTAGGTCCAACATTTTTTGCAGGTTTGGTATACCCAAGGCCATCATCAGTGACCAGGGCATGCATTTTTGCAACAGAACCATGGAGGCCCTACTCAAAATATGGGGTTGTACATAGAGTGTCTACTGCTTACCACCCCCAAACCAATGGTCAAGCTGAAATATCCAACAGAGAGATCAAGCAAATTCTGGAGAAGATGGTGCAGCCTAATAGAAAGGAATGGAGCCGCCGTCTGGAAGACGCACTGTGGGCACAAAGGACTGCTTTCAAGACCCCTATAGGGATGTCCCCATTTCGGCTAGTTTTTGGTAAGGCATGTCACCTCCCGGTGGAGGTTGAGCATAGAGCATACTGGGCAGTAAAGAGTTGTAATATGGATATGAATAAATCTGGTGTTGAAAGAAAGCTGCAGTTGCAACAACTTGAGGAGCTTAGGCTTGAAGCCTATGAAAGCTCCAAGATTTATAAAGAAAAGACAAAACAATTTCATGATAGAATGATTGTTAGGAAAGAATTTTTTGTGGGCCAGCTAGTATTATTGTTTAACTCCCGCTTTGAACGATGGTCGGAAACTTAGGTCCAAATGGGATGGCCCCTTTGTCATTATTAATGTGTTTCCTTATGGTGCAGTAGAGATTACACGTGCAGGTACACACAAGCCTTTCAAGATTAATGGGCAGAGGTTGAAGCCATTCCATGGTGTGGATGCTGTTGTTCCTATGGATGCCAATGTTGAGGAGCTATCTTTGGATGCTCCAACCTACACTGATGCTTGATCAGGGAGTTTCTTTTCCTTTCCCTCACTCTGATTGTAAAGTCTGTTGTTGTTCATTGGGGACAATGCATGTTTTAAGTGTGGGGGAGGGAACTAGTTGTAGTTTTTCTTTTCTTTGAATAAGCTCCTGAATAATTTGAGAAGCTCAGGAGCATTTTTGTGTTAAGTTCTTAGTTGGAAAGTTTGCTAGATTTTGATTGATGTTGCACAGATTTCTTGCATGATTGATATGTAATGATTTCCCCCTAGGCTGAAAAAATTTTGTTTTTGAAAAGTGATTCCCATGTGAAATTGAAAACTGAACTTTGGGATTTTGTTATGATAGCATGATGAATGATAAGTTTGGGGTGATAGGAAGCACACACTAGGGATAGTATCTCTTTCAAACAATTTGCATGAATGTCCAGGTGAGGTTTTGAGCCTCCAACATGTTTTAAAATGTGTGAAAATCACTTTCAAGTTGCACTTCCCTGGATTTGATTGAATCTCTTTCTGGTTTGCATGATTATATGTGTGTAGCAAATGATTTAGACAATTTCTTTGTAAATAGCTACTTGGCCTGAATAAACTAATTCCTATTGCATGTTCCCTAGTTAGCCCTTTTGAGCCTATTAGCCTATTAGTTCTTGATAACCTAATGTTATAAGCCCAAAAATCTGGAAAACCATGTTAACCCGATCTTAGGATTAGGAGAGCATGTAATCTTAGAATGGGTGCAAGAAACTAAAGTTTGGGGTGGCTGCAAGGTGTAATATGTTGTTGGGATTGAAAAAAAAAAGAAAAAAAAAAAGAAGCCAAAAGCTTGTGAAAGAAAAAGTGTACAAATGTTGAAAAAAAAATACAAAAATACAAAAATGCCAAAAAGAAATAAAAAGAGCTGTAGCCACCCAGAAGTGTAAAAAAAAAAATAAAAAAAAATAAAGAAAGGAACTTGAGTGAAATTCAAGGTGTAAATATAGTTCGTGCTCTCTTAGTTCCTAGGGTCTTCAGCTTAGTTCCTTTTGTATATCCTACCCTTAGCCAGGCCCCATTACAACCCAATAAAGACCTTTTGATGTTGCTTGCATGTTTTTCTGTGGGAGCCATTTTGAGGTGAAAATCAAACTTTTGGGAAGTGTACTTGAAAAGTGAAACTGAGTGCAAGTTGTTAGCCTGACATAAACTGAGTGACTGAGTGAACAAATAATGCCCTTGTGAGGAAGGCAGTTGTTTGGATTTGGTGATCTCCCTCTTGTGTGTGACTTAGATTCCCTGCTTAGATTTCTGATTGTTTTCATGATGAAACTCTCAATTGTTTAGAATAAATGAATTTGGGGATTGCTCTGTGTGAAAAGGGGGAAACAATGAAGAAAAACTGTTTTTGATGTATTGCTTGAGTGTGTGCAATGTTGATTGAATCTTTTGAGCTTGCCAGGTCTTGAGTCTTTTTGATTTTTGAGTCTTAGTTTGCTTGGGGACAAGCAAAGTTTAAGTTTGGGGTATTTTGATAAGCCTCTGGCTCATCTAGTTTTATAGCTAGTATGACCAGGGTTTTGTGCAAATTATATCGTATTTTCACCCAAATTAGATTAGAATGTCCTCAAGCAAGGTTTTGAGTCTCTAGAGTAGTTTTAAGTTAATTTAGCTAGTTTTAAGTCAAAATAATACACTTATGCTTATTTCCTTGTTTTCAGGTTAAGTAGAAGCTGAGAAAATAAAGAACAGAGGTCTCGCCCCGCGAAGGACACGCTCGCCACGCGACCCCGAAGCCTGACTGTTCCAAGAAATTGCTAAGTCTCTGGGTCGCCTCGCGAAGAAGGTCTCGCCCCGCGAGTCTTCCAAACCTGAAAAAGTCAGAGACGATCACGGCTTGCCCGTGTTGAAGGTCATGGCCGTGGCAGTTTTGAAGCTGAGGAGTCTCGCCTCGCGAGCATCCCTTCGCCTCGCGAATCTGAAAGTCAGAGAGCATCACGGTTAGGCCCTGATGGCCATCACGGGCGTAAGGAGGAAACTCTTCATATCCTCGCCTCGCGAGAGTCACTTCGCCTCGCGAGAATGCCAAGGGTTGCTGACTGTTTATGAAATTCGCCTCGCGAATGTTTGCTCGCCTCGCGAGCCATCTGAATTCTGAATTTGTATAAAAGGCTCAGTTCGAATATTTTGTAAAGACTTTTGCTTCTCCAACTTTCTGATATACATTTTTCTCTCGTGATTTCGTTGTTGCCATGGAGCACTAAGTCCTAGGATTAGTCTCTTGTTTGAGGATCCTATATACTTGAGGTTATGTAAATCCCTATTTTAATTGCTTTTCCCTTTTCAATACCATATTTCATATTTCTGTTTGTTATTTCGGGAGTGTGTAATATTGTATTGATTTGTTTCAGATGATGTAAATTTCCTATACATAATCGCGTTTGTTAATTCGCGTGTGTTCACTCATGATCGTTTGATCATGAGCGCTTAATCCCGTTTGTTATTTCGGGAATAGGAATTTGCATCCATAGTAGCAATTACGTTGTTAGTTGTTACTGTAACTGAAAGGGGATTAGAATCTGCTTAGGGCTTGGGTTTACATTAACCAAGGATAGTTTGGAATTCTTGACAGTAGATTAATCGTTGTTTGATAATTGATAATCCCTTTTAACTGCCCTGTTTTTGATTGCTCTGTTTTGTTTGTTTCTTATTTTGCACTCCAATCCAAACCCCCCCCCCCCCCAAAACTGATTTTTGTGAAAAGTAATATTCTCAGAGTCCTTAGAGACGACATCCGAGTTGTCGCACTATACTACACTTTTAAACCCGCTCGTCCTTTTTGGCGCGTGCGCGACAGCGCGACCATAATGCTCAAATTGTAATACAATCCTCCCGGATCCCATGGCATGCAACATGAATACGACAGTGAGCGCTTGACAATCATGGTAACTCCTTCAAGTGTGAAGGACTTTTCAATATCTCCCGGGTCAAAGATGACCTCTTTATCAACAAAGTCTTCCCAATAAAAATGGGGTTCAACCTCTTGGACTGGCCATAGTGCCTTCATATTTAAAAATGCAAAATCCAGTTTCTCAGGCAGAGGCTTGAACTCCATCGTTGGTTGCTTCACAGTGGGAGGTGGCAAACAAGTGGAGAGGATCACTGGTGCTGCTTTGACTTCTGCACAATTTTCACTCACTGCATTACCAAATCCATCACCTTCTATACATGCAGTAATCTCAGCACACACCACACAAGTATTTTTCCCATCACAATCAACACATGCATAGGAATCAATAGAATCATCTAATTTCAAACTTTCTTCATCATCCTCTAGCATGGCGAAATAGATGTCCTCCAAATGCCTCTTCATCTCAATCTCTTTAGTCAAGGGTTCAGTGGGAGATGGTGCAACTATGTTCTCACAAACAGGGTCTTCACTTCTTAATTCGGTTGCTCCCACTTCTTCATCTTCCTTTTCAACCATTATTGCATCATCTTCATCATCGTCCATCATTGCATCATCTTCATCATCATCCATCAAGTTCCCAATTGGCATTCCGGATAGTTGGTTAGAGAGTTTCTCAATACATACCCCGAGACTTCGAATGGTATCTTCTTGATTTTTCAAACTTTCCATTGTTGTTGCCATGAAGTTATCCAAAATATCCTCTAAGTGAGACCGACTATCCGGAATAGGTTGCTCAAAATTGACTGTGATTTCGGATTTGAAGTTCTCCCAAGCAACTTCCAATGGTGATGGCTTATCATACCATTGAGATGGTTGTGGTTGATATGAAGGTGTGGAAGGTGTGGAAGATTCCCAATGTTCCTCTTGATCAATCCACGCATTGTTTGGAGGATTCCCCCACCATGGAGTGGAAATGTTGGGATATTGATTTCCCCATTCAGAATAGCCTACCACTGGTGGAAGAGAGACTGTGGCCCTTGACAACATATTGTTCACTTGTTGGATGTCCATGGCCAACTGTAGCATATCTACCCGCAACTGCAGCTCAGATATCTCAATTTCTTCATCAGATGGATGATAATACTTGTAGTCCATGATCCTGTCAATTCCAAGTCCACCTCACAGACAAATAAGGCCCAAGATTAAAGAAACACAAATTCAAATATATACAAAACTAAAAAAAGAAAGAGATCAAACATATACAGAAAAATAAAATAAAAATGTCTAAATTAGTTGTCTCCCTTGTTACTAATGATATTGGCAAAACTAATCCCCGGCAACGGCGCCACAAACTTGACACGACTTTTCTATAGGCAAGTGTACCTAGTCGTACAAGTAATACGGTGGTAAGACCGGATATCATCCTCGGGGATCGGTTGCCAATTACCAATTCACAAACTCAACAACTATCTAGACTAAACTATGGTATGAAGTAAGATCAAAACATAAAATAAAGAAAAGCAATAAAATATTTTTTGTCTTTTGGTTATTTAATCAAACACTTGAAAGGCAACAGAAATGTGGTTAAGATTGTCAGGGTTAGACTACACTAATTCTCCCTTAATTGCAATGAAATGGTTACTACACAAGTCCTAATTCAATTATGACAATCAAGCCTTTTTAAATACTCAAACTCTAATGTCTTAGGTGGAATGAGCCTAAAATCCCAAATTAAACCCTAATGTCTTAGGTGGATTAATCTGAGAATTTTCATAAAGAACCAAGACTTGTAAGATTGCAAGCACCCCAAGACCTATGTCTAGGCTCATGAACTACTTGGCATTTGATTCATGAGCATCCCTTAATATCAATCTGTCAATTGTCTATCAAAGCAATATATCATTCCATGGGTGATCAAACCAAGAAAAGCATCAAGCATAGAATCAAACACTCATAAAGAAATAGAAACTTGCATTGAAACCAAATCAAATACAACCAAGTTCAGAAAAGTTACATCTAGCCCCAACAATAAGGGGATTTAACTACTCATGATAATTGACAATACAAAATAGAAGGAGATAAGAGATGAAGAAAACTCATAGAAGAATCCTCCAATCTTCTTCCAGTCCCAGAGCAAGGAAAACATCCCTTTTTAGGGTTGGAACCCTCTTCCAGCCGTCTGGCCTCCCAGTGCAGATCTCCCTTTGTAAAAGTCTGATGCTCTATTTATAGATGAGAGAAGTCTGGACCTAAAAAGTGCGCGTCACGGCCGTGATGGCCATCACGGCCAGGCCGTGACGGGTTCTGCCAAGGGCGCGTATTCAAATTCTGGTCTGTCACGGCCGTGATACTCATCACGACTAGGCCGTGATCAATTCTGTCCATGGGTGCTGATCTGTCACGGCCCTGAACTCCATCATGGCTAGGTCGTGATGCTCTCTGTTCTTCAGGGTCCTTCTCATCACGCCCGTGATGGACATCACGGCTGGGCCGTGATGACTTCTGATCTTCCCATTATGCTGATCACGGTCGTGATCGTGGTCACGGCTAGGGCGTGATGGCTTCTGCATTATTGTCCTTCCCTTTGCTCTTCCTTCCCTTTTTAAACTGAAATTATAAGATAGCATTAGATGCTTTATTTGAATCAAAATTAGTTAAAATATCCTAAAAACTACTTAAGAGACTCAAAGTGTTGTTTGAGGACAATTAAATCCAATTTGGGCGAAAACGAGATATAATTAGCACAAAACCATGGTTTTTCTAGTTATAAAACTAGATGAGCCAGAGGCTTATCAATATCATTTCCTCAGGACATGACATATGACCTCATGCATCAATCTCAATGCTATATTATCATGACAAGACAATACCATAACATCATAAATCATAAATAATATAAAAGAGCATGCCACGATAATACTATTCATACCAAATAAACATATTTCTTAACAACAATTAAAGTGAGACTTGACTAATAACATACTTAAATAATAATGGATTAAATTTCTAATTACAAAAAAATTAACGCAAGTTGGTGAAACAATGCGTCAGAGGGATGAAGTTTTGAGTCCAATTCAATAAGATTTGAGATAGTAAAAATGAAACTGATGCAGCAAGAGTTCTTATTTTTTGTCATATATGAATTGGATCATATAAAAGAAATAGCAAGTTAGAAACATGATTTTCAATTCACAGAGCTGTTCATGTAAAACAAGAAGCAATATAAAAGCATTTTAAGAATTTTCTTAAGAATGGATGGAATCCCAAAATTAATTGTATCATAGAAGAGTGAGCAAAGTTATTTTTACTCACCTCTTGTAGACCTCCAAAAGCTTCAAATATTATCCAATACAAATTCTATCACTCTATTTATAATTCTTCTTCTCTCTACTGATGTTCTTGGATCTGTGCGCTTCCACCTTTCGCACCGCAAATGTAGCGGCCACTCCTCAATTACCTCCCTCTCGTATACGTTTTTTTTTTTCTTTTCTTTCTAAAAGCACAAAGAGCAGTTGTGCGGCACTGCTATGCCTATGAGGGAATTGAGGGAATAAAACCCTTATGCCTTTTATATTTGGCAGAAGCCACATGACCAAGTCAATGGGCTCCCTCCATTTTATTATTATTATCTTTTTATATTTTAATAGTAGCATGACCCTCATCCCACTATATAAGAATTAAAACTGAATTCTTGAAGGCCCAGCAACTCACGTTGAGTTGCAATTTGGGTTTAGTCAAATTTGGCATTTTCTTGGACCCCTTGACCCCCGTTTTTTTTCGTTTTGTCAATATTGCATTCTTTTGTATTTACTAAACAATCCTAATAAATTCTTATACTAACTATTTTATACACTAAACCTTATAATAGTTTAATCTTGTTATTATAAATAATTACATTCGAATTTTAGGATGTTACATTTCTCCCCTCCTTCAAGAATTTCGTCCCCGAAATTAACATCATACTATCGAACCAAGCAGACATAGATTAAAGGTAATACATCACTAAGCTATATACCTGTGCTAAAAAGATCTGGAAGATGTTATCTAACATCTTCCTTAAGTTCCCAAGTTGCTTCCTCTAGAGTCAACCATTCCCAAATCACTTTCACCAATGGGATCGTCTTGTTCGTTAAAGTCCTGGTGCTCTTGTCAATGGTCTGAATAGGCTTGGGCTTTAAGATTAAATTATCCCTCAATTGTATTGACTCGGGATCTATCATGTGTGAAACATCTGTTACGTATCTTCGAAGTTGAGAAACATGTAAGACATCATGAAGATTTGACAACTATGGAGGAAGAGCCAATTGGTAAGCAACATGCCCGACTCTCTTTAATATTTGAAAGGGACCCATGAAATGAGGATTTGTTTATTTATTTATTAATTTATTTTTTTACTTTCATGGACCTCCCAACCTCAGTCTTAAGGGTGACTCTCAAGAATACATGTTCCTCTTCTTAAAATTCTAAAGGTTTTCTTTTCTTATCGGCATAATACTTTTTACCTATTATATGCAATGCGCATCTTTCCCTCAATTATTCATCATAATTGTGGTCCTTTTGGATTAAATCTAGTCCTAACAATATCTTTTTACCTATTTTGCACTAACATAAAAGGGACCTACATTTCCTAATCACATTATCAATATATATATATAGTCATTAACTATTTCACCACATAATAAGTGTACAATTCATGGCACCTTAACTATAAAAATATATTTAAAAAAGTCAATAATAACATTTATATAATAAAATCATGCACTTAAATATTTGTTTCTGTCTATCCTACTATAATTTTAATATCTCCACTTGCATTTCATCATTATAAGCATTATAAAAAAATAGATTTATAACAAACAATCCAAAAGGAAATCGAAGTAAAGTTTTATATCATCCATACGTAAATCTAATAGTCTCTTATAGACTCTACACCAGAGTTCTTATATTATTTTCATAACAGAGAAATTTTATAAATAAGAAAAATAAAGAAAAGAGTAGCAGTAGCACATCCACCTACTAATTATTATCTAGTCCAATATGATAATTTCACAAGGACAAGAAATAGTTTCACTTTCTGCTGATAAGATGATCTTACTTAAAAGAAATGTGATAACAAATTAAATGGAGAATAAGATTTAGTAAACTTGCAATTAAAATATGGAGGCATTGTGCAAAACAATGGTAACAAAAAGAACTCCATGAATGAACACCATAGTAGTATTGAGAAATCGGTTTCATCTTGATCTTTGAGTAGGCACATACAAATAAGAAAATATTTTTTCACTTTTTGATAAGAAAAAAAAAATTGTTAGGATTAGACATGCCATTAATCTATATGGCAAACAATTCCAATGGGCATATTAATCATGATTAATGTTTGGTCACTTAAAAAGCAATCTGAAATTTTAAGAAAATGTTTCTAAAAAAAATCATGTAACAAAAATACAACATAAAAATACATTTTGAGCATATAAATATATATACAATTTCTTTAATACAACATTCATTTTTATTCCCGTCCACCAATACATGTTTTTTAAACTCACTCAACTCTAAAGGTATCATCTTGTAAGGTGCTACAGATATTGGTCCACTCTCTAACACTAGATCTATGCTAAACTCAACCCCCTATTGAGTCTTGTGCTCCACACGTATAGTCACCACATCATTGTGTGCCTCTATAGTAGCAGTGAATGAGAGTATGTATCCTTGAGCTCTCTAAACCAGGTACTTATCAAAAGAAACAACAAATAAAATATGAGTCGACACCGAAGATCAAAAGACATTGGATGTGAAGAGATCAGGATAATTTTGTCAGAGTACTTTATGGTAATGAGTCTAGATGACAATAAGTCAATACCAAGAATAACATAGAATCCATACATAGATAAAAGATCGATGACACAAGGCATTTCCCGATGCACAAGAAAACAATTTAAACAAGCACTGGAAACAATAAGATTATCCTCCATAGAAGTTTAAACAAATAAATCAAGGACAAACAAAACATAGGTAACCCCAAATTTCACACATGAAGGATATATCAAAGAACGAGTTTCTCATGAATCAAACAATATTGTAACGTTTTCTCCAATACGAGTAGAAGAAATTCAGTCTTTTTCGGATATAAGCTGCCTTGGAATAATGGCGGATTGTTCTTCTTGAAGTCGAAAAGCCCTACGTGCTAAAGGTCATAGGTTGCCACCACTCCATTAGTGACTGGCCTCCATTCCCCTTCAGTTGACGGAAAGTCTCCGTCTACCCTTACATAGCTTTGGCCATACAATCCAAAGCTGCTGCAGATGCAACGTTCGTCCCTCACCTATTAGTCGTCATAAATCTGCTCACTACCAATGAAATACTAGGTTGATCAGGTCCAATATCCCAAAGAATAACATGCAGCATTTATAACTCTAACAAGCATCCTATGCGCCCAAGTTTTGTTTTAGAAAAACCCTACTACCACAGTCCGATTTAGAATCGAACTGCTCTAATAGCATAAATGTAACACCTTTCGTTCTATTAGTAACCCATAATAAAACATAATTAAAATATAGCCAAAATAAAATTTTTACAAAATAAAATAGTTTAAAATAAATACATCGTAAGTAATAAATAGAAATTCTATTAAATCCTTACAAAATAAATTCATTTGTCTCAAAACCGGGCATCTACTAATAAACCCAACGATAAATAAATAAATATGTCTAGCTACAAACGGCTCCTTATTCAAGAAAATACTAACCAAGCTAGAAAAATAACTAAGAAAATTCACTAAGTCTCCAAGCCTCTTCGGTCTCAATGCACTACAAAAAAACAATTGTTTGCTAAACCATGTAAATCGGTCGCTATTTGTTTTAGCGACCGAATCAGAGACCGATTTATGGTGGTAGCTGAATACCTGGTCGCTAAGGTTTTAGCGACCGAAATATTATTTCGGCCGCTAATTAGCGACCGTAAATTCGGTCCCTAAATAATAATAATCGGTCGCTATTAGGTTGGTCGCATTTTTGGGTAACCATTTCTAGCGACCGATAATCGGTTGCTAATTCGGTCGCTAATTTTGGTTATTGTTAACCTATATTAGCGACGGATTTTCGATCGCTATACCTCATCTGTAAATGTGAAATACAGTTTAGCGACCGAATTATTGGTTTCCAATTCGGTCTCTAAACTGGTTATTATTTTTTAAAAAAAAATTATTTTTTTAAAATAAAATTTTTATTTCTAGTTTTCTTTAAATGTTAGCAAACTTACTAATAAAACACACCAAATTACTTATGAAATATACAATCATAAGAAAGAATAAATATATATAAAAAGAATAATCTAAAATGTTGTACAAGAATCGTTTAAAGTCAAAAATATGGAGAAAAAAATCAGTCATGATGAGGGGGAGATGGAGGAATCCAATCATCCTCAGCGTCTGTATTCACCAGCCGTCGCTAGCCGATCGTCCTCCGGAGTAGCAAAGATCGGTGGTCGGGGCGGAACCGGAGGAGCGGCAGCAGCGCATACAACCGCCGTCGAGAGCATCATCCTCGAGCAACGGAGTCTGGATCCTCATCTCGCTCCAACACCAGCCGCGATGTCCGGCCTCGCTGATGCTTGCCTCGCATCACCTTGTGTGCCCGAGTCAACTGTGCAATCTGGTTTGCCATCTGCTGCTCTCTCTCGCTCTTCTCCCGAAGCTCCGCGTTCAGCCGCGTGATGGTGTCCTGCATTTGGTGGAACTGCTCCTGAGGGACGGTATCGGTGCAGCAAGGAGCAGGCGTGCCGGACGATGAAGCGATGAACTCGACTCCCAGGTGTCCGAGGCCATACACGTGCCCCTTCTTGTTCCTGCCCCCGACGACCTCCAAATAAATGGCATTATCATCGACGGAGATAGGAGAGCAGCCATCACCAGTCAAAGCCTCATCTTGTGACTGTGAGGCACGTGATATGGCATCGTCCCTCTTCTCGTTGAAGCGCACCTACAAAGTATAGTTGAAGAGATTTAGTTAAAATTATATCCAATATTAACAAATCATTTATGATAAATTACAAGTAAACACTAAATTATTTTTTTGCTTACAACATAGTTACGGGCCTTGTCGTTGGCCCATGTTCTCGACTTCAACTTCTTCGTCCTCTCCACCAACTCCATAGCAGTCGGGGCGCGCTGTTTCTGTGCTTTCTGCACAGAATAATATAATATTAAATTCATTAGAATAATTAAAAATGAAAACTAATTAATTAAATAGTATATTAAGTCAAAAGTTTAATGTATTACCAGCTCGTCGTAGTGGGCGGCGACTGATTTAGACCCACCGGTCCAAGCACATGCGCCACCATCAGAAGCTCGATTACGTCGAGCTGTGGCCTGGATCTCCTCGAACTTCTCAAGGAGCCCAAGACTTGTCCAGCTGCCTCTTGATCTCGGGGATCCACCCACCTCCCCTTATTCTGACCCTTCCTCGACTTGTTCATCGATTCTTCATGACCAGTGAGCCTTTATGCTCAAATATGTCCCCCGACGAGAGCCTCTAAAGCTAAGTCCCACCTATACTCTTTTCTCGCAACTTACGGTTGTTAGGAAATTCGTGTGTACATATATATAATGTAAATTTAATTTAAAAAACTTAATAAATTGTTACCTTAAACTCTAGAAACAACTGATCCCTATGGCCCAGTGGGATGGCCTTCCATGTAGGCCATGGACCATCAAACTTGCGTCGCAGGATCTTCGATATCGAATCGAAGGGGCCCCTTCACCGTAAAGCGAAAAGCAGACAAAATTAGAGCATTAATAAATGTTATAATTAAATTAAAAAAACAAGTAAATAGAAATTAACGATACTTTATATATATTAAAAAATTAAATTAGCATACTCGTTATCCCCCCTGGGGATAAGAAGAATCCTCCTGTCGGATGGACCACGACTCTCTTGTCCCGATGATGATGATGGTCCTATCGTCGTAGGTGTGGATGATGAGGGTGCAGCCTGTGTCCCGACCACATGAGGATGGGTGGGGGGTGCAACTCCATCACCCTGAGGTGTCCCGTCAACAGAGGTGCTGGTAGGGTGGTCTCGATCTGAAGGCTGTGGGTCGGCCGGCGAAGGGACTCTCGCGGCACGACCTCCACGATGACCCCTACCTCTGGAGGAATCTGTCATCTGTGAAAAAAATGAAAATATGATTACACAACACTGTAAATAATACATAAATAAATTACCTAATAAGTAGAATGATATTCACACAATGAATTATGACATAAATAAATTACCTAAGTAGAATCTCCGTCACTACATTCACCCTCACTCTCATCAGTATCACTTGATCGGAATGTACCTTCGCTAGATGCGTCCAACTCGGATTGATCCATTAACTCTCTTTCAACTTCTTCCCCATTTCCGGAAATGTCCGCCAGAGAATTAACAATAATGTCCGGCGTAATTTGCAACGGTACGTGGGGTCTTGAAAACTCATCATCTTGCTACGGAGCATCTTTTTCAGGCTGGTTGATTACATTATCAGTAATTATACTGCGAGCCTTTATCTTAATAACACCCAACCAGCCATGATGTCCTTCGGGATATGGCGAGTAATAAACCTGCTCTGCCTGTTGTGAAAAAATGAATGGGTCGTACGCCTTATTATACCTTCGAGACAGCCTAACTTGAACAATACCATAATGTTTATCTATTTTTGTCCCTACGTCAAGAGTAGGATCAAACCAATCACACTTGAAGATAACTAATTTCATCACGGGGAAACCGGTATAATCGAGTTCAAGGATGTCAGTTAGAACCCCATAGAAATCATCCTCTACATTGCCATCAGTGGCTCGCACACAAACACCATAGTTACACGTCTGCATTCCTTCATTCCATGTTTTTGTGTTAAATTTATATCCATTTACAATATAAGTATTCCATGATGTAACCCATCTGTTAGGCCCCCATGCCAAATTTGTCAACAATGAATTTTGAACATTGTTTTCTGGATCTAGTACCTAAACAATCAAATATTACATTATTCTTATACATGCTATATATTTAAGGAGATAAAATGTATGCTTCAAAAAATGAAGATGCTTAACCTACATATTTACTGAACCACGTAGCAAAGTGAGAAGTAATTTCTCGATCAACCTGATCGTTTGAAATGTCAGGTTGGAGATCCCTTAGAAAATTGCCGTACATCCTACATATGGGAGATTAACAGCAGGACGATTAATAATCATAAATGTCAATTGAACTTATTAAAGACGTTGTATAAACTTACTCAAAATATGGCAACGCCTTGGACACTGACCTGGTGAGGCGATTAAAACAGCCTTCTTGCATATTGTAGTCAGATTTGATACTCAACCATTCCATGCACATCGACAACTCCGTGTACTCCCGACATCCTTCCCACAATGGAGATCGTGCAGCACTCAGCATATCATAGAATCTTTCAGCTTCGGGATTCGGATTCTCCTCTATGTATTGGGAACCCATTCCACCATCTTCTCCCCCATCTTCTTCTAGTACAACACCAACCGATGGTCCAGCATGATCCATTATCATCTGCTCGTATGGATTCAATTCTTCCCTCCCGTCACCACTTCCATAGTACGAACCTTCAGCAACAATCGGGTTTAAGTCAGGCAACGTCTCACCATGGTTACTCCACCAATAGTAATCAGGCATGAAGCCCTTCTCATAAAGATCGGCTACAACTCCATCCACGCTTTTGAAAGATTGACACTTGCATCTTTTGCAAGGACACCTCAATTGATCACCGCCCAGCCGTATAAATCTCTCCTGGCTAACAACAAACTCTATAAACTCACCCACTCCAACTCTATACTCTTCCCTAAGACGTTTATTCCGATCCAACCTACGATACATCCATTTCCGATTCTCCGGAATATCCATTGCTGGCAATTAAATAGCCTGACCAATCCTACAATGACACTTATATATTGCGGTGCATTCCAATAACTCCATCAATCTCGTTCTTATGACAAGGTATGAACCTGTCCCATTCGAGAAGAAACCTTTGCCACACTCGGCTACTAATAGTTATTCCCATATTCAAATACCTTATACTTGACAAAATTTCGGCAGCATTTCCCATCGGTCTCCAAGTTACACGACTCGAGCACGGTCATAATCACCGCGATCAAGTATGCACCAGGAGAACAAAAGGAAATGCATCAGACCGAGATTTCAACAAGTATATAAGCCATTTGAACATTGAAATGACTATTGTTCGAGTGTGAAAAAGGTTTTTTCCCAAACTGTCCCACTTGGACAATTCAAGATTCAATACAATGAGCATGCATACCTTGATATGTTACGCATGCTCATTAATATTGAATCTCAAATAGGAAACTAAGGCTTTCGTAAATTAATTATTAACTCTAACAGAAAATAAAACCATTAACATATAAATATTGCAACATTGTTGAGCTTATATAAATTGCAGCGTAAATCAATACAAACTTCTATTAAATATTGTAGCAAACATCCTATTGAGCTCCGCTCTCCACTAACAAGTAGCAATTAATTGTCAAACACATGCATAATTTCTAAATTATCAGCACACAACCAGCATCCCGCCTTTCGGACTGGATCACATCCTATTGAGCTCCGCTCTCCACTAACAAACAACACATATTGAGAAACAGATGCATAAACATTAAATTATCAGCATACAATCAGACAAGATCACATCCTATTGAGCTCCGCTCTCCACTAACAAACAACACATATTGGTAAACACATGCATAAAAGATAAATTATCAGCACATAACCAGACATCCTGCCTTTCGGACAGGATCACATCCTACTGAGCTCAGCTCTCCACTAAGAAACAATACGATAATTCACTCAACACATTACAAATACCATTTAATTCAAGGAATAAGAGAGAGTATTTTACTTACCTCAACTCCAAGCACACAAAGATAAGGGGACTCTGGTTCAACAAGTGGTGGTGACAAAGTAAAAAAACTGCAATCCAACACCATGTTTAGACATAGGTTTAATAAGTTCATACAAAGGCATAATTACAAAAAAAAATTAAGTTAATTTTGCCATCTCTATACAAAATTCAACCCTCATCACGAAATGAGAAGATCAAGCATCCTATAAAAAATGAATGCACTACCACAAAAACACACATCCATAAACTCACACACATACACTAAACACACATCTCTGCACACACACACACACACAAACATCCCAAACAGACACACACACATACACTAAACACACATCTCTGCACACACACACACACACACACACACACACACAAACATCCCAAACAGACACACACACAGAGCACCCCAAATGCACAATACACATCAAACACACACACATCAAACACGGTGAGACACACCTACCCTATGCTTACAATCCAATTGAACACACAAACTTTAGTACACAGAACACACAACAAACACACACTCACAACACACACACACACACACAACACAACAAACACACACAAAACACCAATGTACACACAACACACAACAAAAACAACAATGTAGAGAAAGACAACGAGAGAAGCAATTACCTCGGTCAGTGTGAGGGAGGGCGTTGTGGTGGTGGTGGTGTGAGCAATGTGACCAGAATGAGCCCTGAAATGAGGGGGAAATGATAGACAGTGGCATAGTGAGACAATGAGAGAGAGATATATGAAATAGAAACAGAGATAGAGAGATGGAGTAGAGGAGAGCTTACCTGAGCAGAGGGGAGATGACGGTGGTGACCGGAGGTGTCTTGGGGTGTTGAGGTGGTCGGAGCGCGCGCCGTAGAAGAGAGAATCGGTGGGTGGGAGAGAGAAAACGACGGAAAAAATGAGGAAGAAGGAGGTTCTGTCGAATTTAGGGATTTCAGTTTTAGCGACTGAATTAATTCGGTCGCTAATTCGGTCGCTAATATGGTTAGTTTTAATTTGAATTTGTAATTGTAGCGACCGAATTAAATTTCGGTCGCTAACACGCGCAATTTTATTTTTTTAACGCGCCTTTTAGCGACCGAATTAATATCGGTCGCAAATATAAATAAAGTTTAAAGTGTGAATTCATAAATTTAGCGACGGATTTATAAATCGGTCGCTAATATAAACACAGTTTGACCGTTGCATTTAATTCGGTCGCCATTTCGGTCGCTAACAATTCATAAATTTCTGACTTTTTGCTTTCCTTTGTTTAGCGACCGATATCTCTGCTACGCTCTATTTCAGTCGCTGTTTCGGTCGCAGAATCAACTCTAACCAGTGTTTCATGTAGATCCTACAATCGGTCTCTATTTCGGTCGCAAAAAGGAACCTAAAAATTCAGTCACTATTTTCGGTCACTAAATGACCATTTTTTTGTAGTGATGGCGTCATCCTCGTGCTCTGAAAACAACACTTTTAATGAGATATAATCCCAGTGAATAAAAATCATTTAATAAAAAGGTTCGTAAATAGTGTTGGTCTCACTCTCTTGTATGCACCTTAGAAAAACATCAATGGTACCCGCTAATTTTTCAAAATAATAAATATAATAAATCTCCAAAATAATAACATATAAATTAATCAATACCAAACATTTAAACTACAAACTCATAAAATCAACTACGGTCACATCTCATCACATTTAATCAATTCACCATTCAAACTCTATGCAATACAACTCCATAAACATGACTCGGTGATTCCCAGAATCACTTGACTTGACTCTTTGGTTCCCAGAACCAGTGTGAATCCCACATCCACTAAGGTCTATAAGCTCATATCCATGCAATGGCGTCCTACTGCCTTCTCCATCCCAGATGGATGTATTTAATATTCCATCCCATATGTGAATATTTTAAAAATCTGATATCCCATCCCAGATGGTGATATCTCTATCCTATTCCCGGAATAGAATGTACACCGTCATCCATTCCCGGAAGGTGATGACCAACTCATGCATAATGCAATATGTCATCCCAAATAACTATCATCTAATATTCCATCCCAGATGTGAATATTTTAATAATTTGATATCCCATCTCGGGTGGTGATATCTCCATCCTATTCCTGGAATAGAATGTACACCGTCATCCATTCCCGGAAGGTGATGACCAACTCATGCATAATGCATCATGTCATCCCAGATGACTATCAAGGTTTTCAAACTCTATGCGTCAATAACAATAATATTATATCATGTTAAGGCAATTTTATAACATCATCTAACATGCCAATCAATCACAAATAATTGTTCAAAATCATATTTTGGGCATATATCATTTTCCCAAGACATGACATATGACCTCATGCATCAATCTCAATGCTATATTATCATGACAAGACAACACCATAACATCATAAATCATAAATAATATAAAAGAGCATGCCACGATAATACTATTCATACCAAATAAACATATTTCTTAACAACAATTAAAGTGAGACTTGACTAATAACATACTTAAATAATAATGGATTAAATTTCTAATTACAAAAAAATTAACGCAAGTTGGTGAAACAATGCGTCAGAGGGATGAAGTTTTGAGTCCAATTCAATAAGATTTGAGATAGTAAAAATGAAACTGATGCAGCAAGAGTTCTTATTTTTTTGTCATATATGAATTGGATCATATAAAAGAAATAGCAAGTTAGAAACATGATTTTCAATTCACAGAGCTGTTCATGCAAAACAAGAAGCAACATAAAAGTATTTTAAGAATTTTCTTAAGAATGGATGGAATCCCAAAATTAATTGTATCATAGAAGAGTGAGCAAAGTTATTTTTACTCACCTCTTGTAGACCTCCAAAAGCTTCAAATATTATCCAAGACAAATTCTAGCACTCTATTTATAATTCTTCTTCTTTCCACTGATGTTCTTGGATCTGTGCAGTTCCACCTTTCGCACCGCAAATGTAAGCAGCACTCCTCAATTACCTCCCTCTGTATATGCTTTTTTTTCTTTTCTTTCTAAAAGCACAAAGAGCAGTTGTACGGCACTGCTATGCCTATGAGGGAATTGAGGGAATAAAACCCTTATGCCTTTTATATTTGGCAGAAGCCACATGACCAAGTCAATGGGCTCCCTCCATTTTATTATTATTATATTTTTATATTTTAATAGTAGCATGACCCTCATCCCACTATATAAGAATTCAAGCTGAATTCTTGAAGGCCCAGCAACTCACGTTGAGTTGTAATTTGGGTTTAGCCAAATTTGGCATTTTCTTGGACCCCTTAACCCCTGTCTTTTTCCCTTTTTTTTCAATATTGCATTCTTTTGTATTTACTAAACAATCCTAATAAATTCTTATACTAACTATTTTATACACTAAACCTTATAATAGTTTAATCTTCTTATTAAAAATAATTACATTCGAATTTTAGGATGTTACACTTATCATTAGTTTCATTATATCCTATGGCTTCAAGCTTTACGCCCCTATCTGTATCTATCTTAGCTTCAAGCTTTACGTCCCTTCCTATTTTGTTAGCATTGGTTATTTGACTGAAAATAAAGTCTATCCTACAAAGAAAAAATGATGGTTAATAGGCTAGTTAAGCTATCATCTTCAACAAATGACCAATAAAAAACTAATTTAATCCCCAAATCATGGTTAAGCTGACAACTAAGCAAACAGTAAAAAGATCCAACAGCCATTATAAATTAATGATTGTTGTTCAACATAGTAATTTAGTTTAACTTTGTCATCAGGATTCTCATTCCATTAACCAGAAGTGTAGTTCCACTTCCCAACCAATTTCTCACCTTTCTTCAAATCATATTTAACTCATTGTCCATCTTTAGAATTCATCCCAATACAAATAAGCATATATGAGTTACAAAAACAAAAAAATACTAAATCATGATAAAACAAATCAAGATAAAACACATACAAATGAACCATAAATCCTTGTCTAATACTTACTAAGCTGTAAAAATTTACACTCATTCCATGGCTTCAATGGTGACACCATCCCCTGGGAGTCCTCATCTTCCTCCTTCATATTTTTCAGAAAGTCATCCTTTCATCTCCGTCTCTGTCTCTCTCCCTCATATGCAAATCGATAATGGACCACATCAAACCAATTTTGCATCATCAATAACTCCACATCTAATACTAATATACATCTCAAGAACAATTTCTAAGCCCAACCTAGAGTCATTTTTGAAAGGGTTTTAATTAGTGAAAGAATGAAAAGATCTTCCTTCTTTAAGCATAAAAAGTTCCCACAAGCCCACAGAACATAACTGATTGTATAATTGCTTTGTGCAATACCAACGCCCCTTGTACCACAAAACTATCTCTAAAGCTTTCAAATCATTTCAATTGAGAATTAAACTATTCATCATGGTAATTCTGCAAATTTCATTTTTAAAATATTTATAAGTATCAGAAGTCATCCCAAAGCTTCCATACATGTCGATGAGTAAATCTACAGAGGCATACCATAAACATAATTCTAACTTAAAAGAAATCTCTAGAGGGAAAGACACCCATAAATTGCATGAATTCAGTTCCAATTCAATACACAGGAGAAAAATCATACAATGGCACAAACATATAGCTATTTCACAGTAAAAAGAAAGATTGATTCTTAGAGAGAGAGCAAACCTTCATCTAATTGAGAGGAACCTAGGAGAAAGAGGTGTCGTCCTCTCCGCCGCTGCCGTTTGAGCTCGTCATTGGTACTCCTCAGTGCCTGGGTGGTCGTCATTGTTGATGCCGTTTAGAAATCCACCGCCCCCGCCGTGTCCTCTCCCCCTCCATTGTTCCAGGTCGTCGTTGGTTCTCTTCAGTGCTTGGTGGTCGTCGTTGTAGCTTCCGTTCAGAAACCCACGGCATCGCCTTACTCCTCGTCGTCCTCTCCGCCGCCGCCGTTCGAGCTCGTCGTGGGTTCTCCTTAGTGCTTGATGGTCGCCATCCTTGCTACCATTTAGAAACCCACCGCCACCGCCTTACTCCTCATCGTCCTCTTCGTCGCTGCCATCATCAACCTTCGTCCTTGTTTGCGTGAGAGAAAGCCGTTGTCCCTAGGTTGCGTGTGACCACATAGTGGAGAGAGAGACTGAAATTGGTAAATAACAAATTAAACAAAAGAAAAGAAAATAAAAATAAAATAAGTAAAACACCCTAATTGGTGGAGACCATGGCAAGTCAGTACAGTAAAAGCAACTCTTCAATCTTATTACTGTATAGATTATTGTTTAAAAACAAATCAAAGACAAAAAACCAAATTGTATATAAAAAAACAAAAAACCAAAAAACGAAGTGTCATCGACTCATCGGCATATGAATAGTGGCGTCGCACTCTAATACCCATTTATTCATTTCAATAATCTTCACTATACAACTAGCAGGAAACCAGGTGAAAATGCTTCAGGCATTTTGAAAGGCACAGTCGCTGGTCGGGTTAGAGAGAGTGCCTGATCAAGTTTTGCCTTTTCTGATTTGTCGTTGGAGGAAGTGAAGGTCGAAGATACTTGAGAAGAAGCAGTTACTCCATGAAGGAACAAAAAGAGATGGAGGAACGAGTTTGGGACGGAAAAGGAGATGGCAGAGCTCAACGAATTCGTCCGGGGAGCCAAGGGGCGGAGATGCCAGTGACTGTCGGCGGTGCTGTAACGAAAGAGAATCTGAAGAGACGTTGTTTGTTGTTTGCCTTCACTTTAATGGTCTTTTTCTGTCTTCTGCTACGCAAGGTGTGTTGGACCCCCTCATTCAAGGAAACAATCAACCCATTCCGAATCCCTAGCAGATCCTCTCTTCTCTTTCTTTGTTTTAAGCTCTTTATTTTCAAGTTTCTTTGTTGTTGATTCATCTTCCTCATTTGTTTTCTCTCTTCTCTAAATTTTTGCAGCTATTGCATTCACACAAACATACAAATGGATTGATGAGAGTGAAGGAGTGAAAAGGGGTTAGTCTAACTATACAATTTGTTCCCTTTTCATATCAATTTGATTATTTAGTTCACAAATTGTATTCTAATAGTGGATTTTTAATGTCCTTAACTGTGTCTAGACATTCCATGATCGATGATGGTAGGTTAGTCTTGATCCTACACTGCCTACAAGGAAAATTTCAATATAGTCTTTACAGGGAATGAGACAAATTTAGTTTCGATAGGACTAATGGAAATCAAACATATGCAGGATATCATGTATTAACTATTAACAACTTATCTTGGAAAGTTATCAACTGAAGTTATACTAATTCTTTATATGTATAATTAAGAACTTAGGATCATGGTACACATTTGATCTATGGAAGCCTTGCTTTGCTTCGCTTCAATGGAGATTTACTGAATTAGCATTTACGAAATAACCTTTTGTTTCAATGTTTCAGCTAAACCGAGAACCATAGTTGCACCTTATTGTGCTACATGAATTACCAAGGCATTCTTGGTAGGGAGGTGCTAAAAGGGAACAACACTTAGATACCGGCTAAGATGGATGGATTCAAAGTTTTCACTCAACACAAGTAAGCTTTTAATTGCTTTACATTATATAGTGATATCTCAGGTTATTTCTAGCTGGGCAACAATTTTCTTTCCTACTCCAATCAAGAACCATTGAGAGTTTGAAAGTCGAACTGAGGAAAGGCCAAGCCGTGTCCTTCGGTTAATTTTCCTGCTTGCCTTATTAATGTTCCATAACATGTTTGACACAATCAAACCAGAAAATAAGACTTAAATTACTGTATGAATACAAAAAATCATGTCAATCAAACCAGGAAGAGGAACTAGACTTTAATGGCCAGGTCATCAGGAATAGTTCTTTAAACCATATATTTTTGGTATGGCTGTGAGGGACGTAACACAATAAAAGGGAAAGAAAATCCGGAACATAAAACAGTTCCAGTCAAGCTAAAACAAAAATAGTACCATAGTTGAGTGATCTTGATGGTTACAATTCAGTTTCTCCAACCGTGAAAATATTTAGCTTTCAAATACAAAATTAAACTTATTCGGTTATATGATAGTTCCTTATAGGTTGTGATTTGTGTTGCATACATTCAATGCATTTCCACATCATATATCAGCTATGAATTAATAAGCATATTTAGTTTTACCCACATGTGACTAGGTTGGACACAAGAGAGGACCTGAATAAGAGATTGGTGTAGGTGCAAGTACTTTTCTCTTTATACAAGATGTGGCCAGGCCTTATATAAACATTGGCTCCTAAGGAGAATCATCATCTTGTGCAATTGCTTAACTGATTTTTTATAACCTTTCTGAATTTTGAAGCCCTAATCTATATCAACCAACCCTTCTATTATTTATCAATAATTCTTTCTCATCTTGGAGTACCTTGATTAATACTTGTTTGGCCTTACCATGTTAATACGTTAACAAAACTGCTTCATGTCTTATTGTGGTGAACCATCTCATCATATATTGCATGTGTCAAGCAATTTTCAATGACATTAAAATAAAAAAAAGAGACTTAATATACCAATTTAACTATACATCAATGATTTAAAATGCAAAACCTTACCAACTATTTCTAACACCGGGTTGAATGTTTGTGTACGTTGTCTTTGTCTATTCATTTGACATCATAACATAACATTTTTGAAATTGATGTTTAGAATTAGATTGTGGATGACCTTTTCTCCTTTGCAATGGTTAATTATTTTGTGGAATGGCTTACTCTGTGGAATAACACCTCCAAATGTATCTACTTGAACAGAAAACGGAAGGACTTGGTGTACATGATTTATTAGCCAAGGGAGTGAAAACCAATAGTAGTAGAAGTATATTGGAGGTGCTTATTTTGCAAGGACTATACCACTTTTCACCTACACGCACTAGACACATGGGTGTTAACGCATAAACGTTTCCATGTATTAGGTGGACCTACATGGAGAGTTCATGGTTCTATGGTCGTTCCAAAGTTTGCAAAACTTCAAAAATCTCTAACATCTTCTTTTGGTAAAAATATATAATTTGGCCCCTCAATTTTCTATGTTTTACTTAAAAGTCCTCAAGTTATATATCCTGGCTCCTTCTGTCTACTATTTCTCCACACCTAACAAGTGTTTATTAAAATGCATACCAAATCCTGCTGAACCATTTCAGCTTATGAGTCTATCATAGTCAGATGGTATTGATTTTGTAAATCTGGAATAGTGCTAGCAATTTTCTTATATATTATAAAATATATAAGTTGGACATATGTTGTCTGCTTACCCGTCATTTGGATATGCACTTTAGAAGGTAGTTTGTAGGAGGATTTGTACAATTAGATTATCAAATCTCATCTTAAAAGGTAATATTTGTGGCTCAAGATGTTGCACAACCAGTCATAGGCCATGCATTGAACCAAGATGCTACCCATCCATAAAGAGAACCATTTGAAGCTTAGTTTGATTCTACTTTCAATACATCACGATACCAATTAAGTAAGTTCAATTTTAAATTACTACTTTTGGTCATTTAATATTATTAATTAGTGACTCATCTTTGAAAATAAATACTCTAATATTTATGGCTTTATGTATCAGGTTCATTGTATGCATCAAACAGTTGAGTATGAGATGTTGATGGAGGACTACCAAAGGGATGCTTATGTGTTCAATGATGAAAAAACTCCCTTTTAACTTAATGAGCTTCTCTCAAATTACCATATTTGCACTTTGACTATATATAGTTTTTAATTTTCCAAATTTCACTCAATTGCAGCATGAAGCAATAGTATGTGTATCAATTTTGCATGTTTCAAGACTATAGTTGTTACATTTACAATTGTTACATTTCACTCACAGTTGCATCTGTATGTGTATCAATAGTATCTAATAGCAATGAATTGGGTAAATACATTTAGGATATACTAACTTATTAGTATCTACCATTAAGAACATTAAGAAAATTGCAACCGCGCAACGCCCGCGTCACAATCTAGTTACACTTTTTTTTTTTTATATATAAGTAGGGTGAAAAGCGTCAGGATGAATTTTGCCATCCCAACTAGGTTGGCACCACAAAACCATCCATCAAAAGCCTCACACTACACTTTATTAAATAATCAAGGAAGAATACAAAAAAAAAGGAGAACATGGTGGGACGTGTTACCCAAACCCATGCAAAGAGAAAATACATCAAGAAAATCTGTATCTGGGCAAACCAAGCCTATCTCTAACAAAGTCTTCTCTGATAAAGGGAGGAATTGTATCCCACCAAATAAATCCCAGATTGTGTAAGCCATGATTAGCTAACTTATCCGCACAAGGGTTCCCTTCCCTATAAATATGAGTAACTTGGCATGAAAGAGCCCTAGCTACTACCATACAGTTTCTCCACCTTGCTTGAAGACGCCATGGAACTAAGCTCGGGTTATTAAAAGCCTTCAATACCAAAATTGAATCAGTTTCAATCCAAAGATTAAACCAACCCCTATTTTGAGCTATTTCTATAGCATGCATAGCAGCTGATAATTCAGCTGCAAGTGATGATGAATTCCCTAAGTTGCAGGAGAAGCAGCTAAGTGCGGCTGCATTGTGGCCTCTAAAGATACCTCCACAAGCAGATGGACCGGGGGAACCATGGGCTGCACCATCAATGTTACATTTTGTCCAATTGCATGGAGGAGGGTGCCAAAAAACTTCTGTAATCTTTGGAGACTTTCTGTAGTGGCAGTCAATGCTAAAGTTTTTGAGAATGACCAGCTCATTAAAAATCAAACAACGAGTAGCAAATATGAAACTTGGACAACAACTCACCCAAGAGAAGTAGAAATATCCACTTTCAGGTACCAAAAATGTATCCTCAACAGCACTATCTGCTGCATCTTTCTTCTTTGATTGAGGTTCCCCAACAAACTCAAAAATCATATCTGGGGATTCTCCTATCTCCAATGTCACCTTGCAAGTGGATCTAAAAAAGGAACGACAAACAAAATTAGCATAGTCAACATAGGATCCATAATGGCATGTTAAAAGAAACATTAACATTATAAGGAATAAAAGTTTTTTTATAGACTGAAATGAACAGAATGTGTACATGTTAACAAAAAAAGTTATGAATTTCAACTTTAACTTTCAGTGCAGCTATCAACATGTTCAGAAATGGGAAGTACAAAAGCACTAAAAGGATACCAACCCCTTGTTATTCTCAAAATTAAAAACGAAAAAAGCCCCAAAACAAAACAAATTAATATTAATAAAAATTGAAACAGAAGTAGCCCAAAATCATTCAGAGCCCGCCACTGTCACCGTCAACGGCACCTTCACCCTCAAAAGGAGCAGAGACACAGAGAGAGAGAAATAGAAGAATAGAGGGATGATTTCAAATTAATATTTTTGAATCCTACAACTCATGATTAAGCAAAGCCCCAAATCAATAACCCCTAGATTAGAATGATGAGAGAAAAAAAAAAAGATGAATGAATGAGTTGGAAGCAAAGAGACCTTGTTAGAGAGAATGAGCGATCAGCAAGAGAAGGAACGAAAGAGGAGAAAGATGCAGGGCAAGTTATTTCACAGTAAGAAAAAAGATTGAATCTTAGAGAGAGTGAAAGAGAGAAAGTAAACCTTAATCCAGTTGAGAGGAACCAAGGAGACCACGCCGCCTTACTCCTTGTCGTCCTCTCCGCTGCCGCCTCCGTTCGAACTCATCGTCGATTCTCTTCAGTGTGGTCGTCGTCTGTGTCGAGGGAGTAGGAAAAAGATGAAGAAAAAGATTAAAATTAAAATATTAATAATCATCCCAATCAGAAGCAAAATCCGAATAAAAAATTGATTATTGTCCCTAAAACGCGGTTAACCTGCCAAGTAAGCAAACAGTAGTTATGATTATTTAGACTAAGGTCCGTTCAAGTCCTTGAGCGTACCATTTTTTTCCGTATAAAGAAAAGTTACCGAATAGTCCTCGAGAAGAACATATTAGTCCACCAATTTGTCTCCGTCCTGAACACATATTTAGAGTAATAATATGTATTGTTAGTGTGCTCATGCCTGTTAAACTCGTTTGTGTAACCTGTGTTAGTGCATATGGTCCAGTGCATCTAGTGCGTGTGGTATGTTGCTTGTAACATGTAAAGACTAATTTGTCCAATAATAAAAATTGTCAGGGACTAAATAGGGCTACTCAAATAATATATAGTTTGGGACTTTATTAGGTCAATGCATACTTGTTCTAATGGTTTTTTTCATCATGGAGAGACTATTGTTGGACACCTGGACATACCAACAATTAGTGTCGATCTAAGACCCTAACTCGGTGAGGGGGTGGGGGTGTTTGGTTCAACGGAGGGGAGGGGAGGGATTTTAATAGAGGGAAAAGGAGGGATTTTAATTTGACAAAGTGTTTGGTTGAGAGGAGGAGAGGGGAGGAGAAATAACACTTTCATGTTTGGTTCAGGAGATAAGGGGGATTTTAAAACAACTTTACTTTTTAACTCATATATTATTTATTTAAAATAGACAAACGAGGATATTTTAGTCAATGTATATAAAATACATTAAAATCCCTCCCCTCCCCTCCAAATCCCCCCAATATTGGAGAGGAGTAAAAACTCACTTAGAGGGATTTTGCTCATCTCCCCTACATTCCAGAAATTGAACCAAATATAATAGATTTAAAAAAACCCCTCCCCTCCCACCCAAATCCCTCCAACCAAACATTACCTAAGAGAAAAGAGAGGGTTGAGTGAATGTGACATGACAGAGACAAATGAAGGGACTAAAATGTATCTCTTTTATCATTCTTCGAAACTATCCTAGACAAAAAAATTTACCTAAAAAATATGGGCCTTTAATTTAGTCATTAATATGATTTAGAGAGAAATATTGCAACTTATAAATCTCATTTCATTTAGTTTAAAGTTTTTTTTTTTGCTCACATTTTTTAGTTAACATATCAAATGTGTTCACACGTTGTATTTACAACAAGTTATTAATATTTTTTAATGATACGAATAAGTGACTTTAATCTCTTTTAAAGTTTGACTGATACTTTATTTTACAAAAGCAAGAAATGCATGAATTTTTCTATAAGTCAAAACTGATTTTGCTTCGTTTTTATTTCAATTTAACGATAATTTATAGTGGAATTGGACAATTACCAATCAGGTAAAATATTGATGTACAGTAATAAATAAAATTAAGTTGGATATGGATACAAGATGAAGAGTGTTAAGGAAACTATTTCACTTCCACTCATCGCAAAGTCCATAACTTTCCTAACTAAATATATTCCTGTAACTGAACTGAACACCGGATACAATCCCCCTAAAAAAACAAAAAAGAAAGAAAGAAAAAGACACCATCACAAGTCCATTCCAATGATTAGGCAGACCATTATGTTCAAAGTGCAATAGAGATTTGAAGACTGATATTGTGTGTCCTTTAGTGTGGTTCCATCAGACCCATGAGCTTCCTCTTCTTGTAACTGGCCTTAAAACAGGCTTGTCTAAGCCTTTTTGTATTATCTTCGAGATCCATATCTGGCATTTCTTCCAGCAGTTTCTTTTCCTTTTCTAATATCTCAATGGCATTCTTTAACTTTACTTCACTCTCTTGCCCCTCCTCCTTCCGTAGTTCCTGCAAGACCCACCAAATTTACAACATAGCCTCATTTTATCGCCATGACATGAAAATCAAATATAAATAATCATATTAACATTAGATTATGTATGATTCCATTACACTATAAAATGTGCACATTTGCAATTGCTCCAATCAAGGAGAACACGCACCTGCACACTATTTATCAGAGTTTGCAAGCTCATCAGCTTTCTATGTGGCCACCTTCTTATTCCCAACTCCCTGCACCTTTTCTTCAGAAGTGTCAACCCCACGTTAAGCTCTCTTGCTGCTTGTGTTATAGGCATGTAGAAGTACTCAGATATTGTCTTCCTTGATAACATTCTGCTACTGTTACTTTTCTCTTCGCTACATCTCTTACCCTTTCCATCTTCCATCATTTCCTTTCCACTGTCTTCATTGTTGCAAAATAAGAAAACGTTTTCTTTTTCAAACTCAGCGTCGATTTCAGTCCAGACAGAAAACCCTTTTATAATATCATAAAAATCATAATCTGCAGTAACATTGACAAGATAAACCAGTATCTTAAGTACAAGTACGATGCAGTATGTATTAGTAGTATATATTGGGAAACAAAAACTGATGCTGATAACCTTTTACACTTGATAAAGGTTCAATTCTGAAAGTTTCATATAAAGGATCTGTATAGTAAATAGACTCGATATAAGGGGCAGCCTCAAGATGGCTATCATCTTGTATGGGAAATTCGTGTGGCCAGTCCAGTGGAGAATACCCATTAACATTTCCGCTGAGAAAAAAATATTACAGTGAAAAAGTGAAGACAATGGTCGTAGTATCAATATTCTGTGTAAGACGAAAAAGGAGATACATAACAGAAGTTTCATAATTTACCTGTGGTCATCAAATGAAGAAAGTTGGCAGTTAAATGGAAATGGGTTTTCATCTGATTCAGATCTAGATTGCCAAACCATAAGTGGTTGAGTCTCCATAGAGAGAAAAGATGCTGAAGAAGTATATAGAAAAAAGCTAGCAAGGATTCCTTTCAAGTTGAAATTGATGGAGGGTGAAGAAGGGTCGACCTAGTGTGAGATACGAAATAAGGAAGTAGGTAGCTATATATACGGAATACGAATGCATGATGATGATGATGATGCTGACTGTGAATCATTGTGACTAAACTTGGAGAATGTGTGCGCCGCCTTCTATGCGTGAATGCTTTTTAATGCAATGGTTAACGTGTGTGCTTGGTGAGCGTTACAAGATCAAATTATTAATTATCAAGATATATCCAAGGGTCGTGATCCATCTCAGCCGTTGGATTCAATTCAATTCAATTCAATTAATTCATATAAAACAAAACACAGAATTAAAAAAGTTACTGAAAAGACTTTAGAATAAGAGGTTTTTAATGAAAATTAGTTTTTTAATTTCATATAGGAAGTTTTTAATGAAAAATAATGCATTCAATATTTTGATAAGTGTTATTTTCAGTTTTCCAATGAAAACTTATTTTTATTACCATCCTTAGGGTGCGTTTGGGTAAACAACTTAATTAAGAGCCTATCACATAAGACCTTATCGCATAAGAGTTTATGCCATAAGCGCTTAAAGAAATAAAAAGAAGGAAAGGGGCATGAGAGGATTTGAATAGTAAAAAACACGGAGATGGTGTTTAGTGCATAAGCTCTTATGATAATTCCATAAGATTCTCCCAGTGACTTATGAAAATAAGTCAAAAACTCCTTATGAGATGACATAAGTTATTTTTATAAGCTCTGTCAAACACACTGCATAAGAACTTATGTCATCAGATAAGTCAAAAGAAGCTTAAATAAGTTTTTCCAAACGCCACCTTAATCAATGTCTCTAGGCCCTTCGTTAGTAAGACCTTCCATATATATTACTACTTTAGTAGGAGTTACTTTAGTATTTTTCATTAAAACTTCCTATTTTAAAAGTAATACTTTGGTCCCCTGTACACGACACGAATTCTCGATTTGGTCCATATACATAAAAAATTATTAAAATGATCTCTATACGTACAAAAAGTCTCCATTTGGTCCCTGCCGTACAAAATTTTAGGGACTGATTTAATAATTTTTTGCTCATATAGGGACAAAACGGGTAATGTATAGGAACCAAATGAAAACTTTTTGTACGTATAGGGATCATTTTAATAATTTTTTATGTATAGGGACCAAATCGAGAACTCATGTCAAGTATAGGGACCAAAGTATTACTTTAACCTAAATTTTTTAACTAACTAACAACTGCAGAAAAACTCAAGAAAATAAAACAAAACTTCTTCCAAGTTCGAACTTAATCTCTTGTTCATGATGAGTTGTTAATAAAGACTTCATTATTGACCCTTTTGTGCATTTGGAAGATTTTTATCTTTAGCAAAGCATTGGTTTTAGTTAGGATCCTTTGATCCGTTTGTCACATTATGAACACGCAATATGATTATGTCTACTAATCTTCCCTGATTAACTTTAGACTTGGAGTAATCTTGAATTTGGTTCCACGTATTCTTTATCCAAGAGCTAGCTTGCTATGCGCCATGGATTTAGGGGTCTGATCTATGAAGTTTTACTAAGTTGTGTGAAAAATATATTAGTAATAGTAAGTTTCACATTAGAATTTTGATTTTGATTTCAGCTGTGCGTTAAGAAGAACGTAATGCTGTGGCACTCATGAAATTAGAGGAGAGACTCGTTAGGACGTGCATTGATTGGTTTAATGGTTTTTGCTCATTATACTTTAGCGGCTCAGGCACGTTATTTGATAAATAAGTGTTCAGCAGAGAGTGGGAGAATATCGATAATTGATTATTTGGATAGCCACTGTTATGGCGGTTACTTCCACTTGATAAAATGAAACGAAGTTCTTCAACCTATAGCCTCATAATTAAGTTCGGGAAAATGGGAAATGCTCCTATAATTATCAGTTCGTATAGTCACCTTCATCCAATTTGGTTGGTAATGAATGATAGGCAAATTAGGCATGCGAATTTTCCACTAGCTTCTATACATATCAGCCTCGGTTAAATGAAATCTTCAAAGGTGTACTGGCCTAGGAGTAAAATCCGACCACCGAGTTTGGATACCGATCCAATAAAGGTGGGAAGGATAAGATATTGATATTATCTTTAATAATCCTGATATTATCTCAAATAACCTTATCCGGTTAGAAAAGATAAATCCCTCAAATTAAGGAGATCATATCTATCTTTAATAACCATAATATTATCTCAAATAACCTTATCCGGTTAGAATAGATAAATCTCTCATATTAAGGAGATCATATCTATCTTTAATAATCCTGATATTATCTCAAATAACCTTATCCGGTTAGAATAGATAAATCCCTCAAATTAAGGAAATCATATTTCAAATAATATTTAAGAGATAAAAGGAGATAAATCCAGATCTCTTAAAGATATGGGGATCTATTATAAAAAGAGGAGAACCCAAAATAGAGACTCACTTTTCACTAACCTAGGAATCTCCCTTAAGCGTATTAGAGGAACCAGCTTGACCAAGAGATTATGGAAGAGTCCTTGCTCGCTTCATCAGATACAAGATTAAGGGATTGAGATCATCGTATGGCCAAGGGTTGAACCTAGAACTACGTCTGACTTTGATTTCCATTGGGATACGTAGGACGAAATACAATATTATGTCAAGCCATAATAAAAAACTAAAGACCTAAAAAGGTTAACCGAGCTAAAATCGACCGAGTTGAGGTCGAAATGCCGAACATAAAAAGGTAAAAACTAAAGAGCCTAAAAAGGTTAACCGAGCTAGAATCGATCGAGTTGAGGTCGAAATGCCGAACCTAAAGAGGTAAACAATGACAAAAGGCAATGTCTCTTTTCATCTCGGAAACCGAGAAACTTTGGTCACAGTGCAAAACTAAGATGACTACCTCCATCTCGGCTAGGCTCGCCCCCTTGATAGAAGCTTCCACGCATTCAAAAAAGCTCCAAGCTTGGGGGGCTTGTATATGGGTCGAGGTGTAAAGCTCGCCAACTCGAAGCGTGAAGCACGGCCTCCCGAGGTGTTCACCGAATTAAAAGATATATATATAGACCGGAGTGTGAAGCTCAACCACTTACCTCAACGACTTGAAAGGCTAAAAGAAGAGACTAAGCTTCTAAGCTCGGTCACCGAGGTTGAGCGATTGGCCGAGGTACAAGATCGGTCATTAAGACTATGGTAAAAAAAGGAAGAGAACCTACGTCATAAACCTTAGATTCTCTAAATAAGGTTTTTAAAGGCCAAGCTCGGCTACTATCATGAAAACTTTTATGCTTTTACTAGCTCAAAGCTTGGGGGGCTTATGTACTGGCCTATGAGTAAAACCCGGCCACCGAACTTGGATACCCGATCCAATAAAGGTGGGAAGGATAAGATATCAATATTATCCTTAATAATCCTGATATTATCTCAAATAACCTTATCCGGTTAAAAGAGATAAATCCCTCAAATTAAGGAAATCATATTTCAAAGAAGATTTAAGAGATAAAAGGAGATAAATCCAGATCTCTTAAAGCTTAAAGATATGGGGATCCTATTATAAAAAAAGGAGAACCCAAGAGAGAGACTCACTTTTCACTAACCTAGGTGAATCCCCCTTAAGCGTATTAAAAGATTAAGGGATTGAGATCACCATATGGCCAAGGGTTGAACCTAGAACTACGTCCGGCTTTGATTCCTATTAGGATACGTAGGACAGGAATACAATATTCTGTCAAGCCATAATCTAAAACAACCCTATTGTTCACTCTTGCTTTGACGTTCTACGACGAGATTCCGGCAAGTCGGATCTTGACAGAAATAAAAGGATAGGGCTTCCATGCATGAGTGACACACGTTTAATGTTTTCTTCCAAGCAAAGTTGAAGAACACATTCGAGCACACAGGCGTGAGAGACTGCTACAAACTATATAATGCAAAGTCACAATCATGAACCTCTCGGCTTTTTGACGAAACTGGATTCCTTTTAGAAACTATTTATCAGTTTAGAGTTGTTCTGAAACTATTTATCAATGGAGGGTCCTTTTGGACACGTGATATATTTTATTTTATTTTCACTCTGTTGGGTCAAAGGCGCAACAAGTGACAATAAAAAAAATCCCCTAATAACAAGTAGCAAATAATATCACAAGAGTCATAAAAAAATAGCAGCAATAACAATTTATACCAATAAATATTCATCAATTATTACAGTAGTAAAAAAAAATTACCTTGTAAAAATTAAAAAAAAAGTTACCAGCAATTTTAAAGGAACACTGTTAAAAAAAATTATACTGTAAGTATAAGGAGTAACGATGACATTAATGTTATTACAAGGTAAAAAAAAAATTACTACTGTAATAATTGATGAATATTTATTGGTGTAAATTGTTATTGTTATTATTTTTTTATACATCTTATTATTGCTATCAATTGTTTTATTTTCATTTTTATTTTAATACTGGTAAGCGTCATTCTGACTTGACTTGACTTGGAAGGCGTCAGTCTGATTGGTGCCTTTGACCCGTCAGAGTGAAAAAAAATAAAATATGCCACATGTCCAAAAGGACCCCATTGATAAATAGTTTCAGAACAATCCTAAACTCGTAAATAGTTTCTAAGAGGAACCCAGTTTGGTCAAAAAACCTGAGCCTCTCCTCCAACTTCCTAGACTCTATTAATTAATCATTACAATTTTGAAGCAAAATAGACAAGAGAAGGGTATAATTTATTTCTTTCTTTTTTTTTTTTAAAAAAAAAAAGAACACTTGTGTGATTAATTTCTGCGCTTGAACTTTTAACTGGAGGCGAAGGAAATGAACTCACCTGAAAATATATAAAAGCCCGGTGAAGTGTTCTGTAATTTTTTAAAAAATTATTGTTTTATATAGAATGAAACCTTCCATCAAAACAAATTCATTTTCCTATATAAACATATGAGAATATTATTATAGTTATATAAACAATAGGGTAGGTTTGGGTTTGGGGCGAGCGATTAGGTAAACAAAATATAACATTGTCACGGTCATTTTTCAATGCATAAACAATTAAAAATATTACTCCCTTCGATCCACAATATAAAAAACAAATGAGGCCTTTTTTTGTCCATAATATAAGAATAAGTGTTTTTGGAAATTTATGAATATTAATTACAATTAACTCATTCCAATATATTTCCTTAATCCGTGTGTTTTTAGGGTTTTGTTTCTTATATCGTGGACCCGAGGGAGTATACTGGGATTAAATATTATTATCTATCACATATTTTTTTGGAAGCTCATTCTAATTTTTAAATATTTAATTTTTTAGAAGATAATATGGTTATGTGAGTGATTCACTAGTTGAACCAACTAAACTTATATATGTTAAATATGTAAATTTTATAGTTAATTTTAAGTACATATATAATATTTTCAAGCATTACTACCAATAATTGCTTAGCCCAGCGGATTGAACTTTCATGTGTTGGGTTCGACCCCTTGCAAATGTAAGTTCCGGAAATTTACTGTGAAACGAGCGTGTGTGTTGGATCATCGTGGAGCACGTGTGAGCGTCTCGAGCAGCATGTGAAATAATAATATTTGTTTAATTTAAATTATGCTAATAAAAAAAAAGACATAACTATAAATGAAGAAGATTGATATATTAAATAATAAATTATTCATTAAATGTTCTCCTTTATCCATTGGTTCATATCAAAACTGTATCAGCTAAATTAACTAAGGAATCGTAGAAATTTCCTTAATATAATGGCTCGTGCCATCCATTTATTGAAAGACTTTTAATCGAATATAAAATGTCATTTATAATCGTTTTAATGAATATTCTACCGTTTCAGTAAAGAAATGGTGAATTCGATTTTCCATGCCAATTTATAATAAGAAAGACCTAAACAAAACAAGGACACTCTCCTTGGGTTAATTCACATATAAAGTCATGAGAGTGTTGTACATTTGGATAAATTGTAGAAGGGAAAAAAAACATACACTTTTATCACACTCCTCTGACATAATCTATGTTATTGTATAGATTTTATGTGAGACCCACTAAAATACATGGTCTTACATAAAATTCACCAAATAATAGAGACTCTTTAAGATGAATGTGATGCTAGAGGCATATTTGCTTTGTTTTCATTTTCGTGTTTTTAGAAATAATTATGAAATTGCTATCTTGTTTTTATTCTGTTTTATATTTTCAAAAATTTATATAGAAAACATTGAATACAGTTTTTAAAAACAAGAAACAAAATGGAAAAAAATATAAATACATAATACACTAATGGTTGGATCACTTTTCACTGTTGACAAGCCACTGCTCGACACATGGAAGCTGTGTGGGTCCCACAAACAATTTTCATGTTTTGTTTTATTTTACATTATTTTTATGAAGAATTCTCTCAAACCCCTAATAATTTTTGGATAACTTTTACCCAACCTAATGCCGATCAAAAGACACCACATCAATTAAATTGTTCCTATCATATCTACATTGGATAGACTTCCCTTTTTATATAAAAACCCCTCAATCAATTTTTGATTTTAACTTCGGATCCAAAGAACCTTGTTGCAAAATAAAAAAAAATTTAAAGCTCATTCAGTTTCTCTTTTTTATTTTGCAAATCATAATCCACCATTTTTAAAGAGAATCGTTGAGGAAAACGATTCATCTCCACCTTCATCCACCACCACCACCACCACCATCGTCAAAGAGCATGGTTCCAATCCTAAGCACCACACCTCTAAGACCATGATCTGCGAAAATCAAAGACAACTATTGTTGTTTTACCTCTTATCCTCACCTACAGCAGCTCGAGCCCAGCCTCGGTTCGATGCCTTTTGATTCATTTTTTGACAACTTTTTGAACTTAAAATTACACCATTTGAATCCTAAATTATCAAATAACTGTCCTCGATCAAAAAACATTCGAAAAGTTGCTGAGATGTTCAAGAAGACGACCAAGAACGGTCGCGGGTCGCGCGAACCCACATTAATGTATTCCGGATCTTTCTGACCCATCTGAAGGTTGGGGGAGGTGCAAATGGTGTTATGTTTTTAACCTTTAAATTCAGTGAAATGATAATGCTTGATACACGCCAGGTTTTTGGTCCGGTGGTTAGTGTACTTTAGTACCGCAGCGTTGGGAACGGGTTCGAGTCTCACATTTTCTTTTTTCTACCTTTTAAAAGATTTATGACTGTTAAAAACTCATATAATTACTATAAATACTCTTAATCCTTTATAAATTTAATCCTTTTATTCTAAATTAAAACTAAGGTTGAGATAACACCTAGATATAATTTTTCTTCAAACATCATGATTTAAAATAGGTTAAAGTAATGATTTGGTCTCTATAGATGATACAAATTCTTCATTTAGTCTTTATACGTAAAACATTATTAAAAAGGCCATCAAACGTGCAATCGTTACCCATTTGATCCCTCCCGTTACCTTGTCGTCACTAAGAATTCGTTAACTCCTACATATAGGGACTAAATGAAGCATTCGTGTCACATGTAGAAACCAGATTATTACGTTAACCTAAATTATTGGGTCTCTATATGTGACATAGATTCTTCATTTAGTCCATATATGTAAGAGTTAATGGATCATTAGAGATGACAAGGTGACGAGAGGAACCAAATAGGTAACGATCGCACGTATGAATATCTTTTGATTATTTTTTTTACGTATATGGACTAAAGGAAGAATTTGTGTCATCTATAGGGACCAAATTATTACTTTAACCTTTAAAATATTGTTTACTAATTTGGCAAAAAAAAAATTATTTACTAAAAATTAATAACATTTAAAATATTGTTACAATAATTTATTTATTTTTTGATAAAAGCCAAATTATGGCAATTCATTCATAATAGTGTCAGCAATACAACTAGGAGCAATGTAAAAACAACAGGAGCTAGTATACAACAAAGACGCCCTAGCCAAAGAGTGAGCCACTTTGTTTGCTTGCCTCCTAATAAACTTTGTTGAAAAGTTTGTAAAGTAAGAAGTAAGACCCTTGCAACAATTGACAATGATACCAAACTCAGTAATATTTTCCTTTGATGAAGATAACTCATCCACCACCCCTTTACTATCAACTTCAAAGTGGGCGTTGGTGAAACCCCGCTCAATGCACCATTTAATGGCAAACAAGAGACCCATTGCTTCCCCCATCTCCACTTCCAACTTTGATTATACCCACATTGTTTTAGCTTGAACAAACTTGTCCTCATGATCACGGATGCACATGCCAAACCCGGATAAATTTATGGCCTCAAAGAAAGTTGCGTCAATATTGCATTTCAAAGACCCAAAAGGAGGAGGTGACCATCTAGCTTGGGTAATTCCATGACCAACAGCCACCCAATGGGGTTTCCTTTTCCTAGCTAAAATCCAACTGGACAACATCTCTTTTGAACTGCTGATGACTTGAGTTCCAGTCATATCCTCATTGTTCCACAATTTTTGGTTCCTGGCCTTCCATATGCCCCACAACATCATCACAAAATCCGCCCTTTTATTTGAGTCAATAACACCACTGACCAAGAAATATAACTCAGAGAAAGAGTTCACCTGGTTAAGAAACGGATCAATGATGTGTCAATACCCAGCTTGAATCAAAATATCTCTACTCTTGTCACACTGCAGTAATGCATGACACTGAGATTCAAGACTAGTTTCGCATCTCACACACAAACTTGTACAAGCCACCCCACGCCTCTGCAGGTTTATTCTAGTGGGAAGAACCTCCCTGCATGCGCGCCAAATGAAGGACTTCACTTTGGGGGGCACTTCCAAGTTCCAAATACTTCGTCAATCTCCATCGTGTTTCAGATGAGCCGTGTTCAATAAGGATTCGATACGAAGTCTATAAGATGAACGAACTGTATAAAAGTCGTCCTTACTATATCTCCATATGCGCATGTCCTCCCCTACTTCATCAACTAAGGGCGTGGCAAGTATAGTAGCAGCATCACAAGGAGTAAAAAACTGACACACAAAATCTTCATTCCATCTTTTGGTACCGGGCATAATAAAATCACTGACCACCCAATTATGAGCCATTTGGGTTAATTTAAAATGGTGATGCAGCCTTTGACCATTTGCAATCCAAGGCTCGTTTAGGATTGGAATATTGTGTCCATTGCCAATTCTCCATCTAGAGCCCTCATTCAACAAGACCCGGGAATTCCAGATGCTACGCCAAATAAAACTTGGATTATGACCAAGAATCGAATCCAAGAACGACCTCTAGGATAGTATTTAGCTTTGAAAATACTTGAGACCATAGCTTCTGGGTTAGAAACAAATTTCCAACCTTGCTTCCCTAGCATTGCCAAATTAAAAGCTCCCAGATTTCTGAAGCCGAGGCCACCAAATTCCTTCCTCATAGATAGCTTATCCCATTTCAACCAATTAATGCCATGCGTATCTCCCTTCTTGGATCCCCACCAAAAAGAGTTCATCATCCTTTCAATCTCTTCTGCCAACGAAGGAGGTAGTAAGAAGACACTCATGCAATAAGCTGGAATCGCTTGGAGAATATACTTCACCAGAACCTCCCTGCCAGCCTTGGAGAGATGTTTGTCACTCCAAGAATTAATTTTCTTCCACACCCTATCCTTCAGATAATTAAATGTAGCTTTCTTTTTTCTACCAATTAATGAAGGAAGTCCCAAATATTTTCCTGACCCAAGACAGGTCTGGACACCCAATATATTAGATAAAGTCAATCGAGTACCATCATCCACATTCTTACTGTAAAAAATCTTAGATTTACTGAAATTAACTGCTTGACCTGATGCTGCTTCAAAAGTAGCAAGAATTGACTTCATCACATTACATTCACGTTCACTAGCTCTAAAGAACAGAAAGCTATCATCTGCAAAAAGGTGACTAACAGAAGGAGCACCCCAACAAATTTGAATACCATGAATGTCACCCCTCCCCTCAGCTCTTTTGATTAGGGAAGTAAGGCCCTGAGCACAGATAAGAAAGAGATAAGGCGAGAGAGGATCACCTTGCCTCAAGCCTCTGCCTGGAACAATTGGTCCACCAGAATCATCATTAACCAGAACCGAGTAGCTAATAGAGGAAACACACATCATAATCCATCTGACCCATCTATCACAGAAACCCATCTTCTCCATCATAGCACGGAGAAAACCCCAGTCCACTCTATCATAAGCTTTGCTGATATCTATTTTCAAAGCCACTTCACCTCTAACTCCCTTTGTTTTGCATTTCATATGGTGGATAATTTCAAAAACTATGAACACATTATCCAGGATAGATCTTCCTTCTACAAAAGCAGACTGCTCTTCTGAGATACACTTTGGCAATAATTTTTTCAACCTGTTAGCTAAGACTTTTGCCACTATTTTATATAGAACATTACACAAGGATATAGGTCTCAAGTCTCTCATAGAAGAAGGGCTATCAACTTTAGGAATTAAAATAATATTTGTATCATTAAGAGTTGATGGAAAGTTACCAATCTCCAACCAGTAGCAACAAGCCGTGAAAATATCCTTGCCACAAATATCCCAAAAATGCTGGTAAAAAGCAGGATTTAAACCATCCGGACCCGGAGATTTATCTGAGTGCATCTGGAAAATAGTTGCTCTGAATTTCTCTCCAGTGAAGGGGAGTTCCAACCCTTGATTATCACCTTGAAAAGTATGTATATACTACTATAATGCAATTCTAACGCACCCTGTAAAATAAAATAAATCAAATAACTAAAATAAAAATAAATATTAACTAATTAATAATTCTACCTATTTAATAAACACAAATATAATTATTAGGATGTTACACTTTGATTTTTTAAGAGCAACATGTGATTTACCAACGGAAGGGAGTAAAGCCTTAACTATAACGTCATTCGTTACATTAGTAACCCAAAATAAAACATAATAAAAATATAGCCAAAATTAAAAAATTTACAAAATTAAAAAGTCTAAAATAAATACCTCAAAAATAATATATAGCAATGTTAATGAATCCTTGCAAAAATAAATTCATTTACCTCAAAACCGGGCGTCTACTAATAACCCATCAATAAATAATCAAACATTTATAGCCACAATGCCTCCTTATTCAACGAAATACAAACCAATCTAGGAATTAACTAAGAAAATTCACTAAGTCTTCAAGCCTCTTCGTTCTCAGTGACGTAGTCCTCGTGCTCTGAAAAAACACTTTTAATGAGATATAATCTCAGTGAATAAAAACAAGTTCTAAAAAGGTTTTCGTAAATAGTGTTGTTCTCAGCCGACGCGGTAACCGGAAAATCATCCATGGTACCCGCTAATTTTCAAAATAATAAATATAATAAACCTCCAAAATAATAACATATAAAATAAATCAATATCAAACATTTAAACCACAAACTCATAAACTCAACTACGGTCGCATCTCATTGCATTTAATCACATTCACCATGCAAACTCTATGCAATGCAACTCCATGAACATGACTCGGTGATTCCCAGAATCACCTGACTTGACTATTTGATTCCCAGAACCGGTGTGAATCTCAGATCCACTAGGGTCTATGAGCTCATATCCATGCAATGACGTCCCACTGCCTTCCCCATCTCAGATGGAGGTATCTAATATTCCATCCCAGATGTGAATATTTTAATAATTTGATATCCCATCATATTCCCAGAATAGGATGTATAGCGTCATCCCTTCCCGGAAGGTGATGACCAACTCCTGCATGATGCAATATGTCATCCCATATAACTATCAAGGTTTTCAAACTCTATGCATCATTAACAATAATATTATGTCATGCTAAGACAACACTATAACATCATCTAACATATCAATCAACCACAACTCATAAAATCAAACATATTTCTTAACAATAATTAAAGTGAGATTTGCCACATAATTTTAACATAATGAATTAAAGGTCAAATAAAATAAATCAAAACACCTATTAGGATGAAACCTCATCAGGGACATGTGACTTTGATTCCAAAAAATAAATGGTTTGCCTTAGGCAAGGTGGAGTTCATGTATAGAGGACCAAGTGGAAATCATAAAGGTGAATTTGATTTATGTGTCATCAAACAACATAAAAATATTTCTTAGTTTCTTTCTTTTTTTAACCTCAAATCAAGAATCAAGAACCTTAAAATTAATTGTACCATTAAAGTGTCGGTAAAAATGTTTTTACTGACCTCTTGTAGACCTCCAAAATCTCCAAAGTGTTCCCTAAGATCGAATCCTATTTTTTGGAACTCCGATCCATCAAGTAAGCAAAATGGTCACAGATTTTCCTCCCTTACACAGCTACATAGTACCACCCTTTCTCAACTGACAGCGAGCGCTGGCATCACTGCTATATTTTGAGTGTGTTGTGCTCTCACAAAAACCCTCATTTGTGACTTATTTATTTGACTAAAAGCCAATTTCCAATGGAACTCACATGGGCCCAGATGTGCTTTTATTCATATTAATTAACTTTGCCAAAAGGATCACCTTTACGTGAAAAACTTGTGTTTTCTATTCATCTTTTATTTTATTTTCATTTTTTTATAATTCTAATAAATTCTTATACTACCAAGTTTCTACTCTAAACCTTACAATTGCTTAGTCTTTTATTAAAAAGACTATATTAAAAATTTAGGATGTTACATTAACATTTCCAGAATGGGTAATTACTCCAATTAGGGGTGTTCGTGGATCAATTTTGAGGTAAAAAGTCTTCCGATCCAAAGATCCAAACAATATGCGGTTCGGTTCGGTTTGGATCGCTTCTTTAAAAAAATCTAAGAGTTAATGGATCATTAGAGATGACAGAGTGATGGGAAGGACTAAATGGGTAACGATTGCACGTGTGAATACATTTTGATTTTTTTTTATGTATATGGACTAAAGGAAGAACGTGTGTCACCTATAAGGACCAATTATTACTTTAACCTTTAAAATATCGTTTACTAATTTGGTAAAAAAAATATTTATTTACTAAAAATTAATAACATTTAAAATATTGTTACAATAATTTTTCACCTTGAAAAGTATGTATATACTACTATAACGTAATGTTAACGCACCCTGTAAAATAAAATAAATCAAATAAAAATAAATATTAACTAATTAATCATTCTAATTATTTAATAAACACAAATATAATTATTAGGATGTTACACTTTGACTTTTTAAGAGCAACATGTGATTTACCAACGGAAGCGAGTAAAGCCTTAACATTACCAGAATGGGGAATTGCTCTAATTAGGGGTGTTCGTGGATCAATTTTGAGATAAAAAGTTTTCCGGTCCAAAGATTAAAAAAACATGCGGTTCGATTCGATTTTTTGGATCGCTTCTTTAAAAAAAATCTGATCCAATACGATCTGATTAAATGTGGTTTGGATCAGATTTGATGGTTCGATTTTCACCAACATAATGATTAAAAAATAAGTCCAATAAAATTAATAAATATAACATATTGATATACTAAAAATTAAAATTTTACAAGTTAACAAGTATCAATTTTATTTGGAACATTAAAAATAGCAGAAAATTATGTTACATCAAATTAATAAGTATTATTAGAAAAAATAAACAAATAAAAAATCAAGAATACAAAAAATAGAATAAATATATATTAAATATTATATATGTGGTTCAGTTTGGTTTGGTTTGATTTCAAACGAAGGATCCGAAATCCGATCCGATTGGTTTTCATAAAACAAGGTCCAAAGAAATCCAATAAATATCGGTTTTGTTCGATTTTCGATTTTTTGATCGATTTTCTTTTGGATCGGTTTGTATATGAACACCTCTAAGTCTCTAATCAATGTATCTTCTATGGACCTCTTAATAAGCATTAAAGCCTTCAAATTAGCGCTTGTCCATTCCCTATGACAGGTCTTTTGCTTTGTGGTGCTCGTTGCAGTCAAAGGAGAACACTCATATTCTCTTATTACAATGTTGATGTCCAATAAATTAAGTGTCAGTATCCTTATTTTTATTATAATTATTTCCCGTTAAAATTGTGTTTGATTTGTATAATATTTATGAAAAATAGTAAAACAAAATGGCTAATATCATACGCAAATAATATATAATATAAAACTCTCATGTGGGTGGAGTATATATTATACAAACAACAATAATGTAATACTAGACTGGGCTTTTATAGGTCCTCTAGGTTCATACTCGATCCCAAACTCAGACAACTCCACAGACCATGCGATCATCCTTCCTACCAACTCGGGCTTCCGCAACACCTGCCTGATAGGATGGTCGGTCTTTACTACTATCTGATGGCTCTGGAAGTACGACCGTAATCTCATGGCTGCAATGACTAAAGCAAATGCCAACTTCTCAATTACCTGATATCTCGTTTCTGCCTCATGTAATACTCGACTGATATAATACACAAGAAGTTGCCTCTTCTCCACTTCTTGAACAAGCACTGCACTCACGGACATCTCGGTCACCGACAAATATAGCAAAAGTTCCTTTTCAACTTGCGGGTTAGTCAAGAATGGTGGGGAGCTTAGGAGAGACTTGAAGTCCTGAAACGCTGCTTCACACTCAGGACTCCATTCGAATTGCTGTGGCTTTCGAAGCAACTTGAATAGGGGCCGAGCCTTCTCGGCCGACCTCGGCAAGAATCTGGATAAAGAGGCCAATCTGCCCGCGACTCTTTGCACTTCCTTGACATTAGCTGGGTTTCTCATCTCGATGATAGCTCGGCACTTGTCAGGATTCACCTCGATCCCTCGGTTTGTCAACATAAACTCCAAAAACTTCCCCCTCTTGATCCCGAAGTTACACTTCTCGGGATTAAGTCACATATTGTACTTTCGGACTTGATCGAAAATTTCTCTTACATCTTCAGCATGCTTACTTGGCTTCTCAGTTTTTACCACGATATCGTCCACCTAAACCTCCATGTTTATTCCGATCTGACCATCAAAAACCTTATTCATCAACCTCTGGTAAGTAGCCCCCGCATTCTTCAGACCGAATGGTATAACCTTATAGCAATAGTTAGCTCTGTTCGACATTAAGGCGGTCTTTTCTTCATCGGGTGCATACATTCGGATTTGGTTGTAGCCCGAGTATGCATTGATGAGACTAAGAATTTGATATCCTGACGCTCCATCCACCAACTGATCAATACCGGGCAAGGGATATGAATCCTTAGGGCATGCTTTATTTAAATCAGTATAATCAATACACATACGCCACTTCCCATTTGACTTCTTCACCAAAACAACATTAGCGAGCCAAGTGGTATACTTCACCTCCCGAATAAAGTTTGCATCGACTAGTCTTCTGTTTTCTTCCTCTATTACCTTCCTTCTCTCCTCCCCCACCTTTCTCTTTTTCTGTGAGATCGGTTTGGCTCCCGTGCATAGGGAAAGTTTATGACATACGACCCTCGAGTCTACACCGGGCATATCAGCAGTACTCTATGCAAAGAGATTGGAATTCTCCATAACTACTCGGATTATTGCTTCTTCGACATCAGCTGCAAGTTGTGTTCCAATGTGTGTATTATGCCCCTCTTTTCTCCCTATTTTAAATTTCTTTAGATCCTCGACCGACTGTGAGCGCAACTCCTTCATGTCTACTCGAGGATCTAACTCGAGTGTTCCCACCGAAGCCACTTGCATTTTACCCCTCTGTTTTTGATCCGTTTCCATTTCCTTCTCGGCCGACTCTTCCTCTTTCTTGAAATTCAACTTTAAACTGTCTACATAGCACTCCCGAGCTTCCTTCTGACCAGCCCTTACCGAGACCACTTCACCCTTACTAGAATGAAACTTCATGGTTAGATGAGGTGTGGATACTATCGCGTCAAGCTCTTTCAAACCGGATCGCCCGAGAATTAAATTATATGCCGCCCTCGGAGCATCCACGATAATAAATTTCACCGCAATAGTTCGAGAAACTACGCCATTACCGAGCTTAGTTAGTAACTCAATATACCCCCGAGTTTCAACATGCTCCCCAGCGAAACCCACTAAGGCATTTCCGAACTCCTTGATTTCACTCTCCGGTATTCCCAACCTTTTGAAAGCTTCAAAGTACAAGATGTCTGCTGAACTCCCTTGATCTACTAGAGTCTTCCTCGCCATAAAGTTTGCTGGCTCCACCAAGATAACCATGGGATCATCTTGATTTGGATCAGCTCCTACAAAATCGTCATCTGTGAAGGTTATGGAACGATGATTTTGCACCGATTTTTGCATGACCGAGTACACTAACTTCGGTGATCTGAGATGTCTCCTTCTCGTCGAACTAGTTACACCCCCTCTAGCAAAACCTCATGAGATTGTATTTATAACACCTCTCACTTGAGAGTTATTTTTCACACGATGATCTTCATTGTTATGCTCATTCCTCATTCTCTTCTGATCTTCTCTCCTGAATACATTTCCTCTCCCTCCTGCTCCTCTTCCTCTTCCACGACCTCTGCCTCCATACCCTCCCCCCTTCTCGGTCCTCCCCATTGCACCTAATCCGTAAGTTTCCCCATCTGTACCAATTCCTCGATTTGATCTTTCCATTCAACGCACTCTTTAGTGGTATGACCATACAGATTATGGAAACGGCAGTACCTTCTTCTATCGGTTGACTCTGGTGCGGTTGTCGGAAGAGGATACTCCACAAAGCCTGCATGGCACACCTCGTCTAGGATTTGCGCTCTCGTAGTATTGAGAAGAGTGTACATGGTATACTTTGGTACTGTCAGCTCGTACAATATTGGTAGTACCTCAATTCTATACGCTAATCTCCTCCCAACATTTTGATTCGTTCTCCTTTCTTTATTATCCACCCTCTCCTTCCTTTTTGCCTCTCTCGCTTCCTCCATGCTGATGTACTTGGACGCTCGCTACTTAAGATCATCTATGTCAATAGCCGGTCTTTTTGACAACGAATCTAGAAAAGGCCCTTCTCGCAAGCCAGCCCTCATGGAATGTAGAGCCACCCCAGGCTCCAAATCTCTAATATTCACTATCTCCGTAGTAAACCGATCCACATACTCCGAAAGTGACTCATTTTTCTCCTGTTTAAAGTTATCCAAGCAAGCCGAAGTCTTCCTATACATTCTACTGGTAGCAAATTGTATGAGAAATTTCTCGGTCAAGTCATTCCAAGAGTAAACCGATCTCGGTGGCAATTGAGAAAACCACATGAGAGTCGGGCCTTCGAGAGTTGTTGGAAAAACTTGGCACTTAACCCTCGACAAGATGCCTGAGACCATCACCTTGACATTGAAAGCAGTGAGGTGCTCTTGCGGATCTGAGGAACCATCATAATGTCTCATCTTTGGGAAACGGAAATTGTGCGGTACAGGCTCGGACATCACCTCATTAGTGAAAGGATGATCCCTCCTTCCTCTCGAATGTCGTTCTCTATATTCTCTATCTCTCATGTAACTAGATTCTCGCCCCTTGGAACGACGACAACGCCTCTCCTAACCAGAATCTCTGATCTCACTTCTCAAGACATAGGTTCTGTCTTCACAAGGACTCCGTCTTCGGCTCCGGCTTCCTTGATTCCTGGACCTGCGTCTATTTCGACTTGACACTTCGGTTCTGGATTCCTCCTCTCGGCTTTCGCTCATTTCCCGCCGAATTCGACTACTTTCACTCCAGTGAGAGAAACTTCTCCCCTCCCTGCTCCTACCTCGACTCCTTCCTCCACCTTGGCTTCTTCTCAACTTTTCTACCTGATGTCTTAAGTCGCTAACATCTCTCCCCAGTGCCTCGCTATCTACGTCTCTTGACCGCCTTCTTGATTCTCGCCTCGAGCCAGTATTAGTCCTTCTCCCCTCCAGGCTTCTCGATCCTGCCATCTTCTTGCGAAATTTACAGTGTGACCGGGGAATATTTGCCTCGGCCCCACGATGGGCGCCAAATGTTCTTGCAAATTCTGAAACAAATAAAGAATCTACAAGGAACAATATTGCTATTCTCAAGAACACTTTTAACTCAAAGAAACTCGTATATTGATCTCTCTGAATTAGCAGAATAGTCAGTTACATGAAAATATCCTATCTTCCCTCCCCTTTCCCCCCTCTATATACAACAATTAATAATTCAAAAATACTCAGTTTTCCCTCCATTGAGTTCAGGGAAAACCATCCCTATTTCGTCGACCACTTTCTCTATAACTTTCTCTTAGTCCCACTTTCTCCCACTACATGCTCGGGTGCCGAGTCTTCCAACTTCTCGGCCATCTTATTGGTTGGACCTCAAATGGGCTACATCTGAAAGCCCAAACTTGCAACCTGCTCATATACTTCTCGGCTACATCACTGGTTGGGCCCTAAGTGGATTACATCCGTAGACCCAACGTCTCAACTTGCTCATCTCTCCCAATACACTAGTCCCCAAGTTTTGAGCTAAAGGTCAAGCGACAAAACTTGATATAGTCTTTTTGGACCGCTCAGTATTCATCCTCGACACATTAGTCCCCCAAGCTCTGAGATGAAAAATGAGCAAAAGAGATTCATGTCTTCATCCTCGACACAATGTAGAAAACTAATAAGAGACGAGCGAATCAGAGTTTGATGCGTTTGAACTTTGAACCCATATTGCATATTTCAGAACAGGAGCAAATTATAACTGAAATGGTGATGGGTTTAGCTCAAGAAAAAACAATATATGAATGGACATTTTTTTCCCCTAAAGATGAATCTCACGGAACTACATTGTGTTTTGGAAAAATGTTTTCTAACACCGAGTATACAAATACTTGAATGGACAGCATATAGGTCAGAGTGTGACTGGATGGTATTGTATATACATCAAACTTGAATAAATGTATCAGGTATAAATATGTATGTGTCACTAATTTGTTTTTTTAACGCTTCTCCACTTGTCATATTTGAATTTGGAAGACTATATGACCATCATGCAACTAGAAACATTTGAAGAAAAAACAACATAACCACGCGTCCACAAGTACCCAAGAACACATACTATTCTTAGCTCTAACTTCTAACCAGTCAGAACTCTAACATCGTAGTATAATAGAAATGAGAGTTTTGCATAAGAAAACTCAAATTAGTCATTCTCGCCTGAACTTGGATGAAGTAAGGTATCATTTTGCATTGATCACGACTGAAATTTAATTAGAGGCAATACAAAAGTCAAAATCTGAAATATACAGTTACTAGCAGGAAACATAAAACAAGCTAGTCAAGTAAACAAAAAACATTTTGGATCTTAAAACACAACTAAGACCAGCACTAACTATAGTACTCAATGTCACGAGCTTCCCTGTTGCCCATTGCCACACCCACCTCTCCCACCGCGACCTTTTCCTCCATGACGCTTTCCTCGACCAAAACTGCCTAATGCCTTGTTCGCATCAGGTTTCAATTGCATCTCATATGGCAAGGGAAGAATATGATCCACACATTTACGGAAGCTAAAATCATCAATAGATCCATCCTCCCTGATGAGGAAGAAGCACCTACTTTTCGACGTAGCATGCTTGCGGACTTGGAAAGAACGGATTCCTCCGCCAATCTTTTTATCAGGCTCTGTATGGCCATTCTTAATCAATTCCAGTAACATTATATGTTCATACTGCCACACAAACAACTCATAAGAGAAGTCAGTAAGAATTAAATTCAGGTTGTGGCTATTGCTGTTGCATCATCAAAATACATTAATGAGACAACATACTTAGATGGGACTGTTTCAAACCCCAACTTAAACATTTAACGACAATGAATTTGCATTCAGTTCAAGGCCAGTTCTAGCATGAGCAAGTGACACATATTGCTCATGGTGCATCACTTTTATGTACCGTTGGATCAAAGAGTCTCACCAAAGTATACCATAGACTGTCAACACCAGATTTTTTCCCTTCTTTTGGTGCACCCTCTTCAACGTCGCCACCATCATCTTGTTCTAAACAAAAAGACTGTCCTATTCTAAATCCAAATCTCAGCCAAGAGGTTTTGTTTGGCGAGAGGTTTTGTTGGACCTTGAAGAGGAGTGGAAATCATAGCACGCAGATTTGTGGCTGGGCGAGCACGGTGGTGCACGTGGCGGAACTGAACGGCGGGGCGGTGTGCGGCGGTCCTATCTGGACGTGATGGCAACCCAGATGGCAGCATCTTTCTGATCCGAGTTGATCTACCGTTCGCGGTGGTAGGGACTTGACGGCGTGACGCGACGAAATCACGGTGGTGCTGGACGACAGAGCGGTGTTTGGGTGGCTCTGCTATACGGTTGTGACGGTGGATCTTGGTGCACGCCGTCGTCTCCGCCGTGTCTCCACCAAAACCACGACCCCGGCAACTCCGATTCCTATGACAAACCAGAGCTTGGGGTTGGAGGCATGTTCCTTCATTTACTCCAATGATCTAGACATGAAAAATCAAAGAAAGCAAGGGAATATGGCCACAATGACCTAGACAAGAAAAATCAAAGAAAGCCATAGATTTTGGTGAGACTCTTTAATCAATGGTAAATAAAAATGATGCACCGTGATCAATATGTGTCAAAACTGGCCTGCAGTTCAATCCTAACATGTAGATATAATTGAAACTTAATTGCCATATCACATTTTGACAGCACTGAAAAGCTTTTCACAAACCCATGCATTAAAATAACTGATTACACACTTGTAGAAAATTTTCAAGGAAACTGCCAAACATGATAAACAGAAAGATTGCACCAAAGATGGTATGTACATGATAAATTTGCAAGAAGAAGGAAGTCAGATGCAAATGATGGCATAAACATGTAGAAGGAAAATCATAGGACAATGGAGGTCTTCTCTCAACACTACGCTTGCAAAGTTGCTCCAGTTTATGAAGCTGGGGATTGAACCTTAAAGTTCTGAAAGATTTATAAGCAAGAAGGTACAACTTTCAGAAGACAACAGGGCAAGTGCTCGAATTATATTCAATAATATCAATCAAAATCGGTATGGAGAAATGGGTATAAATCAGGGCAGTGAATAGCGCGCAATAGCAGCGCGATCACGATGGTGCGGAGCTGCCGGTGGCCACTACTCGGACGGCATGGAGGAACGTTTTTCGGTTGCGACGGTCGCGGCCGCTTTTGCGGCAGAAATCGCACCGAAAAGCGGTGAAGCGGTCGTTTTTGGGCCGCTCCTGTATGATGGGTCGATTTCAGTCCACAAAAACCTCCGACAAGCCATTTCCAGCAGAACCTAGTCGTCGGCGCCGCTGTTGGAGGTGTCGTCAGATCTAGGGTTTTTTCCGTCTCTGCTCCTCTCAAAGCCATGCTCATTTTCGAGTAACACGGGCATATTATCAAAGGCAGCTGTGGGACTTAGATGCTGAAGGGATTATAGGGTTGGGGTTTCAGGAATTTGGGCCATGTGGCCCAAATATTATTATGTGTTTTCTCTTTTTGTTTTTTTGTTTTGTTGGGCCATAGAAACTAAATGGGTAGGTCACTCTTATTTTATTTTGTTTCTTCCTCCCACTCTCTCCCTCCCCCTTCTCACGTTCAGACCCCTCTGCTTCTACCCCTCTGTTTCCACTAGCCTAAAATAGCGGTCGTCCCGTTATGGCTATCCCGCAATAGCGTTTTCGGGGTCAGCCGCTCCGCGCCGCTATCCGGGATTGATAACTCTGGCACAGATATAATTAGTGAACATAATAATAACATCAACATCAGGGCATAAGGGATGAAACACATATAAGAAGTGAATAGTGATAACATAATGTCCAGATGAATATCCCCAATTTCAATTGATCAACCATGCATGTCAATGTCATCCAGAAAACATGAAAGAATGCATTGTTCCCAGAAAATAATAGTACGAGTACTATGCAATATGCCTACAACCTCCTATATGCATGTGCACTTATTAAATTAATCAACAATCATCCCTGATGACATGCATCAACACTACATTACTTGACATAACAAATAAAACAAAACCTGAAACAATTAATAGATTTGATTCACTAGCTAACATTGAGAAAAGGAGACCAAGCATGAAGAAAATTATAGAAGTAATCGAACATGTCCAAGGAAGACCCGAAACATTTTGGACCTAATTTCACGGGACCTGTTGGAGATGGCTTCTCGTCCTCCACCTTCTGCTTCTTAGAAGCATCGTCGTCATTGAGATTGTCTTCCTCTCTGGCCCGCTTCTGGTTGGATTCGACATCCATGTCTGTCTGCGGTGGGTTACGACATCAGGTTACGAGGATTCTTGTTCTAAACCCTAGATTGGGCATAAACCTTGCTTCACTATAATGACGTCATTATCTGAACAATTGGGCCTTCAATTCAACAAACACCATGGTCCATGGACCTTAAATTTTTGGTTTTTCATCTATGTAGATTGTCGAGTACCCAGCGCAAGCCACCAAAAAAGGTGCTTAATTTTGTCAATTTCTTGTTTTTCTTGTGTGTAATAATTTTGCCAATTTATGTTTTTTTTTCTTCTATGTAATAAGACTAATTTCTATTTTAAATTTTGTATTTTGGTTTTTTTTTGTTGCTAAAATTGTATTTTGGTTTTTTCACTACATGGTGATCTCTATTTGTAGGAAAGATGTGGAACCACATGCTAAAACATCACCTAGGAAATTTTCACTGGATCATTGACGGTTGTGAACCGAACGATCAATGTTACAACTTTTCGAAAATTGAAGGAACAAGGGTGTGTTTGATTCGTAAAAATTCAGGGATTAGATAATACAAAATTTTTTGTTCACTTTTTGATTTAAATCAGGGAACAGGATAAAAAAGGATGAGGGACAAGACAAAAATCCAAAATTTTATACCCCACCAAATCATGGGACAACTTTTTGTCCTATGGACGGACTACCTAAAAAAGACATTTAAGGTGCGTTTGATTTGTAAAAAGTATCAGGACAACACATGACACATGACAGCACAGGATAAATCCTTGAGTCGCATGACAATTCTTTATCTTGGACATTGTTTGATGGATAATGGACATCATAAACAAAATAATATTAAATTTATCGGAATACCCTTTATAATATATATATATATATATATATATATATATTATTTAATATAGGAATATAGACAAAGAGAGAGAGTGAGAGAGAGGGGAGAGATAGAGAGGGAGAGAGAGGAGAGAAGGGGAGAGAGGGGAGAGATAAAGAGGGAGAGAGAGAAAGAGACAGGGGAGAAAGAGGAGAGAGATGTAAGAATAATTTTAATATTTTGTTAGTATGTCCAAGGGACAAAAAGTTGTCCCATGGTTTGATGGGGGACAAAATTCTGTGTTTTTGTCCCGTCCCTCACCCCATTTTTTGTCCTATCCTCTGATCACTTTTCAAATCAAGCAGGAGACAAAAATTCTTGTGATGTCCAGTCCCTGAATTTTTGTAAATCAAACGCACCATTATCCTTACATCTCTCCCTCTCTCTCTCCCTCTCCCCCTCTCTCTCCCCTCCTCTTTCTCTATCTCTCCCCCTCCCTCCCTCTCTCTACCCACCAAACCCCACGTTAACGTTATTTAATTTTTTTCAAACGTTAATATTATATATAATACATGTTAATAATATAAATAATATTATTATGAAAGTAATAATATTCTATCATATATACTATATATTATAAAAAAAAAATCGAAGGGAAGAATATATTATATATTGCCTAATACTTACATATATTAATAATATTATATATTAATATATATTATAAAGGGTCATATTAAAATTAATATTATTTTACTTGTGTTGTTCAGTATTGTTATGTGTTGTTCTGTTTGTCCTGTGATGTCCCGTGCCTCAATGCATCTATATCTATATAAATAATATATACAAAAGACAATGTTTACATGAATTCTAACTAACACGTGTCATTCAATAACAGCATTCACATCAGCAGAATCTTACATGTCGCTTTTTAGATTGATGGACCCGCGCCATGCACGAGAAATATGTTAATTTTGTATGATTTAATTTTTAAATATATAACTGTCAAATTCATGTTTTGTGGTTTAAAATCTTTTGTGGAAAATTATATACCAAAAAATGTTAAAAAATTATTTTATCTGAATCGTCGATTGTAAATTGTAATAGATGTTAACTTAATAATTATTTTAGATTTTAGATATTACAATACAGATAATGACGCTTAAGTGTAAATAGTAAATACATCTTGTCTCCTACACAATTTTAGTATTAAAAATATAATTTAAAAAATAAGACATGAATGAAGAATATAAAAAAAAAACATAATATTTGAAAATAGCCATTATAGTATTATTATGAATTTAATTTTAATAGTAAATATACATTTTCAAATTAGCATCAATTGATTTCAACCTGATTTATCATTTCTACATATAATTTATGTAAACACTAATACTAAATACGTCAAGATCTTCGTAATGATGTGATTTTTTTTTCTTCTTTCTTGAAAATCAATTTGATTTATTTCTTCTCTTTTGCCCATACAAGTTAACCATTTTAAAAAATATATATATTTATATATCATATTATTATTTTATTCTCTTTTGAAAATATATTTGATTCATTTATCCTCTTTTCCCATGCAAGTTAATCATTATTAGAAAATATATTTATCTATCATATTATTAAATTATGCCTCCCATTATTGACCTTATTATTTGATTCCCTGTAGATTAATTTCAAAAGAACCTATTTGATTCCTTGTATACTATCGCGTTTTTTAAAATTTAAATTTAAAAATGCGTATACAAAATCAACAATTCATGATGTCATTGATTAGAAGAGATTACAATTCATAACGTCAACAATTCAAAATTAATATGCTACGATTGTAATTAATATGCTATAATTCAATACTATAACTGGATGGCTCTTATCATTCAAAATTATTTAGCAATTAGCAATTAAAAATCAATATGCAATTCAAATTTGAAAGTTAAACATCGTACTGATTATAAAAGATTACTTCTTAATATACATGCACGTCAATCAAATATTAAAATTCACCTAAAAATTTGTGGGACGATTATTGTCCAACTTTAATTTTAAATCACTTTAGATGCATTCTCTCTATATATTTTACACCCTTTCTTTTTTCCTTGTCCTTCCTTCTGTTCATTCCCCATATTCCTACTATACTCCACCAAAGACCATTGTGTCTTTCTACCTCTCTTCATATCTCTCTCCACCTGCGAGGTCACCACCGCCACCTATTGAAGAATAAGAAAAAGGCAAGGCTTCATTCTCTTCTTCATTTCCACTCCCTTTGCTTATTCTCTTAATTTTTTTCTCTCTTAGTTTCTTAGAAGACCATCTTTGCTTCTGCTCATTCGATTACATCTCATCTCGGGTAATGACTCTCATCTCTTTGAAGAGTATATTTGCTTCATTTTTTATCACAAGGTTCTAAAAATCGAAACCTTCTAACTCTGGCTCTTTTTATTTTTCCGGAGCAGCATCTCAAAAGGGTATCTTTTCATTATTTTTACGAAGAACGGAAGAAGATATGAATATTGCAATTACATAGATGAATTCAGATAACAATGATAAGGATGATGACGAGTCCCTATCCGACAAAGTTGTCGTCCTTCTACAAGGTTTTTCACTTAGGGCTTTATTTAAAAAAAAATTAATAATGTGTTAATCAAAATGAATAATTGAAATACATGTTGTTTTGGTTGTTTCTCTTTTTCTTTTTTTGCCAGCCTAATGCCGAGAAATTTGGACCAGCTAGCAGGATTGTGTTTTCCAATGGTTGTCCTTCGATATCACATAATATAATCAAGATTGATGGCCATTTTTCTGATCTATCATATGGTGATGGTTTGGGTTCATGTTTTTTTATCCCTCCTCGGCAAAGATTGTTTTTTCATAAACCTTTGGTTTGTTCTTTAGTCACACTGTATATTGATATCTCATTTCTTCTTATGTTTGCAAGCAAACACTAAAATTCCCACTAATTATATTTTCTTTCAGCATGTTAATATATTTTCTTTACCATAAGTGATTTTTTTTTCACTTGGTAATATTTAGACTCTAAAGGAATTCCTTAATGGTATTGAAGTTGAATGAAGTCTTTGTCTCTACTTTATGTCAATGTAATATCAATTTAGCTCTTTACTTTTTGTGACAGGGTTTGTGCTTAAATGGCTAATTCTTGATAGTGCAATAATGTATTACTATATTTTTATCTCGACATAATCGGTTTGATCTTTTCCTTAGAAAAAACATTCAAAGTGAAAGCATCTCGAAGTGGAATTCTTTCTTTCAATGTTGCAGAAGTGTATTATATTTGAATTGTCTTCTGTTTGTAGTTTGTACATCATTGATATGACCACTTCTTCTAATAGATTTATGCTTGCTTTTAGGTAATTGGTGAGTGCCACTCAAGTCAAATTGGTGATGAAGTTTCTGCAAAGTATAAAAAGGGAACAATTCCGAAGATATGTATCTATTTTGAGTTTTGTGTTCATACAATGGTGTACCATCCAATGTCTCAAAGGTTTGGAATTAGATTATACAATGTTGTGCAACTAAATGATGACAAGTTAAGGCTACACTACTAGATTAATTCTGATTGTCCCTATCTTCACTAATTTTAGGTCTTTTCTATTATATTTTTATGTAAATATGGTGACATGTCTAATGTACGCATACTTAGTTTTTCAGAATTGATGTTTTTAGATATTTTTCTACTATATTTATTTGTTTTAATTAGAAACTAAATATCAATTAAGAAACAAAAGGTTTTTTTATCAGTAATTTAGGAACAAAAGGTTTCATCATATTATTGGAGTTAGTTATAAATATAATCAGTATAATAACATTAACATTAATTATAATTATAAGAGTTTTACAATCAATGTCATTACGTAAATGATTTTCATTCCAAATTTATATTTAAATAATTTGGAATGGAGATAGGAATGAAAGATTAGGAATTGATTAACATTTATATGAATTAAAACGATATATCGAGTATTGATATCAAATTGTGATAAGATTTAGGTCATTAAATATCTTTTAAATATCAATTATCGAATTTTAATTGCTAAATTGGAGAGTGAGAGAACCTTGATATACATTTTTTATTGGAGTTCAGTGTTACCCTTTTTAAGTTATGAGACCATGTTCTTTTGTCAAACATCAATTATTTAGTCATATTTAAAATTAAATCATTTAAATTTAAATGTTTGATTAGTCAGTTTTAAATAAGATTTGTTTACTTGCTTTTAATAAATTATTATTATTACTAGAGTAAATGACTCATGTCATGTACGGGGAATATGCTATTTTTTTAGAATTTCATCGAAAAATATGTGATTGTTAATTTCACATTTTTAGTTTAAAATTTTGTTGGGGAATTATACACCTCAATTTTTTTATTTATGAGGTTAATTATGCAAAAATATTTGAAAAAACATTTGTTATGTAAAATATAAAAGATAAATCCTCATATAAGTTTAATTATAAGATATTTTTAAATCTATTTTATTTATAAATATTCTCTCTTAATTTTTTTTATTCTTTTCCCTGCAAGTTATGTTGTAAAAACTTTATGGGAGATATACTTAAAGATGAAAACCATCATCATATCAAGACAAGTTATGTTCAATCATCAAGAATAGAAAATGAAAGACAATAGCGGAAGCGTACCCGAATTCATGGAAAATATGATGGAGAAACTTCTGGTTCTTGGTCTTCCAAGTCAACATGCACAATTCTTCTTAAACCATAAAGAGCCTCTCCTTTCTAACGATGGGTGTTAGAAAAGAAAATTGGTTGCATATGACTTGGGGACCATAACCTTTTATAATGAGTCCATGCCCTTTCATGAAGAGTGATGTCCCTTCGAATTCAAACTCTTTCATGAAGAGTCGTGACTATCCACACATTTCTTATCTCTAATTTTGCCCATCATAAAAATAGAAATAAGACCTTATGGTATCTACACAATAATTTTCATAACAATTATGTCCTTAGCCATAAACCTTACTTGAATTAGATCACTTTAATTTGACTAATTAAAAATAATGGCCCTAACACATTTAAACATTACAAGTGTGACCCAAAAATTTCTAACAATCTCCCACTGGTCACATATTTATGCTTATAAATGTGTTATACTTTATGAGCTCCAAATTTACCATTATAAACCTTGGACATATCCCTATCCCGTCCATTAGTTATATCAATATATACAACCAAAGCGGCTTTCGTTATATCAATCATAAATAAATCCATCAATGATCACTAATATTAACACAACCAAATGACATAGATTAATTATGAAATGTGCAGCATGAAAATCACATGAAGGTGATCTGTACATGTCGATTTTCAACTGGTCCTACTTTACTCTTTAATGAGATCAATACTCAGTGAAAACCAAACCAAAAACTGTATTCTGTAGAAAATAATCATAAAGTATATCTTCCTTAGAAAAGCATCCAAATACAAACTCCCACTGAACAAATGTATCGTCTAGTGATACAACACCCATTCGAGCAATATGCTCGTGAAAGACCTTGGGTGGTAAACCTTAGTAAGTGGATCCACAACTATGGAGTTTGTCCTAACATGCTTTATAGACATCTCATCACTCTGAACTCTTTCCACATCAATAAGGAACTTAATGTCACTTGCTAACTTATGGTCACAAAATAACTGTAGTGGTCTTTCAATAAATCTAAAATCCATAACCCAGTGACAAAATCCCGCAACCTTATCACATAATTTGAATGCCTTATAACCATAGATAAACATAACCTGATGTAGATTTCCAACTGTATTGGCATCCAACAAAATCAGAATCAGAATACTCAATGATTTCTAACTGATCTGATTTTCCTTATGTGAGCATATAGTTCTTTGTTCTCTATTGAATAAATCATAACCTATTTGGCTGCTTTCTAACAATTTATTCCTAGATTGCTTAAGTATCTGCCTAACACTTAACAATGTACGCTATGTCCGGATGAATACGGACTTGGGCATACATTATGCTTCCTACAACTGATGCATAGGAATCTCCTACATCTCCCGAATCTTAAGATTTATTTTGGGCACTGATTGAGACTAAATTTGTCTCCCTTAGCGATCGAGGCATCACTTGATTGACAGTCTTGCATGCCAAACCATTTGAGCAATCCTAGAGTACTCCAAGATTGGGCTCAGTGTATCTGAATCCCTAATACAAAGGAGACGTCACCATATTTCATCTTGAAATTATCAATAGAAATCCATTGGTTTCGTGCAACATGCCTATATCATTAGTCCCAAGCAGTATGTCATCAACATACAATAACAGAAAAATATTCTTACTCCCACTGAATTTGTGTTGCACACAAATACTAACAACATTCATCTCAAAACTGAATGAGAGAATTACCTGAAAGAACTTGTAGCATCACTAACAAGACGGTTATTTTAGCCCACAGATGGATTATGTCAATTTTCAAACCGTGTTCTTTGTGTCTCCCAACACAAAGTTTTACGGCTGCACCATATAGATTGTTTTGTCAATGTTGTCATTGAGAAACATCATCTTGACATCCATTTGATGAAGCTCCAAATCCTAAAGTGCAACAAGGTTCTCGATTGTCCTAAAAGAGTCCTTCAATGAAACCGGAGAGAAAGTCTCTTTATAGTCAATCCCTTTATTTTGAGTATGGTCCTTAGCTACAAGACGAGCCTTATACCTCTCCACATTACCTTTGTAATCCCTTTGGTCTTAAATATACATTTGCAACCAATGAGTTTGACACCTTTTGGTAATGGGAGAAGTTCCCAAACCTTATTGTCTTGTATGAACTCATACTCCTCATTTATTGCTTCAATCCACTTTTCTAAGTTGGAATCTTGCATGACTTGACGAAAATTGATTGGATCATTTTCCATCATACCATCATTTTCCTCATGTTCCTGAAGAAATACTATGTAGTCAACTAGAATAGCATTTCTTCTTTCTCTAGTGGATCGTTGCAAAGACACTTATTCTTGAAGCACTAGTTCTTGAGGATCTTGAATTTGTTCTTCTGGAACAACTAACTCATCTTGAATGGGAGTTTCAACAACAATGTCATTTAGAGGTTCCGGACTTGCTTCATCAAAAGCAACTTTATGAATCTATTCTGGAATTGAAACCAATTCTTCCTCCAAGACAAAGTCTCTAACCTTATTTCTCCTCCCCAAACTCAATATCCTCAAAGAACGTGGCAGTTTCTGTCTCAAAAATTGTCTTTAATTTGGGATCGTAAAACTTATAGCCCCTGGATCATTCAGAATAACCAATAAAGTAGTTGCTCCCTGTTCGGAATTCCAATTACCTTTCATTTGGCCTATAAGACCATGCCTCAGCTGGAAATCCCATACATGAGTTAGACTAGGAACCTAATTTCTTTGTTTGGTCTGTCTGTCCTTAAGGCATTCAACAGAGACATCAAAGTCTTTAAAGTCAGTGGAATCTAGGATTCCATATGACACATGCTACTCCACTCTATTTCTAGAGATGTAACCAAGGCACTTGATGTTCTTGAATTTGCACTATTAACTTTACGCTTAATACCATTTGATTCCACATTCAACGGTTCTTATAATATCATGCAAATATAGATTGTCATGCACTGTAATAGTACTAGTTCCAACAACATTTGAATTAATAGATAAACTGAAGTGATTGTTTCCAGACGAACAATGATAACCAAATTTGTCCAATCCAAGAAACATAAACCAAATTTCGTCTAAACGACGGTACCTAAAAAATATCCATTAAATCCAAATAATAACCAGTACTTAACAACAACCTAAAATGTCATATCTACCTCTACTTTTATCGATATGCCAACTCCTACATAAATGCATCTTTCAGCATCATTTGGCCTTCGATAACTTGGGTAACTCTATATTGAAACACTGATATTAGTAGTAGCACCAAAATCTAACCATCAAGTGTTTCTAGGTACTGAAGCTAAATTTACCTTAGAACAGACCAAAGTAAGGAATATACCTTTCTTTGCACATCAGGCGTGATACTTGGTACATCCCTTCTTGTTATGTCCATTCATACCACATAAGAAGCAACTTTCTTCACCCTTATTTTGCTTCTTTTGTGTTGGACCCTTAGCAACTTCAATATTAGCAGCTTTATTTTTGCCATTGTCATTAGAGGTACTTTCCAAGTGAGTACTTTCTATTCTTTCTTGCTTCATCCTCTCTTCCTCTTGCACATAATATGAAATGAACTTGTTAAGAGACCATTTCTCCTTTTGACAGTTGTAACTGATCTTAAATTGACCGAATTGTGCAGGAAGAGAAACCAAAACCAAATGCATGAGTAAGTCCTCAGAAAACTCGAGCTTTAGATCCTTAAGCTTTGAAGCAATATTAGACATTTCCATAATGTACTCCTTTATGTTTCCTTTGCCGTTATACTCCATAGAAATCAAGCTTTGAAGGAGTGTGCTTATTTCTGCCTTATCGCTTTTGGTAAAGCATTTCTCAATTTCGACAAGGAATTCTTTGGCACTTGTTATCCCATTGGATATAGCACCCCTAAATGCTTCTGGAATGACACACTTAATGATCATTAGACTCATGCGATTGGAGCGGTCCCACTTCTCATAAATTTTCCTCTCTTCAGAGGTACCGAAGTCTATAGGGGAAGGGAGTTGCCCCATCTTTAGTGCAAGGTCAAGATCCATGCAGCCAAGAACAATCAAAATGTTTTCTTTTCAATCCTTAAAGTTTGTACCATTAAGATCAGGAACCGAATTTAGGTTAGCAGATATAGTAGCAATAGTAGCTGAAGAGAGAACAAATAAATAACATAAATATACTCACATCATAACCAAAATTCAATCATCAATAAATTCAAATAATGGCATACCCCATCTCAAGACACCTAGTGCAACATTAATATCAAGTCTTTGGACAGTAATATTAACTACTAGTGGTACTCTTGTTGTAATGATCAAACATTGACAATAATGTATGTCAAATAATAAACCCTTCTTTGGACTGATTTATCATTCACATCTACAACCTTATAATCATCACATGTTTACCATCACAGGTGTGCATGTAATCCGGCCAAATATTAACCTTCCTTTGGGCCGATTAATACTCGCATGGATACACATACACACTAACATTCAACATTTCTCATGAGCAATCTACACAAGAGAGGTCACTTTGGTGACTTCTTGCTTCAATTGATTCACTTAAAATGTCAAACAATTTCATAATCCAAAATATAACCAATTATTTGAATTTTGATTGAAAACTTAATCCAAAATTTAATTTCATCTATTTTTGCCAAGGCTGTGTTTGTAACTCTACGCATCATTGTGATGCTGACAAAAATTGTTCTCCCCTGATTATAATTTTAATAAAACCTTTTGGAGATCAAACACAACTCTTGTAGTCTGGTGGTAAGTCTGCTTCCTTCTCACTATATAGTTCCAGGTTCGAATCCCACCAGAGCCCTGTTTTTGTTGCATTTTCGGATTTTCCAGAAAAAGACAACAGAATAGAATATAACCCTGACTGCAGGAGTGGGACTCGAACTGGGAACACTTTGGAAGGACGCACCCGATCATACCGCTGTGCCACAAACCAATTTGTGGTAACATGCGAACTTTAAACTATATTAAACACACAGGTTTCATAATTATTTCTCCTTCAAAATGTGAAACGAAACCGGTTCCCATACGATGCCAAATTAACAGTCATACTCATACGACATTCACACCAGACTTCAGTACAGAGCATGACCGACATTCATAATATTTTAAAATAAACGCAAAAAATTCATGATGCATTCTACCAAGAACCCGAAACCAAATGGGATTGAATTTACACGAGATGCAAAGTTCAACGCAAGTATAACCATTATGCAATAAATTGGAGAGCACATTATCTTCAACCCAATGCTACTTGACCAAATAGCATTTTAAAAAATGCACTGTGAATGTATGTTTGAAATTAATTTGTTTGACCAATACGAACTTAATTTGTTTGAAATTTCTATTCATGATGCATTCTACCAAGAACCCGAAACCAAATGGGATTGAATTTACACGAGATGCAAAGTTCAACGCAAGTATAACCATTATGCAATAAATTGGAGAGCACATTATCTTCAACCCAATGCTACTTGACCAAATAGCATTTTAAAAAATGCACTGTGAATGTATGTTTGAAATTAATTTGTTTGACCAATACGAACTTAATTTGTTTGAAATTTCTAATTCATTGAAAACCTTTAAATAATAAGATTTCACTTTAACAGGAAAATTGCTTGGAAAACAATTTACACCACATTCTCCAAATAAATACACTAGAATTAATGGAAAACTTGTTTCTTAATGATTCAACATAAACTTGTGGCTCTGATACCACTTGTTGTAAAAACTTTATGGGAGATATACTAAAGATGAAAACCATCATCATATCAAGACAAGTTATGTTCAATCATCAAGAATAGAAAATGAAAGACAATAGCGGAAGCGTACCCGAATTCATGGAAAATATGATGGAGAAACTTCTGGTTCTTGGTCTTCCAAGTCAACATGCACAATTCTTCTTAAACCATAAAGAGCCTCTCCTTTCTAACGATGGGTGTTAGAAAAGAAAATTGGTTGCATATGACTTGGGGACCATAACCTTTTTTAATGAGTCCATGCCCTTTCATGAAGAGAGATGTCCCTTCGAATTCAAACTCTTTCATGAAGAGTCATGACTATCCACACATTTCTTATCTCTAATTTTGCCCATCATAAAAATAGAAATAAGACCTTATGGTATCTACACAATAATTTTCATAACAATTATGTCCTTAGCCATAAACCTTACTTGAATTAGATCACTTTAATTTGACTAATTAAAAATAATGGCCCTAACACATTTAAACATTACAAGTGTGACCCAAGAATTTCTAACAAGTTAACCATTATTGGAAATTATATTTATCTATCATATTTTATCTTTTCTCTTCAAATATATTTGATTTATTTATCCTCTTATCCCCATGCAGGTGAACTATTTCTAGAAAATATACTTATATATCATATTATTAATTTATTTTCTTTTAAAAATCTATTTAATTTATATATATTTTTTCCCCATGAAAGTTAACCATTTATAGAACATTTATATATTTATCATTTTTTCTTCTCTCTTTAAAATCTATTTGATTTATTTCTTCTCTTTTCTTGTGGAAGTTAACCAATTTTAGAAAATATTTGTATTCTCTTCATCTCATTTGGAAATCTATTTGATTTATTTCTCCCCTTTGTCCGGTGCAAATTAACCATTTAAAAAAATATATATTTATCTACTGTATCATTTTTTTATTCTCTCTTGGAAATATTTTTGATTTATTTCTACTCTTTTTCCGATAAATTAAATCATTTTTAAAAAATATATTTTTCTATCATATTATATTTTCTACTCTCTTAAATATATATTTGATTTATTTCTCCCTTTGCCTTGTGCAAGCTAACCAATTTTTATAAAATATATTTTTGTTTTATATTATTTTTATTCTCTCTTAAAAATCTATTTGATTTATTTATTCTATTTTCCCGTGCAAGTTAGCAGTTTTTAGAAAATACATTTATCTATCGTACTTTTTATTTTCTCTTGAAAATATATTTGATTTATTTCTCCTCTTTCCCTGTGCAAATTAATCATTTTTGTAAAAATATATTTATCTATCATATTATTATATGTATTATTTCTCTAAAATCTATTTGATTTATTTCTCATATTTCCCGTGCATGTTAACCATTTTATAAAATATATTTATATATCATATTATTAATTTTATTTTCTCTTGAAATTTATTTGATTTATTTCTTATCTTTCCGACGTAAGTTAACCATTTTTAGAAAATATATTTTTCTATAATATTATTTTTAAAATATTATTAATTGATTTGTGCCCTTGAGTTTTATTAATGGATTTGCATTAAATGGTGTTTTTCTAAGAGGATGACACATAGTATATAATTCAATGAGGTTATTCCTAAATATATATACTATAATTTTTTTTAATTATTATTTAGTGTCAGTCAAATAAGTCTATTTATTCTCTTTAATAGTAGCAATTAATTTTTTAAGTTTTTATCTTTCAAATAATTTTATTTCGATGAAATAATTTCCTTTTACAAGAGCAATTCTTTGTTCCTTTTCCTTATTGAGGTAGAAAAAAACTTATTTATGAGGCAAATTTTCCTCTCACATTACATTTGCTATATGATCATACACTTCTAAAGTGAGTAAAATTGTAAAATGAGGAAATAAGGATGCAATCATCCTAGATTAGTTAAAGTAGGTTGAAAACATTAAAAATAATATAATAGCTAAATATACATTTTTTTTAAATGGTTAACTTGCACGGAAAAGATGAGGAATAAATCAAAGTAGATTTTCAAAAGAGAATAAAAAATTAATATAATAAATAAATATATTTTCTAAAAACTATTAACTTGCATGGGAGGAGAAATAAATCGAATAAATTTTTAGAATAAAATAAAAAAATAATATGTTAGATGAATATACTTTCTAAAATTGTTTAACTTACACGGAAAAAAGAGGAGAAATATATCAAATAAATTTTCAAGAGAGAATAAAAATAATAATGTGATAAATTAATAATTTTTTTTAAAAATGATTAAGTTCATCAGGAAAAAGATGGGAAATAAATCAAATAGATTTTCAAGAGAGAAGAAAAATTTTCATACGATAACGAAGACATTGGGAAGAGTTTAGCATTAGTGTTTAAATAAATTACATTGAGAAATGATTAATTAGCTTCAATTAAATGTTCAGAGGTATCATAACAAGGTAGTGGAAGAAGAAGTGTTTAGTGATAATTAATAATTTTTATTTGAAAAAACAAATGCACTATATTATTAATGTTGAGATAAGTATAATACCAACGTATTGGGAAAAATGTCAAATGTTAAAAATAATACGATAGATAAATTTATTTTATAAAAATGGACTTTAACGGGAAAAGATGAGAAATAAATAAAATAGATTTTAAAAATAAAAAAAAAGTAATATGATAAATAAATAAAGTTTCTAAAAATAATTAACTAGCACCGAGGAAAGATGAGAAATAAATCAAATAAATTTTCAAGAGAAAAAAATAATAATATGACAAACGAATATATTTTCTAATATTTTTTAGCTAAAATGGAGAAAGATGATGAATAAATCAAATAGATTTTTAAGATAGAATACAAATAATAATATGATAGATAAATATATTTTCTAAAAATGATTAACTTACACGAAAATAAAGGATAAATAAATCAAATAATTTTGAAGATAAAAGGAACTATTAATTTATGTTTAGAATTAGTTTTTAAATAAATAATATTGAGAAATGATTAATAAGCTTGAAAAACAGTTGTAGCTTTGAAAATATGTATTTTCTATTTAATATTCAGAGAAGTACGATATTAAGATAGTGGAAGAAAGAGACAACATCTTTTTATCAATCAAAATATTTTTTTTGTTTATATATATATATATATATATATATATATATATATATCATCTTTTTGTATGATCATTAAATTTTATTTTCAAATAAACATCTTTTTTAAGATAACAATATTCTTCCTTTATTTTTTTTCCACATGAAAATATTTTTATATCAATATTTTTTATTGCATAAATATTAAGATATTCCATGTGATTCGTATTGATAATATGTTAGAGTGCATATTTACAAAACAACATGTACTAACTATTTATATTTTGTGTAATAAAAGTAGTTACACTTAAAAGACATTGTTTTTAATTAGTTATTAAGTTAATATTTTTACTTTGCTATCGACGGTTACAACGAAATAATTTTTAAACAATCTTTGGTATATAATTTTAAAAAAAAAGTGAAATCATGAATTACATATTTTTTCTGAAATCATAAAAAAAAGTATATTCCCCATGCATGGCACGGGTCCATACACTGGTAATCTACCTTTGAGAATAATCTCAAAATGGAAATCTCCAAGTGTCACTCTATGAAGCCATCCCTCAAGCAATTTTTTCACACTTGGCTTCATCACAACGCTTCCCTCCAAAATTTGCTGATGCGTCGTGCTCCCATTGATTTGAAGACAAAACATAATGATGGTCATAATATCATTAATGAAATCAATTTGAATTTTTAAATTTCATGAATAAAAATTGTTAATTTAGTGTAAAAACAATCTAATGCTTAAATAATGTATAAAGAAGTTTTTTTGAAATTTTTTTTCATACGTAATTAATTAAAAATGTTTGACATTTTTTTCATACGTTAAATAAATATATACCAAAACAAATATGTTTATCCATTTATGGCACTTAAATAAATATATACCGAAACAAATATGTTTCCCCTTATGTTTATCCATTTTGAATTCCACCAAATATATGTACGTATAAATACACATACTTAAGTATCTTATTATTTATTGTACCTTTGATGATGCTTTCAAATATTCAAAATCATTTGCAAACTGTGGTATATCATATACTAGCATGTGCACCCGTGCCCCGCACGGGATAAAAGATTGTCTAATATCAATATGAATGATACATATATGAATGATTAACATTAAAAATATAATATATAATCATTTAAAGTGTAATAAACTGAAAGATATAGTAGAGGAAACTGATTGATAAACAAAATAAACAGAATTCATGAAATAGTCGAGTTGGTAATTTAGATAAAGGTTTAGAGAACCAAAAAGTTCAAGATCATTTAAAACAACATTAGTCTTGACTTTCATAAAAAAGCTCTAAATATTTTTAGTCTTCGCATATATGGTTTTCTTATCTGCAACATTCACTTTAAATTCAATCTTGCTTCCCTTACTCAGTCTGTTTTCCCGTTATGTATCCTTCAAATTGCCTTCTCTCCACACATCTACTGTTGCATGAAAAGCTTCTTTTTGAATCATCTTGATAGTGCAACTGGCTGGCCTAAAGAACAATGCATCTTTAACAAACACGCAAATTCTACAATTACAAAAGTATATTGTTAATGTAATTAGTAAAGGTGTTGTATTAAAACACATTTTCTATCTTAAAAATTATTTAATTTATTTCTTCCATTTTCCCTGTGCAAGTTAACTATTTTTAGAAAATATTTTTGTCTATCATATTATTATTTTTCATCTCTCTTGAAAATATATTCGATATCATCTTTTACCCGTCTAAGTTGATTTTCTTTAGAAAATATATTTATCTTATTTGTCAGTCATTTTTATTTGGTCCTCGGAAATATATTTATCTATCATTTTTATTTGATTTATTTCACCTCTTTTTCCATGCAAATTAACCATTTTAGTAAATATTTTTTTCTATTATTATTTTTATTCTCTGTTGAAAATCTATTTGATTTACTTCACCTCTTTTCCCCGTAAAAGTTAACCAATTTTAAAAAATGTATTTATCTATGATATTACTATTTATATATGTATTTATCTATGATATTACTATTTGATAGTTTGATTTATATATTAACCATGTATAGCTTAATGCCTAGCACGTGTAAATGATGAGTCACTTATCATATGTCAGGCAATATGTATCGAATATATGAAATTGAAATTTTTAAATTTTGATAAAAAATATTTGAATTTGTTGTTAGATAATATATAAAAAAAACATATCTATCGATTAAAAATTTAAAAATCATCTTATAAGTTTAGAATATACATTTAGTATTGTTATAAAATATATTCATTTATCATATTAAATTTTTTTTCTCTCTTGAAAATCTATTTGAATTATTTCTCCAATAATATTATACAAGTTAACCATTTTTAGAAAATATATTTAACTATCATATTACTATTTTTTTTTGTCTATTTTTCGATGCAAGTTAATCATTTTTATTAAATGTATTCATTTATCATTTTATTTTTCTTCTCTTTTGAAAATCTATTTGATTTGTTTCTCCACTATTTTCGTGACATTTTTTATAAAATATATTTATATAATATATTATTATTATTATTATTATTATTATTATTATTATTATTCTATCTTGAAAATCTATCTGATTTAATTCTCATATTTTTCTAGTGTAAATTAACCAATTTTAGAAAATATTTTTATCTACCATGGTATTTTTTCTTATCTTTTGAAAATTTATTTTATTTGTTTCTCATATTTTCTTTATGCAAGTTTAATAATTTTTAGAAAATATATTTATGTATCATATTATTCTTTTACTTCTCCCATTTAAATCTATTTGATTTGTTTATCTTCCATTCTCATAAAAATTAACCATTTTTAGAAAATAT